>VYXB01001086.1:116901-315996 GCA_013397135.1 Pachyramphus minor
GTGACGAGCGGCACCGAGAGCCCGCCTCCTCCACGCCCCCTCCACGTGCGGGTGTGTGATGACAGCGGGGAAGGGGCGGGGCCGGGTCAGACGGCTTCTCATTGGCCAGTAGCTCTGGCGGGGGCGGGGCCTGGCCCGGGCCNCATGGCCCTGGGCACGGCGTGTCCCGGACCCACGAGTACATCCCATCCCCCTGGGCACGGCGTGTGCCACTCCACGGACACATCCACGGGCACATCGTGTCCCGACCCCACGAGCACCCCTCATCCCCACGAGCGTGGCGTGTCCCACCCCACGGACATAGCCAGGGGCACGGCGTGTCACGGTTCCACGGCGCCCCCCCCCAGCCTAACAAGAACGCCATGTCCCACCCCAGAGACACGATCCCTCACATGCCCCTTGGGCCCAGGGTGTGTCAGCCCCACGGGCGGCCCCCCACACCCTCGGGAACCTCCCATCCCACGAGCATGGCGTGTCCCACCCTACGGACACACCCATGGGCACAGCGCATCCCAGCCCCACAGTCACTCTTCCCCCAGCCCCATGCACGCAGTGTGTCCCAGCCCCACAGACACAGCCCTCAAAAGGTAAAGATCAGTCCCCCAGCCGACTCACCTCACTCCTCAGCGAGCTGCAGCTGCAACACCGCTCTAAAAATAGTGGGGACCAACACTGTCAAATGATAAATATAACCAAGATCTCGTCTTCTCACTGTGCTATCGTGCAGCAAGCTGGATGTGAACCGGCAGCACACTGGCTGCTGAATCCCAGTGCCCCACTCCCCTTGCTGCTGATCCCGCGGCATTATTTTCGGAGGTGCCGTCATGGATAAAGCTGTGCCGATGCTGTCTGGGAATAGCCAGGAGCACGGGACAGCAGGACGGCCAGTCCTTTCACAACCCTGTCCTGCACGTGTGTCTCTGCAGGGAGAAGTGGCAGCTTAGTGAGCTGCTACGTGGCCATGGAGCAGCTGCCAACACGGGACCTCATCTCCTCCAAGGGCCTCAGCCTGTTGCTGTAGGAGATTTCTTGCTAACCGACCCCTATTGTCCCCAGATGCAGGTTGTGGGCCATTAAAGAGTATTTAATGTATGCAATATTTTAATTTCTGAGCTTACTTATAGGGACACGTGATCCTCCAGTGCTCCTGGTGGTTTAGGAGCCACTGCCTCAAACCACACATATGCAGGTGCTTGTCTCAGGAAGAGCTCAGGAAGCTCAGCTTCCCCACACCCCTGTTTGTCCCTCACAGTGTGGGTTCCCTACAGACTGCCAGTGCAAAATTTAGCTTTTCTGCCCTTTGACCCTGTGTGCCATCTCCTCTGAGCCAGCAAGAAGCTCTGGTGTCCAACCAGGATGGGAGCAGAGGCCGCAGAAAACAGAGATGAGCTGAAAATGGCTCAGTCCCCATCACACAGCTGCTTTCACAGCCTGTTTTCCACTGTGAACTGGCTGAAATGAGTTCAGGGTTAACAAATGGTTAATGAACCTTTATTGGCCTGAACAGGAACTGAACTGGAACAATTTCAGTCGCAGCTGAACCCACCGTGGAGCCGAAACCAAAAAATTTGCTGGTTCAGCTCCTCGGCTGTGGGGAAATATGGGCTCCTTTGTCCTTGACAAGAATAATACATTTCTGTTTATTGTGTGGGCAGCAAAGGATTAATAATACCCAAGTTATTTACCTCCTGCTTTTGAGTGCTGAGGGTTTGTGAGGGATGTCCCTGCTGAGCACACTGTCCCTTAGCAACCTCCCTTGATTTTTAAAACATGTTCTTGTTCCAGAAACAGGATTAAGGAGCAGGACATAGAAGTTCCTTTTAATAGTCTAATGGGGTGAGGGTATTCCCACTCCTCTTCCCATGGGGCAGAACCTCATCTGTGGCCATTTGACAGGAACAGTAACACAGGCAAAAGGCTTAGTGGTTCAGAAAGCATATGGAAAAAACTTTCAGAGGCTTGGAGGGGTTGGGGACTGGGGAAATTTACGGCACAAGCCATACTGGTGCTTTACATAGGGCAGCCTACCTTAGGGCTTGCCAGAAGTGGGATATTCCTACTCCTTGCACACCCCGAGGACTTGCCAAGGGCTTCACAAGGGTTGGTGAAGGCAAATGGGAAGGTTTAAGCACATTAGGCATGGCTCTGCACCATGGCTGGCCACCTTCCAGAGGCTTGCTTGCCGTGAGGGCTGGGAGGAGGGTGTTTCCCCAGGAAGATGAGGTGTCCCAGGCAGTGCACAGTGGAATGACGTCCTTCCATCATGAGCTCTGCTGCCCGCGGGGCTTCCCTTTGAAGGGTGCACTGGTGAGGTGACTGGGTGCTGGTGAGTTCACCCCTGGGTTAGCTCCCTCACGGAGCTGCCAGAGCCGCCCTAACCCACCAGCTGCAGGCTGGGGCTGCTCAGCCTGTTTGCCAGGCTGGCTGCTCCCACCGGAAAGCCTGTCAGGTGCCAAGCTCCAGAAGCCTGAGGAGCTGACAGCAGCAAGGCTCCTGCCGCAGCTTTAATTTAATTTAATGGTTTTCATAACTTACGTGTGACGTCCCCATGCACACACTTATTTTGTTGGTGTGGGCAGGTTTCGCAATCACGAAAGCACCTTCAAAAAGCACATGTGTCATCTCCCAGAGCTGATGGGACAGGATGTGCCTCTGTAGGGGTGATGCCACAACTGCCTGTGTTGGCAGACTGGTCTGTGCTACACAAGCCTGATCCGAGTCCTTGTAGGTAAAGCAATAAAGGACAGAAGCGAGCCTGGAAAGACCTGGAGTCCTGCCAGGGAGAGATGGTGGGGAATTTTAAAAGGCCCTTGGAGGAAGCTGGCGGAAATCAGCTGGCACATTGCTCGGGGCCCCTGGCAAACTGTGACAGGCTGGGTGTGGTGTGAAGCAGAGGCAAGGCTGGACCAGGTGCCCTGTGGTGACTCATGGCCTCATCCCATCTGGCAGAAGAGATGTAGAAAGCCCAAGGGGCAGGTGTGCAAGGACCATTGGGTGTCACTTCACCTGTTAGTGGTGTGCTGCACAGCCCCCTCTTTTGCCAGGCTGCCACAAAAAGGACTTGGCGTTTTTATGTCTCACAGCCTCAGTCCTCTGAGTGCAGCAGAGAGGTGGTGGCTCCTGCAGCGCTGCCTTTCCAGGTTTTCAGACTTCTTATCCTCCCTGTGTCTAGTAACTAGAGGAGAGAGAGGCCAAACCCTGCCTCTCTCCTTGAGACTGTTACAAGGAGGGGATGCACCTCGGTGCCCTGTGGTGCTGCACTGGAGCCAGGGAATGTCCCAGGGGGAGTTGTGAACCAGTGCTGCAGGACCTTTCCCCTGCCAGAACCTGTTTCCACAAAGTGCTTGGTTTACCTGTTTGACCAAAATGGCTGTAAAACTGGAGGCATGAATCCAGCTTGGAGAGTTTCCTGCTGGAGGAGCACTCCACCATTCAGGGTAGGGGTGATGTTCCCTTTTGGCATTGTGGGAATACCTCCTGGTATAGCTCCAAGCAGGCCTTGAGATCACAGCTGAGCTGAAGTCACTGTGGCACCCTGATTGAGCCCCTACACCCACCAAAGCCTTGTCCCAAACTGGGGGTGTCTGCTGGGATCCAGAGCTCTGATGGGAAAGGTAGAAGTGACAGCACTATTGAGGAAAGTTGGATCTGCTACCACTTTAACAAGCACTGGTGTTAAGGCCAGGTAGGGTTGTTCTCTTCCTCCCATGCCCACACAACACTCATGTCTCCAGTATTGCTTCTCTCCCATGAGCTGTCTCCCAGCACCTTTGTAGAGAAGGGAAGCACCATGACCTCCAGGGGACTGTGGTGGGTCCTAGGTACTGAGGAGAAAAGGAAACTCAGTGGTAAAGGCTGGATGGCCTGCAGCTGGGTGCAGGTCATTAATTCAGTGCTACAGCCACCACACTTCACTGCTGCTTTGCGTCTAAGAGACACAAGGGGCCTTCCAGAGCCAAAGTGGAGTCTTAGTTGTGGGCAGCACTCAAGAGGTCCACCCTGAAACTGCTAGCAAAGCATGTTGTGAGGGATGAGGGCTGTTAGCTGCAGCTTGGCAGGCTGAGGATCCTCAACAGGAAGAATTTCTAGGCAGCCCAAGGCAGGGATCTCGAGGCATGGGGGTTTGCAGTACAAAGCCATGGCAGATCTGATGTCATGTCCTGCTCTGAGCAGGAAGTCAGGCTGGGGATGTCCCTGCCTGTCCCTGCCAGCTGTACTTGGGGGCTGCCCAACTGCCACCTCATAGCCAGACCTGGAACAGCACTTGGGGACCATATGTGCCTGCTCAGCACCGGGCAAATAATTCCTGCTCATCCCTCACTGTTGAGAATGCAGACCTCCCACTGCTGCCACTTCACCCCTCAGGATCACCCATTGTCCTGGCCAGTTTGACTTCACTTAATGGCCCTCTGCCCTGACCTGCAGCTGGGAAGTTGTAGGGCGGACTGTGGGTTGAGGATGGCAGCAGGGACAGGCTCTGAAAAGGGTGCTGGTGATCTGTGTTAGCTCCCAGAAGAGAAGTGCCTGAACAAAGCACTGGATATGGGAAGGGGTCCCTCCCTTATTCCCCCATGTCTAAGCCTTTCCCCGTGCGGTTTTCTTCATGCCTGACTTGAAAATAAAATTTAAAAAAAAAAAAAAAAGAAAAAAACCCTGAAGGCACTGATAAACTCCGTTTATCCACCCAGATAGCATCAGCTCCAAACAACCGGCCCGTGTGGGCTGTGCTGGGGCTGGTGCATGCCAGGGCTGCCCGGGCTGGGCAGTGACATCTCTGCCTTGCTTCTGCATCCCCAGCCACGTGTGTGAGCCAGGGCTGATAGCAAGACGTGAAGGTCCCCTTGGCGTCACCTTGGCGGGGTGGCAGAGGCTGTAGCCACTCAGAAATGCTTCTCAGCACTGTGGGCTCCACCAGTGCCACAGGCTGCTCGCTCACTGCTTGCACTTACCTTTTGGAATTTTGGCATTTCTGCCTGACAATGCTTGTCATTTGGGTCTGAGCCTTTCCACTGAGCTCTGCAACTTAGAGCACTCACAGGGATCCTGTGCCCCGCAAGTGCCAGGACACTAGCATGCTGCACCCTCTCTTCCAGCTCCTGGGTATTTCCCCAAGGACTTGGCTGCTGGATGGCAGGGCCAAGATCTGCATAAATATGGGGTTTTTGAACTGCGGGATATGGGTGAAGATGGTTCCATGGAGGGACAACAAAGCCCCTTGACTGCTGCCAGGGAGGTGCTGAGCTCTGTGGGATTGATCTGAGAACTGGAGTCTGGGCATATATCCCCATTTAGGTCACTGAAAAAGTGAAAATCACTTCCCGTGCCAGACTCGGTCAGTGGACGCCTGTTGGCACAAGGTGGCAGCCCAGCCCAGGTTATTTTCAGCAGGGCCATGACCAGCGCCTTTGTGGGGGCGATCTGGGCTCTGCCATAACCTACCAGGTGACCCCCGTCCCCTCAGACTTGGGGTGCGTGTCCTCAACTTGGGGTGCTGCCCTCACCCTGCCACAGGTCAGTGTTACAGCAGGGACAAGCCCTGCTGCAGGAGACAGCACTGCCCATGGACAGCCAGGGGTTGCATCTTTGCTCTCCTTGCTCTGTTGCACCTTCCCTCTGTGATGGGATGTGGGGACAAAGGAAACGCTGGTGGGCAACAGTCCTGCAGCTCCTGGACTAGAGAGGCCCCAGGGTGAGGCCACACCAGGTACACAGTTGCTACTAGAACCTTCTTTCAGAGGTTTTCTGAGCAAGAAGGCACAACATAAGCATAGGGTAAACAAGCCAGTAAAACAAACAGAGCAAAAGGGAATGAGAGGCTCTTCTCTGCCTTGGGGTCTGCAACAACCAGCCCAACGCTGGGGTATTAGGATGTGTTAGAACCATTAATGGGCTTCTCCCCCTGATGTGGCCAGGCACCTCCAGAAAAAGGATGTAGAGAGGTGTTTTTCTAAACTATCGATGCTGTGGGGAGTCCATTGTTTTGACAAAAGTTCTTACTGCTTCGTGCAAACTGTATTCCCATGTCCTGTTGGTTCCCTCCAAATGTGGCAGGTTGGAGGTTGGTTTGTGCCTGAGACTCCCTGTGAATATGTTCAATGACACAGCCGTGAGGAGGAACAGCAGGTTCTCATTTCTTTCCTCCTTCTGTGCTTGCTCTTCAGGTGCATTTTTGGAAGCAAAAATAGCTGCAAAGTTCCTGACATGGGACTATTCAGGGGATCTTCCTGATGGTACCTGGCTCAGTTTTTGGGAATTACTCATGACCCTGCAGCAGCCAAAGATGCTGTTTGTGCCTGCATTGCTGGACTGTCTTAATTTTGCTGTGTGCCCTTTCCCATTTTCTCTTTTCTCATCTGTAATGGGAACACATGGGAACGCTGTTGATGTGATAGGTCATGGTAGAGACCTTGTCAGAGACCCACTAACATTTCCTTTGGGTTTACAGCCAAATCTCATGCCAGACCTGTTTATCCCCCTTGTTGTTGCTGTAATCCAAGTCTTGACTACCTAAGGCTGGGAGCTGGGCACCCCCAACCTTTCCTGTCTTTGCAAGACCCCACTTTCCAGACACTGCACTTTTGCCTTAAAAAACACTTTCTTCTGTAGGAGTTGCTCCTAGGAACTCTGTCAGAAAGGTGCCTCACTGAGAAGTTATCTTCTCCTCTGTGCATCTTAAGCTCATCTGCATCTGTATCTATAGAGGAAAGCAGGTCAGAAGGAGCCTATGAAGCAGAGGGTCAGATCTGAGTAAGCTGGTCTAGTAGAAAGTGTCTCTGCCCACAGCAGGGGGGTTGGAACAAGATGATCTTCAAGGTCCCCTCCAACCCAAACTGTTCTGTGATTCTGTGATTCTATGATCTGAAGGAGGGGCTGCTGTGGCTGCTAGCTACTACCAGGCAGGGCTGGGCAGCACCAGCAACCTGCTGCAGTGCCAGAGTGCCTGCTGGCATCCCAAAAAACCCTGTCTGAGCATCCACCTGCAGAAAACTGCACCAAGCTCAGATGTGTAAACACACCCAGCACCACAGCATGGGCATCTCTGTGCTTACAGGGAAACAGGTAGCAGAGAGGACAAACCTTCCTGCCCCAAATCACAGCTGCTCATGGCCTGTCACCTCTGCTGCACCAGTCTGGGACCCTCCTCAAGATTTCAGTGTCCTCCATGCAGGCAGAATGGGAGCTGCCATCTCCATCTAGTTTGCTGGACAGAGAAGGGCCCACACCGGCTGTTATTTCCACCTTTTCCCACCAAAAGGGACATTTGGGAACAAACTGCTCTCACTGGGCCTTTTCAACTCCCAGTGCCTGGCTCTGTCCTTCGTTTCAGCGAGCGCATTCAATCCCTCGCCAGGCTCTTGGGAGGATTGAGAATTAAACGATGCAAAAATCCCTGCCAGCTGCCCGCGTGGGGCTCCCAGGATGAGTCTCACCGGCTCAGCGCAGGCGGGAGCGCAAGAAACGAGGTCATGGGCACGGGGGAGGCAGGAGCCTTGGGCCCCACCTCCAAGCACTATGGCTGCCCCTATCCTAGGAGCACCTGCCGGGCTGCAGATCCCTGGCACTGGGCTAGAGAGGTGCAAGGGGGCTCTGGGGGCTACGTAAATCCCTTTCACCGATGGGATTTGCATTACAGTGGTGAGGGATGCTGCAGCCATGCTGGCAGTGAGAGCAATGTTTGGGAAGTGGTTTTGGGCTCTCTGAAACAACTTTCAGCCCACGGGACCTACCTTCGTATCTTTCACACCTATCTCTGGGGGGCAGAAAAAAAAAGAAAGGAAAAAAGAAAGAAAAAAAAGAAAAAAAAAAAAAAAAGCTCACTCCAGCAAAGCTGTTTTAATTTTAGATCAGAGGGGAAAAAATATTACACTCCAAATGTGACCTTGTGCTAATAAGTGTCATTTTATGCCATTAAGTAAATTTTTTATCCACCATGTCCAGGCTCTGAGGGCAAAAGGGCTCACACACAAGATAGCTTTTTATCATCAGAGCTTTCCAACGTGAAAGCCCAAGGACCAGAACAGGAAGAGACCACACCTTCCTCTTTCCAGGTATGGGTGGCTGCAGTGGGAGGCACTTGGCTACTTTTGGGCTACTCATCCCCAGGCTGTGCTCTCTGAACATGCCCCACAGTGACAAGCCATTTCCAGAAGCCGGCTTCTCAGCTCGACAGGGCTCTGGATTTTCATCTCTGCTGGCTGCAGCTGGAATAAACACACAGGGGAGCACAGGGTGCATGTAGCTCTCATAAAAACGCTGCTCTGCAGCCACTCATCCACTTCGATGCTGAATGGGTGAGGGAAGGAAAGAGGATAATGTTCATGAATTAAAGTTACAGCCCTTTCCTCCTCCGTTACTAATCCCCATTCAGACTTAATCAGACAAAGAGTCCTCGTGGTCTGAGCTATTGCAGCAACAGCCCTCTCCAGAGGGGCTGTGCCTCAGCAGCTGTTGTGCCAGCTCACAGCAAAAGGACAAACAGTGGCTTTGAGAGGTTGTGATCTGAAACACAGCAGCAGGTAGAGGCAATGCCAAGGAAAATGCATTGGGAAAAATGTCAGCCAATGCCATGTGGATTTGTGCTTGCTGACTGAGCTAACCAGTCAGCTCCCATTTTGGGAGTGTTGCAAGAGGAGCGTGGAGGGACGCTGAAAACCTCAGAAAAGCAGGCAATGGAAAACTGGGAGAGCTGGATGAAAAATGAGGGAGGTATATGTGGTTTTTCTTTGTGACTGTGTCAGCCAGATGGGGCCAACATTTGGCTGGGAAAAGATCCTTTGCCACACAGTTCAGAACAGCTCCAATGGGAGATTTGAAGAGACTCCTTCCTGTGAGGGAGTAGGAAAAGATTAGAGGTGCTCTGCAGAAGGGGTTTGCAAGACCTTGGTGCACAGCAGGACCTCGTTTGAAGTTGGCATATTGCTTATGGCCTGAAAAACTGGCAGGATAGTATTTTTTACTCCACCATGGAAGAATTTGATGAATATGAAGAGCTCTGCCCTAGCCAAGTTGAACTTGAGGCCATGGGATGCACCCATGAGGGGAAAATCATGGCAGATCAAGGTTCTTTTTGGGCAAAGAAAGCCCAGTCTGAGATAAAAATGCAAATCTGTGAGCACGAAGCTGTATGAGCTGGAGTCCATATTCAGATTTAAAGCGTTAGATTCATCTCATCTGACATTTGCCTTCCTCTGAGGTAAGGTACACAGGCTTCCTTAGCAGTCAGTGAAGAAAAATAGGTATTTTCAGGGCATCTAACCTAAATTGAATATATACTTAAGGGTGAAGAGAACTGTTACCAAGAAGTGTCTGCACAGATTATAAAGATGGACACATTGGGAAGACCTCAGAGACATACCCAGGCTGCAGACACCTGCATTTGTAAAGCTAAATCTTGACCCAGAGCAAATCTCGCAGAAAGCCCAGGGGGATTCCTGCTCCAAAGGACATTCAGAAGGAACAAGAAGTGAGGACATACAACACAGAATCAGAAGGAAAACAGGGTCTGCAGGAGAAAAATGTGGTCAATGACCCAGTGATGACAAATCAGAGATGACAAAGCATCTGCTCACCCTCTAACGCTGCATCAGGACTGCAGTAGGACCAAGACAGGGCTAGAAGATGTCCTCAAGAGCTTTGCAGATGAGCAGAGCAGTTTTACAGGTTTGCACAAACTCATTGTCAGGTAAAGCCAGCCCTCCTGCTTTTGCCCCGTGGCCAAAGCACTAGAACAATCCCATCTCTGCAAAACAGCTAAAACTGCTCATTTGGCTGTATGAACATAGGAAAATGTAGAGATGATGAGCCTGAGAACTCCACCAGCCTTGGAAAAAGGTGCAAGGATGAGTTTTGAGAAATTCCTGCATGCAAAGGGAAAATTTTTTTGTCTTGGTTTGCTTCTGCAAGAGAACTCTCTGCTCCCAGCTGTGTTGTCTGCTTTGCTCTTGGCTGAGATTCCAGCATGCATTGCAACCCCTTTTTCCCTGCTGTTGGGAAGAGCTCATGGTTTGGCTGATGGTCCAACACACACCTAAATCACTAGAAAAGCCCTGCTCTTCCTTACAGAAAGCTGAGACAGGATGCAGATGCCAGGTCCTCCATCTCCACATGCAGATGTGACTAATACTAAAACTTAGAACACCCTATGGTGTGTTCATATTGGCTTCACAGAGTGCTGCAGTTAGGGATTTCAGTTTGTAAAAACTCACTCTACCAGCATTGAATTGGTGAGGCCACAGGAAGAAACTTCCACTAAATAACACCAGACGTGGGCAGTTTTCTGGTAACCACTCAGATTATGAGCAACCCTGAAGAAATGTGTTAGGTTTTACCTACAAGACTCCTCCATACTTCCAGCCTCTGCACTAAAATCTCCACATCCAGCAAGGAAACGTGCCCTTTATTGCTGGTGGATGCTGTCTTAGCAGATCTTTGCAAAAAAAGGCAGGACCTGGGTTGCTTGGCAGTTTGATTGGAGACCTTTGGAGAAACTTGTTTGCCTTATGGGAAGGCGCATTCAGACAGGACTGCTTTTCTTCTACATCTGTGTTGTCTCTGTAGGGAATCCTAGTGCCAGAATATCTGGGTGATTTTTGCAGTCAGGCTTGCCATGAATGCTGCAAGCTGTCATCAGCCCGAGGAACTGGGTTTTCCCCTGTGGATGTGTCAGCCAGGACTTGGCTTGAAGGAGCTGCTCAAAGCAGAACACAGCACTGGTGTCACCAGATGGGAATAGGAGGTTGGCTGGATGAGTGCTGCAGACTAAAAGGGAATTGCTGGGTATAGGAGTAGGCAGATGATGGATAAAAATCTATGATAGAAGCAAAAATCTCTTTACCTGACATTTTTGTGTGAGCCATCATCATTTTTGTATGTACACAAATATTCCATGGGAGATAAGTGGCTGGCAATTAAGGATCAAAAGGCAAAGAAAAATTATGGTATCTGCCAAAAATTTCTTGCGTTTTGTATGCTGACTTTTCTTAGGTTTGTGCAGTTGCAAGTAGTCACTTTTTTTCCAAGCAGAATTTTCCGTATCAATGCATGTAGCTCTGAACATAAAAGCAAACAGCATCTGGAAGCAAACTACTTCAAACGAGTGTTATTAAGAATTTCAATTTTGCAAACCATGAAATGATCCCTAGCACATATAAATGACAGTGCCAATCTGTTTCTTTCCTACTCACTAAGCATAACAATGACACTGTTTCTTTTCCCAGTGAGGGGGTCTTGCTGCCTACACCTCGCCTTTATGAGCAGGATCAAATCAGCATCTCCCCAGATGGCAGGAGGACTCTGACTACCATAGGCAATATCCAGGCCATCCAGGCAATACCCAACCTACAGGCAAGCCATGTAAAGTGATGCCATTCATAGAATCACAGAATCCATCCAACCCCACTGACAGGCAGAGATGCCTTTCAGTAGACCAGGTGGCTCAGAGCCCCATCCAACACTTTCAGGGATGTGGTACTCACAACTTCTTTGGGCAACCTGTGCCAATGTCTCATCAACCCAAAGTAATGATGATCTTCTTAATATCTCACCTAAACCCACCCTGTTTCAGTTTGAATCCACTCCCCTTTGTCGTGTCACTACATGCCCTTGTAAAAAGTCCCTCTCCATCTTCCTTGTAGGCTCCTTTAGAGTACTGGAAGGTCGCAATTAGGTTACCCCTAAGCATTCTCTTCTCCAGGCTTAACAACCCCAACTCTCTTGGTCTTTCCTCATGGGAGAGGTGCTCCAGCCCTGGAATCATATTGGCGGCTTCCTCTGGACTCACTCCAACAGTCTTTCCTGTGCTGAGGACCCTGGATGCAGAGTTCCAGGTGGGTCTCACCAGAGCAGAGCTGAGGGGCAGAATCCCCTCCCTCACCTGCTGCCCACCCTGCTTTGGATGCAGCCCAGGACAGGTTTGGTTTTATGGGCTGTGAGTGCACATGGCAGGGTCATGTCCAGCTTCTCACCCACCAGCACCCACGAGTCCTTCTCAGCAGGGCTGCTCTTGGTCTGTTCATTCCCCAGCTCGTACTGATTTGCCAAGCTCTGCCAGCATTTTGGCCTCCCATTGGTGATGGAAACAGCTTTGTTAATGACTAGAAATCTTGAAAGCATCAAATAATTTACAGATAGGTTCCCTAGGGAAGAGGAATGGCATACACAAGCAGTTACCTAATCATGGTCTAATTACCCAACTGGAATATGGCCAGGATGCTGAGGCTAAGAGCAGTACCCTAAGGAAAGTGTTGTAGGGTCTCTGGTGAGTAGATGTACTTGGAATCCTGGTTCTGTACACTTAGCAGAAAGTGCAAAGAGGCATAAAGCATGCTGGGTACTGCCAAAAAACCATCTGGGCTAAGCAAATAACGTTGCAGGTAGGTAACTTCTTCACAGCCTCGTATTTCTAGAAATCAGACAGCCACCTCCGCCTCCCAGCACGTCTTAGACACCCCAAGAATTAATTGTCAGTGGCAGGTTTTGGTTCAGATGGTGGGCCACACTTAACCTTATGCTGGGCATTCCTGTCATGAACCTATCAGCTCGTTTTGATGGATGTCACTACAGGTTCTGTGGCTTCAGTGCTCAGTTGTGAAAAACTTCACAAACGGAGACAGGAAATGGCGCTGCAGAAGACTGGGAAAGTTTCCTATAGATGATGGGAGGCTGGACCCAAAGCTGCTGTCCAGGACCTTCTACACAACTCAGCCATCCATTGCTGCACCTTACTTTATATTAGTGGTATTACTCTGTTGGTGCCCTTTTCTCCAGGACTGTTCTGCTTTTGTGTCACTTTCCTCAGTGAGAATTACCAATTTCTTGCATAAGACATGACTTGGCAAACTTGTGCCAGTTAAAGGCACTGCCTGCATCCCTGCTCTGGCTGTAGGCTCTGAGAGATGCTTCAGCTGAGCCCTTCTCAGGTAGAGGGGGAAAGACAAGGAAGAGAAGAAGCAGAGAGGGAAATGACAGCCCTGGAGTAAAGGAGGGACTGTCAGAGTGCAGACGGGGGCTGGAGGTGTCAGTGGCTCCTGCTCCTTCCCTTTGAGTGGGTTCAGATTTGGACAAGCCTCCCAGGTGAGATGAGACATGGCTGTGGAGTCATGGTGTACTGAAGAGGGTACAAGGCATTGCAGTGAGGCCCAGGGCTGTCCCACAGTTACGATTTAGTGTCCAGGGACTTCTCACCCTTCAGTTTTTGCAGCTTGCTGCCAAAGCAAACCTCGACCGTGGCAGGATCCTTCCAGACCCCTTATCACAGCTCCAATGTTTAAACACCATATCTGTCCCAGGCTGTTTCTCTCCAACCTTTGCTGGTTTTCCTAAGCAACTTTATGTAACCAGCTGGGCTGGATTTCCATGAGTGTAGAGCAAAGGCTCATTCCCCTCTTTTGCTGCTTTATGATAGGAAAGAAATTGGAAAACCAGTATTTCCTTTTTTTTCTTTTCTTTTTTCTTTTCATTGTTTTTTATTTTTATTACTTTTTTATTTTATTTCTTTTGTCCCCAGCTCTCAGAAGAAGCTCAAAGATCTCGTGAATGGTGTCTGTTCTTATTGCAACATAACATAAAAAATGATAATGTCCAGCCAAAGAAACAGTTTTGAATTTTGCTTTTGTATGGTTTTTTGTCAATTTATTTCATTCAATGGTGTGAAGTAGTCCCTCAATGACACCTGTCCTGTTCAAGGTGTTCCTGTGGAAGATTTCAAGAGGATCCTCTATTTTTGTTAATCTCTCAAACCCTACCCTCTCAGATCTGCCAGCAGGGACACAAGGTGAAGTTCAGCAACATGGTAATAAAGAGTTATGGTCCATAAAAGAACAACTTTCAGGCTGTATTGCTACATCTTCTGTGACTTATCTTCACCTGCGGTTCTATGTTATTAAGGGAACTGTGCCCCACAGCTGCCAGGCAGGCCGTACTGTGGACACAACCACATAAAATCTGAAGAGCTGTTAATTTTTATTGTTGCTGTTTGAGAAAGAAGTTTGAGGGAGGGAGTAATGGGGGAAAAAAATTACTATTTGTTCAGTGAGATGTTTCTTAATTACTACTTTCTGCTTGGCTTATACTGCAGTAATCAGCAGCACAGTGCTAGACATTACATGGACATTTAATGAAATGGATAAGCTTCTCTTATCTCTGCATTTAAAATTCTTTTGAAAAGGATTTTTTTAAATCCTTTGGAAACAGGGACAAAAAGGGAAGTGAAAATGTGAACTAGAGAGACTCCTGGCGAACTGAGAGTACAGAACTGCAAAATGCTTGCTTTCTGCACACCCTCTGAGGACACTGGTGTCAAGAACTGCCACTTTTATTCTTGCTATTATTCCTCTTAAAGCCTAGAGGAGAGAGAGATAGCCTGCCTGCCTGCTTTGCCCCTGTTCTTCAGGTAGCAGGAAGGCATGGTACACATGCACATCATTTGAACTCCAGCACATATGGAACAGCTTAGCTGGAAGGTTAAACAGCCTGTTTGCATAGCAAGTGCCAGTCACTCAGCCTCTTCTAGAGGGCTGGTGGCTCTCCTGAACTGTGCAAGGTTGGCCTTTTTCTGCTATGTACTTTATTCCTCTAGAAAGTACATTTTACAAGAGCACTATAAAAATTCTCTGACAAAAACCATGTTCCACATAAACACAATTAAATACCCTCCCATATTCTTTATGGGTCTTACCGAGGCACTTTTTGTTTTAATGTAGAAACCCCCCTTCTCTCCCTGCTGCTCTTAGGTAGTGATTACACTTTGATACAAAATCACACCAGAGGGGAGAAGCCCTGGTCAGCTACTCCACAGCAAAGTGAGAGGTATTCAGGATTCCCAAGGGGGAATACGATCTCCCTTATGCCTGTGATACTCTCTGCTAGAGGTTGACTGACTCAATGGCTTTTGACTGAAGTGTTGGGATGGGGATGCCAGTCAAGCAGACAGAAGAGTCCTTTGCAGTCTCACGGTGCTGCTTCTTCAGAGCCGATTTCTTCAGCTGAATTTGCCAACAGTTTTAACTTTGACAAATAGCTCCTCTTTTGCGCCTGACAAATGTTCGTCTTCAATGAATAAAAACTACAAAAGCAAGAGAAAAGCTATTCCCCTAGGCTTCTCTATTGAAGGATAACCTTCTGCACTCCTCAAATGCCTGTTAATGTGAATGGAACAAAAAACTGAAGACACAGCTGCCAGGCAGGAAACAAGCCCAATTGGGGTAGAGGGGTTTTACACCTTGCTAAGTTAAAAGTGGATCCTCTTGGAAAGGGAAAGTATCTGATTTATTTAAAATAAAATTGTTATCCCCTCCCTTTGTAACAGGGAACCCACGGCTCAGTTTAAATACGAATCCAATCAAAGAGGAGTATGGAATAGCAGAATGGGTGTCACCTGTTCCTATTGAATCAAAAGGTGACCATCTCACAGGACTCCATAGATTCCTGTAGCTGATCTGCAGCATTAACTCTGGAAAATACTGGCCTGATCCCAATGTGACCACCTGTGCACAATACATACCTATATTTGAGAAATGCTAACTCAAACAGAAGGGGTGCAGCAGCTGAGAGAGCTGGAGGTCTTTGGAGAAGAGGAGGCTCAGGAGTGACTCTACAACCACCTGAAAGGAGGTTGTAGCCAGATGGATGTCAAGCTCTTCTCCCAAGTAATAAGTGACCAGACAAGAGGACACAGTCTCAAGGTGTGCCAGAGGAGGTTTAGGTTGGATATTAGGAGGAATTTTTTTCACAGAAAGTATGATTAAATGTTGGAATGGACTGCCCCGAGTGGTGGTAGCAGTCACAGTCCCTGGAGGTGTTTAAGGAAAGGCTGGATATGGACTACACTTAGTGCCACAGTCTAGTTGACGAGGTGGTGTTCTGTCATAGGTTGGACTCAATGATCTCAGAGGTCTTTTCCAACCTGGTTGTTTCTGTGATTCAGTGACACCTGCTTTTGAGGAAGCAGCAACAGTGCCAACTGATCATACTGGCTAAGTGAGGGATCATCAGTCCTGGCATGCATGATCAGATTCTGGGGAAGTATCCCTGTTAGGGTCTCTACTTCCCACAGACACTGTGTTGCGGGCTTTGCTGCTCACTGCTTGGATAAAGATCCCACACTGCACATGTGTAGCCCTGCGTGTAGCCTGCAGTATAATCCTACTGTGTCTCTCAAGGACAAACTGCCCCAATATGAATAAGAAATGCCATTTTTGGGATGCTCGGGATAATTGTATGAGAAATGGGTTCAGTTCTATCAACTCCAGCATGAGCAATTGTAATTGAAAGATCAGTTCCCATGGAAGCTGCTCTCTTATGTAGAGGGTTTTTTCCTTGAGATGAAAGGATGCTTCTTGCCCCCCCCCCCCAATCTTTTGAACATGCTTTGTAATCTGAAAGCTGGCAGATCTCTTTGTGCTGTTTTAAATGGAGACAGCAGTGTCCACGCATGTCATCACCACTAGTGTATTTATAATCAGGATACCCTTTATCTTTAATACCTCCTTCCTTAAAGAAATATCACCTCCTCCATTTTGTGGGCAGCGAATTAAGGCACAAAGACTAAACCCTACCCAAGCGCTCATGCTACTTGTGGAGGAAAGCTAAATGGCTGCAGAGAGTTCCTGAGCATGCCAAAAGCAAAGGCTCAGTACAGGGACTTCAGTGGCATGGTAGCCAGTTGAACAGGATGTGTGGAGAGACACTGACCCAAGGACCAATTAAACTTAAACCATTGGTTAATGCCTCTAATTGCCAGATCACTGTCACCTCCAGATGCCACCAATCTTTAGGAAAAGCCAAGACTGGGACACTGGAAAGAGGAAGCCCTAAACTGCAGCCCAAAGTTTGGCTGCTTCTTCAGTGGGGGTTCCTGCCCTGTTCCTCTCTCTACCCTGCAGGTGCAGAAGTCCTATCTGTTCTGGGACCTTTACAATTTTTTGGGGTATTTTTGAGTGCTAAATCCAGACGTTCTGATTCATAGATAACTGAGAGGATTGCAGACTGCTTCCCTGCATGTTTCAGTGCATGTATGTGGTGTTCTTCACCTTGTGCACTGATAATCAACTGCGATCCACTTCAGGGGAAGGTGCATGTCAGGATGATATTGAAATGTCTCCTGCACATAGGTAAGACACCACACAGTATTGTGAAAGAGATCCTATGGTCCCCTAGTGGTTGTGCAAATGTTACATATTATTAATAAAGAAATAGACCAGAAATATCAGTGAAAGCCATTTCAGTAGCCTGTTATTTTACTGTAAAATAAATATAAGGGCTGCTTTCCAATATCAGAATATCAATCAACTGCTTAGTCTATATTCAGCACTGAATTTCTGCCAAATGTCATAGGGTAAATTAAAAGCTTTTTCTCCTTATCTTCAGAGCTTAGCCCCAAAAAACAGCTCTGAGATGATTTTTTTTTTTCCAGTTGCGTAACAGGAAAAAATGGTTTAACAGATCTAAACCCTTTCATTTAAAATAAAGCCCACATGGGTTTGCTACACGCTAAGTTTTAGCTTGAGCCATTCTCCAGCAACAAATACAAAGCTAAAAAAATGCAGAAGAACAAGAAGAGAAGAAGCAGACACAGTTTACTTAGACTGCAAATATAGGTATAGTATTGCTCTCTGAACAGGGAAGGTACAGCAAATAGGCAGGTATAAAACAGCTGGCAAGCTGCAGTGAGTGTAGTATCAACCTTTTATTACTTTCCTATTCAACAGCAGGTGAACCAAGACCAGTGGCTGGGGTCCGAGTAACCAGAAAAAATTAACTCCTGCTCTGCAGCAAGAGAAAAATTAGCTATTACTTTAGATTTGGCAGTAATGCCTCCTTTCTGATTTTGCAGAGTACCTCATTTGTTGTTCAGAAAGACACGTAGTTTCAGTGTGTATGAAGGTTTCTGTAGTGTGCTCGCTGCACTATATTTTCCCTTTAATTTAGTAGAATTTTCCATTAAAAAAAATACACTGCTGCCTGCACTACCAGAGCACATGTCAGCTGCAGAATTTATATCTGGTCTGCTACAACAGACCAGGGCTTTGTTTGTAGTTAAATGTTTGTAAATCTGGCATTCCCTTTTGTGGATTTATAGAAATAAACCTGGAAAGATCATTCACGTTTAAGAGCAAGAGCACAGTGCAGGGTTTTTCTTTCTTCTTTCTACTGCAGCATTTTTATCACTAAACTATTTTTGTATTTATGACAGCAATGTCCAGAGGAAGAACTAGAAACAATAACAAAGAAGGTTGTATTGGGGAGTGTCAGTTCAGCTGGGAAAACATAAGGAAGTTGATTTCAAAGAGCAAGCATAATTTAGAAGCAGGTAATTCTGCAGTGCAAAAGTTTTGCAGTAGTGGCTTGATCCTTCTTCCAGCCTATCTGAGGTCGAAAGAAGAGGAGGGATAGACAGACACACAAGCACAAATGATTTATTTTGATTATGGAAAGTCTGGTAAAACACTTGCGTCTAATTAGACCTCAGAATTGCAGGGAAATAATAACATCTGTGATAAACCCAGCCTTCACTGTTACTGCTGATGGTTACATGTCTCATCCTAGCTACAAGACGCTTACTTGATTGCCATGCTTGCTAATAAAACATTAGTATGATTTTAAAAATTCATATGACATCATCTGCCCTTGATGAGATAATTTCTGCATTCTGGTAGCATTTGCAAGCTGTGGGTAAGACAGGGACTTGCTGTACCAGGTGCTGCATGATGCAGTATGTAACAATTATGGCCTCCAAGGCTTTAATTTTTAAATTAGGACAGGCAGAGCAATGGGGCCCAGCAAAGGGAGGAGAACAGCCATGATGGGAATGTGTGTTTATGGCAGAGATTAGCTCATGCAAAGTTTAGGAGTTTTCATTTGCAAGAAGGCTAGAAAGAAGACAGGATAGAAAAGACATCAGGACAGCTCAGGGACCCTCCAACACACCTTTTCCTGATGAAAAGATCCCAGGCTCTGATGAGTGCAGAGGAGTGATGGAGATCTGAAAAGGCCAGGGATGTGGCATCCTACCCTAAGGCACATGTGAGATAAATAATAATAGATTGTTTAGAGCAAAACACTAACTTCCCTTCAAGTTAACTGGAAAGGTAATGTTGTGCCCAGCTTGCAAGTGGGGCAGGCTTTGATGATGTACAGCCAAAATGCAGAGGCTGGTGTGCTGGAGCCCTTACAGTCTGCCACTGTTACACTTGATGAACATGTAAAGAAGCAAAGCAGAGCTTCTCAGGAGTCTAGCAGCATTTCAGCAGCACTGAAGCCACTTCAGGGGCAAGAAGAGAAGATTCCTTTCCTGCTTGCCTCAGTGCTGGCAGTTGCAGCTCCCTGTACTGACAGTTCCCATTCACACTAAGTGGAAGTGTTCCCAGTCCCTTGAGTCTGCCTTTGGTAACACCTTTAGCACACAGTCTGCTTGTTTTTTTGCAGGAACATCATGGTTTATCCTTACAAGTGTTTCCTCTTAGTACCTCAGAAAAGCTTTACGTATATTTTTGACACATTCCCTTCACTGATGCACTTCTGTGCAACAAACACAAAGAAGTAAAAGATGCTGTGCTGGACAGGGCAGAAATTGAATCTCACCCGTCTAGGTCTGAATTTTGGGAAGGTTGGTTGTGTCTTTGAAACACGCAGCTCAGAGTCTTGTCTTCCACTCTCTCTGTAGACTTTTGAGTTGTTCTAAATGCTAATGGAATAGTAATCACATCATACGACATTTTGCTGCTGAGTTTCAATTTCAGAAACTATTTGTTTCACCTTGGATCCTCTGCTCGGAACTAGAAGCACGTTCTGCAGTGTTATGGTTATTTATAATTTGGGATGAAGCAGCACTGAAAGCATTAGAAGTGATCAGGGAAGCCAGACTAGAATGAGGCTGAAGGGAAACCATCCCAGGACGTTTTTTCTGCAACAGGCAGCCAACTTGTGAGTCACTCTATGAGAAGATAGGGATGCAAGGACTTTGCAGGAGTCTGAGATAGATCAGACAAGCAGAGAGGTGGATTAGGGGTTACCAAATGCACAGACGCATCAGGTTCTGAAAACCCTCAGAGCTCGTTGCCCTTTGTACAAACAGTAGTGTGGGAGGACTTAGGGCACAGTAATCACACCTGCTTGTCTTGCTTTTCCTGAAGTGTTTTGTTTATGGCTTTTTCTATACCGGGGGGATATAGGCGGCTGTTGCTGCAAATCCGTCAAGCTTCTTCATCATCTGTTGAGATGGCAAAGGGTCTAGAGGGGAAGCTTGCAAGGAGCAGCTGAGGATACTTGGCTTATTCATCCAGGAGAAGAGGAGACTGAGAGAAGATATTGCAATCTACAACTTCTTTGTGAGGGGAAGTGGAGGGACCAGCAACAGGACCCAAGGGAATTGCATGACGCTGTATTAGGTGAGGTTTAAGTTGGATATTAAGAAAAGGTTTTTCACCCAGAGGATGGCTGAGCACTGGAACAGGCTGCCCAGGGAAGTCGTCACAGCACCAAGGCTGACAGACATCAAGAAGCATTTTGACTACACTCTCAGGCACATGGTGTGATTGTTAGGGTGTCCTGTGCAGGGTCAGGACTCGATGATCGTTGTGGGTCCCTTCCAACGCGGGACGTTACGACAACAAACCACAACCTGTGCGAGGACGGGACAGGGAAACGCTGGCAGGAACTCCCGCGAAACACAGCCAGGACGCCACTCCCCCAGCGAGCTCTCCCACCTTGCGGGAGCGAAACAAAAGCGACAAAAGCCGTGGAGGGAAAAAAAAAACCCAAAACCAACCACAAAAAAACCCACAAGAGAAGCAAAGCACCCAACCCCCTCACCCAAACGCGGCCCCCTCACCCCCCCGTCCCTCGGGCGCGAACTGCCCCTGACGCGCCTCTCGTCACACNGAGGGTGTCACGCCTGGGCAGGGTTTGGCTTTGTCCTGGGTGAAGTGGATTTGCGCCTCCCGGGAGCGGGGACGGGGCGTGCCGGTGCCTCCCGGCGGAGCCGCGGGGCGGCCTCGGCCCGCAGCCGCCACCTGCGCTCCCGCGGGGCGGGAGGAGCCCGCAGGGCGAGGGGGGCAGGTGCGGTGTCCGGGAGCGGCGATCCCGGGCGGCGGGAGCCGGAGCCCCTGGAGGAGCCGCGTTTGACTTTGGGAGTTGGCTCGGACACGAGTTGAATCGCTGCCGCCCAGTGAAGCTCGCTGGCAGGAAGCAGGGCTTCTGTCCCTCCGTATACTCGTCTTGTAGCGCGCATTGTTGCTTCAGGCGCATCCCTAATCTCCTTGTCATCCTGCCGCCAAGCTTCGTCCCCTGGCTGAAGAGGTTACGGGCACTTTCTCTGAACAGTGGGTTACAGTGATAGCGGCTTGCTCGCCATCTCCGGTTTTCCATCTCTTGCTCCCCTTGTGCCAGAAAATAAATAAATAATAAAAAGTCCCCGGGGAAAACCATCTGGCACAGGGTTCACGCTACTGGGATGTGTCTCCCTGCTCTGAAAGCCGTGGTCACAGGGCGTCCCCGAGCGCCAGCCGTACCCTGCGGCTTAAAAGTATGGTTTTAATGTTCTCAGCTCCTTTGCCAGGTATGATAAAAAAACTGGCACCGGTGTGCTGCTAATAGTTCAGCTCTTCCAGACGCATGGGTTGATTTGATAGCAGCTCCTTTATCCAGCTGCTTGTCACCTTTTTGACTCAAAATCCGTGTGTCAGTGTTAATAAGATGCCCGCTGAACATCTTGAGATGTGTTGTTTTGGGGAGAGCACTGTTCTTGGAGAGTGTTACTGAAAAAAGTTTTAGCCCTCTTTTTAAGCATACATTGTGTTTAAGGACTTAAGAGAGGTGCGCAAGTACGAAGTTTTTCTTAAAAATGCTTTTCATGCACTTCTGTGTAAACTGTGAAACACGGACTTGTCTAGTCCATTTTGTAGGCTTTGCCAAAATCTCTCCATTGAAGGTGATTCTTAGTAGCCAAAGGGTGCTTATGTGTTACAGGTGTTTCTTTTTTCTTTTTGATGGTTTGTGGTCAAGATGTTTTCAGAGTGTCCTTTAAGGAAATGTGGTTTTGAACTTCCACTTGGAGCTGATTGTGTTAAAAATGTGTTCGTACAGCATTCAGTAAGACTGGTGATAGAACATGAACTGGATGATTGAGTTGTTGAAAGTATCTTCCCTTTTCAGGGTGTTTATTCTTGGTCTCTAGAGTTTTTGGGACAAAACCATTTTGGCACCCTGGAATGATGTGATCTTGTGTTTGATTTATTCTTTGGTTGTGTATCAAGAGCTGAAGAGAAAGCTGGTCACTGTGTGTAATGGAGAATTACTGTGAAAATTGTATCTTTCATTTCCATCTGCCGTGTGAAGACAGTAGAAAACATCAGCATTAATTTACATAGATGATACTGAGCAACTTTATCATAAGCATGCAGAATGTAGCCACTTCAAGAAACATGTTTTCCGAAAGAACCGTGACTGAAAGAATGAGCTGATGAGATCTCACAAGTAGGGGCCATCAAATATGAAATGGAAGCAGGTTGAGGTAGAGCACTCTGAAAAACAAAATGGGTACTAGGAGCTGAGATAAAAGAATACCTTCTGGGGCACAGAAAAGGCTCTATTAACTGTCACTTCTTAAAAAAAAGCCCAAGAAGTGTCACTTTTCCTAATTTTTTTGCCTCTTCACTGAAGTGAACTGATCTTGTTGAGACACCAGTGAGCTGTTATTAAGAAAGTTGAAAAAGCTGATATTTTTTCCATTAGAAATGGTACACATACTGCATAATAATGTGGTGTTGGATGGTGTAGACCTGAGATTAAAACAGAAGGAGAACAAAAAAACCCGTGCAATAAATGTAGGCGGTTGGGACACTGTTAATAGCATCTGGATTGCAGTTTAACAGATAAAGGGAAAAAATCCTAAGTGTCAGCGTCACAAGAAGGCTGGCAGTCAGAAAGATAGTGTTTTAATTTATTGATTTATTTTCCACCCCCCTTGAATTACACACATTAATAGTATTTTAATGAATGGCTAATCTAAAACAGTGCTCACCAAACATGTCTGAGTGCTGCCTTTGTTCCTGAGAGAGCAGCTAGCACACATGGCTTCTTGATCTCGTGTTTAGCGGTACATTTCTTTTGCCTTTTTTTCCTGGGGAACATTTTTTGTTTGTTTGTTTTATTTGTTTGGGTTTTTTGTTTGGTTGGTTTGGTTTGGTTTTGGAGTGTGTGTGTGGTTTTTGTGTTTTGGTTTCGTTTATTTGTTTTGATTTTTTGTTTGTTTTATTTGTTACTGTTTTGTTATGTGGTTGGCTTTTTATTTAGTTTTTTTTGTGGTTTGTTTTGTTGTGTTTTGGTTTGTTTTTTTTTTCCAGAATCGCTGAGCTATATCTGCCATAGAAGTAGGAAGTACCTGGCAGAAAATCTAAGGCCAGAGGAATTGAGAGTCTGCTGGTGTTCAGAGGACCTGTGTAGTGAGCCAGTGGTAACGGGCTGTTGTAGGGGAAAATTAAGGGATTCTTTTGAAGCAGGAAAATGCACAGAGAGTGTAAGTGAAGTGAAGGAGAAAAGAAGTCCTGAATATTACATGATTGAGGCTTTTAGAAGACTTCTTCATATTTTGATTCCACTGCTTAAGTGCAAAAGAGATTGCATACACTGCTGTTTAGAGCAGCTGTGTCTGGATTATGTCTGATAATCTCCTCTTGGCATAGTTTACTTTATTAGTTTGCTTTTAGTGTTGTATTTGTGAAAACAGCACATATTAAATAAAACTAATCCCAGGGAAGCAGTCTAGTTTTCCACATCAGTCTTCCATTGTTACCTTCCTTGGTCTTCTCTTGAAACTCTTGATTTTACCTCACATCTCAACTAAATTAAATTTTTTCTTGTGATCTTTCCTGTCTTCTGACTTGGAGGTAGAAATAATTGCTGTCTCAGCACAGCTTGCAAGGGTCATAGCAAAGGAAGACCCTGCTGGGGCTGGATCACCCGGTCACGGGCTCTGTTTGCGTCATTGTCCTTAAACACGTGTCAGACCCTTTCACTTGCTCACTTTTATTACATCTTACTTTGTCCCCAGCTCTTGCTGTCTCAAGACACTGACCGTTCTCTCATGGTTTTTCTCCCCTCTGCTTTAAAGCATCTTATGCTGTGTCTTCAGTGTTGTTGTATTCCCAACTGCTTGATGTACCTTATCCCACCTGAGAATTATATTGCCGAGGATATTGGCAGTGGGGTTCTTCCCTCATCCCTGTGCACAGAACCTGGCTTAGTCCTGGGAGGGCATAGTGCTTTTGTGTAATGTGCTTTTATCTTAGGGACTGATCTGCAGTATCAATGTGAGACTTGGCTGCCAGAGGTACGTGGGAGACTGACGTAGATGAACTCTTCTGGCCTTGCACTCTAGAATTTTAAGTTGTTGACTGCTGTGTGAAATGACACTGTCTGGAGGTTATCAGTGTTGTTGTTTTGCCTACTGTGTATCTTTTGGCTGCTCCGAAGAAGAAGAAGAGCTTGTTATCTGGTGACATTTTTGTCAGAACAGCTGGAGTGTTGCAATACTACTCAGAGAACTTAACTGAGTGTCCCTGTATTGCCAGCAAAACCTGAGTTCCAGTACTTGTGCACCCGACTGAACTCAGTTGACATCCAACTGAAAGAAGCAAAGAAGGAAAATGGAAATGGACGTTAATGATAATAGAAATTAAAACATGTCTATCCTGTGGAGTACTTAGAAATATCTGTATCTGGAAGCCTGGTAGTCAAGTGTCAGGACTTGTTTACAGGATTTTTCCCCACCCTGATGCAATAGCCACAACTTACCTTGGTGTTCTCTGTAAGACTGAAAGCAGTGCCACCACCTTTCTCTCTCAAGGGTGAAGGTCTCTCTAGCTGGAGCTCCCTACACCACACACTCGTTAACAGTACTCAGCAATCAGGTAATTGCATTGCTGTGTTGTGACAGTATTCTGAAACAGTTGCAGGATTGAAAAAAACAAACAACTCCCTGTCTTTTTATAGATCAAAATGGAAAAGAACATAACTGGATATTAAAAGTGGTAGCAGAAGCACACATTATAAATTGGGCATTAAAACACCATAATTATTCATTTAGAATTTGCTGTGTAAATATTAGGAACTCTGTTTCTCTATCAGTACTTAGTGAGGAAGCTGCCAGTGTATGTAGTGTTGGAACAAAATGAAGTGCACTAGAAATTTGGATAATAAGGGTAAGATAGAAGTGTTTTCTACTAAATGAGCATTTTTGTGTTGACATTATGTTTGAGGTTTATTAAGCTATAATTGGTGGCTTAGTTGGAGAGAACTTTTAGTATTTCAAGCTTTTTCTGTTATTAAATAATAGTAATGTTTAAAACCTACAAACCACATTTGGCTTTTGATTCACAGGAAGTCATTCAGTTTCCTGTTTCAAACTCCTGATCCTTCAGCTTTGGGCTCTGTTACTGCAAAAGTTTCAATAAACAGTGTGGAGTCTACTTTTTTAGGTATTTAGGGACTATGAGCTACTTGAAACCTCCCTGTATTTCTCAGTGGGATGAAGGAAACGTATAGAGATGCTTCCTGAGTTTGAACACTGTCTGCTTCCTTCTTGATTCCACGGTGTCCTCTGAGTTGACTCCTTGAGTTTGGGATCTGCCAGGCCAAACTTATTAAAGTTGTTACTAGCATACTGTTTAAATACTCAGTGAAGTGATTTAATCCAAATGCTGAAAGATCCTAATTTTAAACTGTAGCAGTCTGAGAGCTACTTGCAGTTTACACAATGGCATGTGCAAATTACACTACTGCTTTAAATCCAGGACCTAATTTCAAATATGTGACTTGAAGGCAGGTGAAATGCCTATGTCTAAAGGCAAATCATCCCCTTAGAAATTGCCTTTCAAATTTTTTCCTGCATATTTTTTTTTGGCTGCCTCATGATCAAATTTTATTCCATGTTTGGAAAAATACATTAATCACTTGTTGAAAGCTCTTCTCACTGCTCTTCCAAGACAACTTGAACTGAAGTGTTGTGCCTAATAACTCTTGATCTGTTGCTTTTTTGTTCTGGTAATTCACTCTGTGGTCTTGCAAACAGACAGGGAGCTACTGTGGAAGTGTGTAGGGTCTTCCCTTACTCTGCCTCTTCCATAGTTTAAAGCTTACTAGTTGGTTCCTGGCATATCCTTGAGGTAGAAGTGTGTGAGTACACCTTGCTGTTCTTGCCTCTTGTTAGACAGAAAGATTTCTGGAGCCTGTAGTTTGAAAGGTTTCTTTCTCTTTAGCATTTGAATTTGCTTTTCTTTGTAGTCTTTATTTTCTGACCATACTTAAAAAATTTCTATAGTGATGAATGATACATTTAATATCGATGTGTTGATCTTGTCACTGTTAAATGGAGAACCAAAATGTGCTTTACTTGTATTGTCAGCTTGTGCTTATCTGAGCATGCTTTAGCCATCTTTGCCAAGGGCTTTGCCTAAACAATGTTTTGCTTGTATGCCGTGACCTGTAAAATTTGGCAGATGCTTTCTGTGATACCAATTCCTATTCTGTAGGTGTATCCTGGGTGTTTGGATCAGATCTCTTTGCTTTTAGCAGGATTTCAGATGGTTTTTATTTTTTCTTTGGCCCTCTTTGTACCTGATTAGGCTGCTATTCATAATGCTGCTTTTATTGTTTGCCTCTTGACTGGCTTGTGTGTCCTATTTGGTTTTGTGTAAATGGCAAATGCCCAATTGAGCAGGAGAGAAACATTGCAGGCACTTGGAGTGGGAACCCCCACTGACCATGACCAGTCTCTCAGGTGGCTGACCATTACATGTTTCACTGAATTCCTGCCGTGCTATGCCATTTGACACTGCATTAATAAGTGATATATCTCAGAAAATCCCATGAGTGTACAGCTTAGGTAAGTCTGTCCAAACTGGTTCTGAATAATGGTGTCGTGGGTTACCAGCCCCCCTGTCTGAAATGGTCATGTCCAGGTAGGTTTCCAGAGAAAAAGCCAATCAAAAGTTCTAGTAACGCCCCTGCTAATGACGTATTTAAGAAAATGGAAGAGAAGGTGTGTTGCAGGAAGGAATTCAGCAGCCATGGATTAGGAGGTTGGCAGCAGCCCCCAAGTGGGGGCCAGGCCCTACTGCCCCGGCCTTGGGCCAGGGGCAGGCATGGCATTGAAGTCTCTCCAGCCAGGATGTGTAGCAGTGGAGAAATAAACTCCAGACAGAAACTGCCCAGCTGAAACATGCTGCAAGGATTCCAGCTCCAGCGGAGAGCAGGGAGGACGATTTGAGATAACGGAGCTCCAAGGTCAGTTCTAGCAAGAGAAGAGTTGAGACAAGGGGGAGGAATTCTTCCCCCCCCCTCTCCCTGCAGCAGGGAAAAAGACACTGAAAGTTGCAAACCCCTGCTACCTTTAGAAGATAACTGGGGTGCAGAGAGACCCCCAGCAGTTAATGAGGGAATTTGTCCTGGAACAGATGAATGCCTACAGAGGCTGTGACCCTTGCGAGAAGTCTGAATTGAAGCAGAATCCTGCTAGAGACCTGTGGCCTATGGAGAGAGAGTTTTATGCTGGAGCAAGTTGTCTCAAGTAGAACCTGCAGTCCCAGTGAGAGATCAGTGCTGGTGCAGCTCACTTGTGACCCAAAAGGACAGCAGAGAATGGAAGAGCTGCTGTCCTAGGTGGACCCATAAGGAGAAGGTCTATTTAGGACTATCTTCAGTGGCAATGGGACCCCCACGCAGCAGAGGAAGGACTCAAAGCCATCCTCTGTAGTTGTGGGTGAAGACTATGGTGAAGTAAGTGTTCACTGCAAAGGACCCCACAGGAACAGGGGAAAGGACTCAAAGCCATTATCCCCTAGAACTGTGGTACAGACCATAATGGAGTAAGAGTCCCCGTACAAGCCATGGGTCCTGAAAGGTTGGGGAGACACACCCAACCCTGAAGTCATCATGCAGCAGAGCCAGCCGAGAGAGAGAGAGAGAGAGCAAAAGGAATTTCCAGCTATGACACACTTCAACCTGCCATCCTCAAGATAACCGAACTGACACTTTGCAAGTGCTACAGTAACTGTTTTAAAGGAAGAACCTTTCTTTCTCTTTGGACTAACACAAAAGGGAAAGAAATGCTTTTGTAAATATTCTACCAAAAGAAGACACCTTTCTCTTAGACTGGAAAAAGCTAAGAGAAATGCTTTTGTTACATCTGGCACCCGGCCAACTGTCCAACTCCATGCAACAGGGAGACCTTCCCCCCTTACCTTGCTTTCCTGAGGCAATAAAGACTGAAAGTCCAAGTCGAGCCACCAAAATTGTATATAATAACCTGACATTCTTTTTTCATAAGATAAGCTAAGTAGTACTGTTGTAATATATGTTATTTCCATAAGATAAGCTAGTTTAAGTAGTAGTGTTGTAGTATATGTGATTTCTTAGTTTTTATCTTTCTAGTAATAAATCTTAGTATTATATCCCTTAAGTCAAGCCTCTGTTTTGTCTGCATAAAACCTCTCTCTCAACTGATAGTAACGGTGTGAAGGGGGGAGTTCGAGAAAAAGGATTGAATCCCTGGTAAACCCACGACAAATGGGCATAATTTTTATTCAGAACTTTAACTCCTTAGACATTTCAGACATTTCTCTGGAGTGCTCAGTGGTCTGTAGGTACTGACCAACTGCTCTTGAGTGTCTCCTTGTGTGTTGTGCTCTGCTCTTCTTGGAGCCTCTTTTCTAATCTCTTCAGGTGCATTTAAAGCCAAATTCACTGGGCTGCAGACTGCTTCACTGACATGTGAGTGGCAGTTTTCTAGACCTTCTGATTTTTATTACTTGCATATCGGATGTTTAAAATCATCTTCACTCACCAATGGGCTGGAAAGTACCTGATCTCACAGGCTTTTCCTGAGCGTGGGGCAAATGTTTATTGGATGCCTAATTCTTTTTCATCATTATCAGTTAAGTCACCTGAGGGGGTGGGAGGAAATACCCTTGCTGGTGTTTTTTTTTTGCTTAAAATAATTAAGATTTTTTTGTTATATTTTACACTTTCCGCTGCATTTAACTTCCTCCATCTAACCAATAACACACTCAGTACTTATGGATATTAGTGACTTTTCCCTTCTTGTGCAGCATGGAGTGCAAGAGACTGGCTGTGGCTAGGGGATCAAGTTAGATCAGGTTAGAAGTCCTCAGCTGAGGAATTCTTTTGACTGATGTTGGTTGAACTTCATAAGCACCATGTTAACAGCGTAGATTCATGTCCTGCTGTTGTGGAAAGTGGAAAGGAATTGGAGCACAATACTGGCAGGTACTCCATCTCTCTGACTACTGGGTGAGGGCATCCTAAAAATGAAAGGGGATGCTGCCAGTTGTGACTCAGGTTATGTTCCCTCTGACATACTGCCCGAGTGTATGTTCCTCCTTTTGGCAGGTGAGTTGAGGTGGGATTTGGGAAGAACTGTAAGGGAGATGTGTACCTTCATTCAGTATGTAAGCATATGCTCAGGGTTCTTCAGTTCATGGAAATCCTATGCTGAGAGAAAATTAAATTGAAGCATTGTTAAGTATAAAGAAATGTCACCTGCTTTGTTTGTGGGGTTTACTTTTGCTGGCCAAGCTTAAGTTTGTAAAAGTCTTAACACTGGTGGGCAGGGTGCATGGGATAGAAACTGTGATAAAGGGATTAAAAAAATTTACTTTGTTCATGTTTGGATTGCCTGTGTCTGGAGGACTAGAGCATTTAGAAACATAAAGAAGGTATGATTATTGGACAGCTTTGTGCTGACCTCAGACTCCTGATGCTCTTCCTTGCAGCTGAACAGCCTGTGTAAATGGAAAGTGAATTGGACTGAGATGTCTTGTCTGATGAGGGATAAGAGAAGGTGTGTTGTTCAAGATAATCTCTAGCCTAAAACTGTTGGCAAGTTTTAAAAGAAGTTTGGCTTCAAGCCTTGACAGTGTCCCTTTAAGAAATACTGGTTTTAACCTTGTTACTTAAAGCTCTTGTGACTTAACTCTCTTAATTCTTTACAGTTAAATTCTCTACTAAACAGACTCCACATTTCCACCGGGGAGACCTAATTATTAGGTATAAAGTAACTGCAGAATTACACTTTTGAGTATTGGCACACTCAATGTTTATTTTCTCTGCTCAGGCACTCAGTGTAAGAAACATTATGAACAAAATAACATGCTAAAGGACTTCTTGGGTCAACACTGTTCAGATGAAATCTGCAACCTATAACCAACCTGCTGTTGTCTTTGTTGGCATCTGCTGAGGGAAAGAGTTTGTGTCTGGAGCTAAGGATGATGGCCTATTAAACCCTTCACTTTTTTAAGCTGTTGTGGCAGCACTGTGGTGCAGTTCCTGTGCCAGGGATGCAGGCATTGAATAGGGCACTATAACTATGAAGGGACTGCATCACCTGGAACCTTTTCTCGAGGGTGATGGAGGGCTGTTGTCCAAAGTCTGGGCAGTGGGGTGAGCACTGGTGGTGTGCACAGAGAACAAAGCCCCAGAGTCAGGCACTGGTTTGGAACTTGTGTGCTGGCAAAGCTGCCTGGTGCTTCTAAACGTTCATGGAACTTTCCCCATGCCACCTGTCTTGGTTTGCCATAATTTTTGGAGTTGTCATAAATATATCTTATTTTTTTGTGCCATGGGATACCTGATGGAGGCCTGGGGAGCTGTGTGCTTTATTCTGCTCTGTACTGATAGTTGGCATACTGGGTTTCATACAAAAGTTACTTACTGTAAGCCTTTTTTTCAGCAAATCCTTCATCAAATTGTTCGAAGACTGCTGTGAGTTCTTTGAGTGTGTTTTTTCTTTTCAATTGCTCTAAAATATGTATTAAGGATATTTCAAAACAGTTCTGTAAGTCAGGTAGTGATGGAAAGGCTAGGCATGGAGAAATTTCACTTAAGCTGCATTGTAAACTGAAATTTCGTGCTTAGCAAACATTCCAGATTCCAATGAATAAATGTATACGTATGAATATGTAGATACATAAATTTCTAAAGAGAAACCCTTTAGAGACATTTTGTTACCCAAAGGACTTGTATGAACTTCAGAAGAGGTTTTCAGAAAATGTCCAGGGACTTGAGATTTTCAGTACCTGCTCTGGTTCATATGTAGTCATCATGCACAGCAACTACAGTACTTCGCAAACAGAAGTCCCTGTGGAGTGTTAGGACTGCAATTATACACTGGAGAGCTACAAACCCTTATTCTGGAAGTCTTTAGTAACTGTTTCTTTCTGTAGGACCAGGAATACCAGATGCTAAGTTGACACTTTGCCGGGGAAGTTTATCAGCCTTGAGTGAGGAAGGAATTTGGCTGCTGACTAAACTGTTATGCTCATTGTAGAGAATTGTCAGTCCTCTTCTGCTCACCTTCCAAATTTCATGAGTTATTCTTCATCATAAGACTTCTTTTAAGGCAAGCTAATGATGTTCTTTAGAAGGTCATTTGGTCTCTGTGGAAGGAACCTTTCTTTTAGTCCTCTTTGAGAGCCAGAGAGGCTGTAAATTACTAGAGAGCTGAGATTCCCCCTGGTTTTGGATTTGGGATTTCTAACCCTACCAAACTCATAATGCCATTTCCTAGATTAATAAAGTCTTGTTTTTAAAGGAATTTCTCATTATTTTCTGGTTCAGACATCCCCCCAACCTTGAACTCTAACCTAAATGTGATCTGAACCTCAACTTCAAGCATGCAAAGTGGATAAGGATTGGTGGGGAGGGAAAAATGAATGTGAAACTGTAGTTTTATTTCAGTCTTTCCCAGCTGTTATAATTTGCTGCATGTGCAGAATTTTATTAGATTTTGACCTCTCAAATTAAGTAAGTGGAGTCTGTATAGGCTCTACTTCAGTAGGAGATTTTTTGAGATTAACTGCTTATAAACTCCATAGTTATAAGGCCAGAATGGATTGTTATAATCATCTAATACAACCCTCTGTAGGACATAGTACTTTTTAATATAACAACCTAGAGTCTTATAAAAAAGATCAGATTCCGAGCTAAAATTGATGAAGGGTTTTCTACAGTTCTCCACAGCTTTATGTTTATTATCATCATATGTGACAGATTTATGTGTTTTATACTGAAGGGGTTTCCTAGCTTCAGCACCAGAACAGCAGAAGTTGGTGTGCCTTTCCTTAGGTTGGACAAATTGTTATGGAAGTTGTGCTCCTTGCCCATCCAGTCCTTAAGGACTGGAAAAAGTGGAGTTAGTTAATATCTGTTTCTTGAGTAGAGGCATGTGGATGTTGTATTATGACTAATCTGATCATATTGAGAAGTGTTTCCGTATTTTTCCACTGTGAAAAAGAGATCAAGACATGCCAAGACACTGTTGGATTGCAGTGTTAAATCAGTACATTTTTGCGCTTTTGCTGGGTGGGAGGAGTGGCGTTTGACAGAGCTTGACCTGCAGACCTTTAACTTCTGTTGTAAATTGAGCTTGAAGTTACCATTCTGTGTAGATCTGACACTTAAGTCAAAGATGTAGAAATTTATTCAGGATTTATTGGAGGAGGGCAGCACGTGACAGAAGTTTGAATGTATATGAGTTAACCCTGTGCACACTTGCTGGGGGCCTGCACTGTAGAATTTTTTTCTTTCTCAAAGAGTAGAGCTGGAGCTGGTGTTGGAGATGAAATAAGGATTACATGATCCTGAAATGACAAGTGCTACAGTTACATAAAGCAAACAATGAAAAACATTTAAATTAGTAGTGTTGAGCTTGTTTCCAAAGGGATGCAAACACATTAGTGTTATAAAGCGAAGTGGGGAGCTTTGAAGTGGTGAGAACGAGGCTGTTAGTGCAGGACTCAGAAATATCCCTCCTAAGGTTAGCTGGAGCCACAAGGATTGGGGGTTATGAGGGGAACAGAGATTTTGGAGAGGATGTCCTGCTCTGGAAAGAGAGGAATAGAGGTGACTGGGAAAATTCCACTGGGTTTTGGTGCTGCGAAATTGTAAAGCAGCATTAGTGTGGATAAAAGAGAACCAGCTGGGCTGAAATTGCTTTGGGAGGAGCTGATAAGAGATTTTGCCTTGATAGCACAAGAGACCTACTGCACGTAGTCCAGGATTTAAATATGGGTAAAAATCTCGTAATGTGGTTAGAGAGAAGCGTTTCTGGGTATTGTCACTGTGAAAGACTGACTCCCCACATCAGAGAATGGATGCTGTTGGTAATGGCTGGGTGTAGAGAGCTGTGTTATCTGGCAGTTTCACCATCAGACACTGACTGAGGTCATAAAATTGATGGAGTGTATGGTAGATGTGACTTTGAGAGGCACAGAAGATGCTTCAGGGAAGCTGGACATAGAATTGAACTTGGTTTGAGTGATCACAACTGAAACTAGGTTAGGGTAAACAGATAAACATGTAGATTAGCAACTGTCAAGCTTCCAGAGAAACTGAAGAAGCTTTTTGTTGAAGCAAGGAGCTTGGATACTGAGGAGGGCATGCAATTCAATGAAGCCACAGGGGTAAATATTAGCATCTCAAATAACAGAAAAGGCTCCACCTAGGAAATGACCCCAGAGCTGATGATTCACCTGATCATTGCATCAGGATCCAGTGAGCAAACACAGAACCTCTGAGAGGTGTGGGCAAAAAATTAGTTTGTAATGGAAGGTGTATCTTGAAGATCAGGAAGTGCAGAGCAAAGGCAGGGGCTTCCACCTCAGCAGACAAAGTGACATCTTGCTAAGGGTAATAAAACACATAACAGAATGTGTTTTGGTCATAGGGCAAGGAGAAACAGCCAGCTTCCACAGAGGAAGGAATGAGAATTCTGTGTGTAGGGAGAGGCATTTGAGTAAAGATGAGCTGGGTATGGTCCCTGGACTGCAGGAAGAGGTTTCAACCTCTTAGGAGGTTGAAACTAAAAATGATGCACAGATATATGGGGTGGGAGCAAAGCTTTTAATACCCTGAATTTGGGTCTGGTAATCTGTATCCCAGAGTGCTTAAATATGCAACATTGAAATCTGTACTCTGTTAGCAGAAGTTTGTAAGCAAGCAGTCACCTAACCACAAGTGGCATCACCTAACTGGAGGGCAAGAAAGGTGGTTTCTGTGGATTGGCAGGAAGATAAGGAGAGGAGTGATAGATGTGGGTAAGTATGGATCTTGACTTCTAAAGCAGGCAGGACTGTGACAATATGCAAGGTTTAAAATGCACTTTTAAGAGAGAATGATAAAAACTTTACAGACAGACGAAGGCAGTGGGGAAGATCATTGGGTATAAAATGTGGTGTGTGTTTGTGAGAGAAGGGTTGTGCTGGGATAGTCTCTTGTTTCTAGATGAAAGCATGCATCTATTCAGACTTCTGTAGTATCTCACAAATTCTATAGCAGACTCTTTTCTTTTTAAAGAAAATTGTAATTGGCAAAATATATGTAAAGTATATAAGGAGCTGGCTGTAGCAGAAGCTAGGAACGTGGCAAAGACTAGTGGGAGAAGCAGATAGGTGTCTCCCACTTGTGTCATGGCAAGGAAAAAAATAGGAATGTGTGTGTCAAAGCTGTTTTTATGACGAGTCCTAATGGCATAATAAATTTGGAAGCAGAAAAGTATAATGCATGAAAGGACTCAGTGACTCCTGAGGAGAGTGATAATGAAAATGAGTTGATGTTATGTAGGAGAGCTGTGCACTTACAGGCAAATGACAAGCACTGCTGAAAAATGTGAATCTTGGTGAAAGGAGAGGTGTTGGGGAGTCCTTGTGACTCTGCACCGTGGTGCTGATAAACAGAAGCTGATGGGATCTGTGACTTGTGTCCATAAAAAAACCCAGGAAATTAAACACAGGGTGAGGAAAAACACTGAGGTGGAGGATAGTGTTGACATTAGATATAGAAGGTATAAGTGTGCCATTAATTAAAGTGTAGGCTGGAAGGTAGGAATGGTTTTTAATGGTTTAAGGGGTAAAGGTGTTGGGAAAAGGAACATTACAGTTGGTGATCCCAAAGGGCCCTTCCAGTCTTATTATCCTCACAGAACTAACTTCATTGTGGTGTAAATTACTGTTCTTCCAACTACTTGCTATAGACAAATTGTATATTAAGGTAAAATTTTGATGTAGCATCTTGCTTTGTTACAAATGTTAATAATAAAAAAATTAAAAAGCCCCTTCATGTGAGGGAACCTGTCCATACTCAATTGTTACCTAGGTTTTTTTTACCTAGTGTTTATTTTAGTTAATGACTTTAATTCTTACGGCATTTAGTCTGATGGAATTCCACTTTATTTTTTGTGGAGGCCCAAATGCAAGAAAACAACATGGCTTTCAGAAGAACAGTCTTGGGCACAGTCCCTGTCATTAGTAAGACCTGCTTATGGTTCTTTGTGTACGTGCTGTGTCAAAACAAAAGTATTGGCAGGTCAATGCTCATGTGTGTGTGAGACGCAGCTCTCTCACCTAGCTGCCCTGTTTCTACAGTTTGATGGTGTCCTTCAGGAACCAGTGTTGTCTGAGCAGTTTGTGAATGGTAAAAGTAAATTCAGACTGCCAAAGAATTAATTTGCCAGCAGCATTCTCTTAGATGTCCTGTTCCTGCCTGGGAATCTCATGCAGTTACGCCATAGCTCATATCCTAATCAGTTTCTTAATGCTTGCAGTCAAGCTCATTTCTGTCTCCTAGATAGTAATCTTTCCTCTGGTTTGTAAAGCCAAACCAGGAAATATTTAAATAGCATAATATTATGTTACTGAAATATTGCTAATATATTATTAACATTTTATTAATATTTTAATGAAAATGTTTTCTGAAGTAGACCAATAGCTCTTCATTTGGTGTGGAAAACACAGGTGCTGGAAGCTGATCATTTGCTGTGATATGATGAGATGTTTTTGCTAAAAAAAAAAAAAAAAGAGAGAAAGAAAGAAAGGAAGAAAAAAAAGTTACTGAATCCACCACAAATGTGCTGTTGCTTTGTTCTTTAGTTTCTCTTTTGGTGAATATGCTAGGCTTCCAGAATTGAACGGTGGTATTTGTTAGTAACATTTTTTAGCTCAGTGCCTTTCAGGACTAGCTTGTGCTCCTTCCTGCTTGATAATTAGCCATGTTCCAGTTGGCTGATTGCTTGCAATTTTGTAACTTAAATCGAAACTACCAGAAAACAGACCGAGGCTGTGACTAGGTGGCAATCACTTCTGGTGTGGTTAGTCAGCAACCCTTTTTTTCCAGGGTGCATCTTGTTTACACTAAATCTGAACAAGGAGTGTAGAAATCTGAGTCATGAGACTGCACAGGTGACTTGAGTGCTTTTGTTGACAGGAGAGAAGCACATACACCAGCCAAAGGACAAACACACAAGTGGTTTTATTCTGTCGTTTCTGCTCTTTCTTCTTTGGTACCAGAGTGCTTGTGTCTTCAAGCAGCTGTTACCTGGCTGTGACCAGGCTGTGTGATTTGACCTAATAACTCTGGCAGGATTCTAGCAATTTAAGTGGCCTTTACCTGTGTGTACAGTGTCTGGAGCAGCAGCTGCATATGCTCTGTGACTTTCCAGAAATGACTCTGTGAAGAGGTGTATCTTATTTTCAAAATAAATAAATAAATAAATAAATAAATAAATAAAAACCGCAGAAACCCCAAGAAACCATTTTGTCCATTCATCTGGTTCCTGAATTAATTTTAAGGGGTTTGGTTGTGTGTGTGTTTTTTAATTATTTTTATCTTTGCTCTGTTGCTTCCCCCCCCACCCCAAACCTTTTATTATAAACTAGTTGAACTGTTGTTGTTCAGTTTACCAATTCAGACTGGCTCCTAGTAGACCTGATATATTATCAGTCTGTCTCTTTTCCTGCCTTCTGGTGCAATTATATGTCTTTCATTATGCATATTTCCTTAGTCTTTGGCAGATGGAGGCATATATGAGTTGAAGTCTGTTTTGTGTAAAATTAAGTGGGGTGGCTTTTGTTCTCTTATTCAGTTAAGCCATTTTCAATAACTTAAACTAATGTATTTCTGAACCTTAAAGAACTTGAAAGAAGGACAATTATGCCACTGAAAATTGGAAGCCTCCTGTACTACTCTGTCTGGTAGCATTTATCTTATACATCTGAAAATTCTGAAAAGCTTGATAGAATTTTTTTTTCCCTGATGTGGCACAGATTCAGGAGTAGGGATGCTGTCTTTTCCAATCATAAACCAGTTGAAAGTTCAAGAAAAATTTGGAACCCTTAGGAGCCCCATAAAGCAAAGTGACGAAAGCATGATCTAACAGAATACATCTTCTGAGAGAGTCACACACTCAATAACTCACTCCACTATGTTGCACCCAAACTGCTTTTTTTCTTACTAGTAATATTATGGCTGCAGGAGAATATTGGAGAGACGTGGCAGCTTGGATTACTGTTTAGTTCACCTCTTGGTTGGGGAACCAGGTCGCCTGACAGAGCTGTCTGTGTTGCCAGCGTCAGGAGGATTAACCTCTCATAATCTCTGTGATTTGAATAGGAGATTTTGTTCCTGTCCTCACTGCTCAGTTCAAAGCAGCTGCTGAGCAGAAACTTCCGTGGATCTTCAGCAGCCTGTCTGTACTGGTCAGACAAAATAAGGAAGAAATAGATGTTAGGGAATTTCTCCTAGCTGTGCTTTTTAGCAACTTAAATGTTTGTGTGGTAAGTGTGTGCATAGGTGCAACTAACTGTTCCATGGGATCAGGGAAACTGGACACATCTTCAGTTTCCTTTTTGTTCACAAGGTGTTCTGTTACACAAATAGCATCAAATCCACTTCTTCATCCCCACACTCTGCTTCCCCAGCCCCTTGGAAAGCAAACTCTGGGCAAAAGCATAGTCTCTTGGTTTGTAAGCACAGCATAACAAAACTTCAGTGTTGTGTTTGTTTTCCCACTTCTCAAGAAAAATGTAACTGATCCAGACCAATCGGTTGGAGGTGATGCTCACCTGCCTGCCCTAGGTCAGCCCAAATCTAGGAGGGATTATTCAGTCAGCTAAGGTGTGAGAATCTGCCCTTGAGGAGTGGTGGTGGTAGTAATAAGGGATTTAGCTCTCTGCTTATAGCCCTGCAAAATTTGAAAGATTTTCTTTTGTGTATTGTGGTTGTGGGAAGGCTGTTCATTTTAGTTTTGAAAAAAACCCACTGGACTGTATTTTGCTGTGCCAGGCAGGTAGCAAAGCATCTTGCCTCTCTTTGATAGTCCCTTTCCTTTCAATGTAGAGTGATATGGGTTTGCTTCTGTTGTCTGCCTACTTTAAAACATCCGATACCGCTGTCAAGTGGCAGCAAAGATGTATAGCAAAGAGGCTAAACTGTGAAGTGAGATGTCTGAAGCATGCATTCACCCTTGCTGTTGAAGAAATACCAACTGAAGAATTCAACTGAAATTGCCTGTTGGCACTGTTCGGTCTCGATTGTATTGGGAATGGAGGAGATTTGGTGGTAGAACAGACTGGATGAAACTCTGCTTTTGAAAATGTCACCTCTGGGTCCTAAGCCTGGGGGCATATTAATTTATAGAGTAGGTACTGCTGTATCCTCATGCCATGCTCTTTCCTAGGAATTGTCTGGGTGTTTTTATGGAAAAGATATGGGCTAACTGGGCTTGTTCTGCATCCCTTACTATCGTGACATGGTTTCTCATAGTGCAAACTCTTATTGAAAGTATGCAAAGAGCACTTAGGTCTGTGGGACAGAAGATGTCTGTTTTGGGACCCCAGTGTGAGATGTCATTGATGTCAAAGTGGTTCTTTGGGAATTCCAGCACTGAGTTTGAGCAGTGGGACTGTCAGACTTATCAAAACAAGTGATGTTTGGGGAACAGTGAATTGCAAATGTTCACTGGCTTTGTCATCGTGCTGGGAGAGGCAGTAATCACGAGGCAGATATCTGTGAGGTGATAAAAAGGGGTCTCTGTGACATATTGCTTGTGAATGTTCTTGTGTGACTTGGTTGCAGTTCTCAGTGGAGAAATAGGACAGCAGAACTGACACTTCAGAGGCTTTCCTTGGTGAAGAAAGCCATCTGAAGATAGTTTGAGTGCTCCACTGGCTGTGTGTCAGAGCCTGGGCATTTGGTTTTGAGTAGCAAATGGATGTTGAGATGACAGCTGGGAGTGAGGTTAGATTTCAGGTAGATGGGAAGGTTATGAAGGACAAAGCACAATTCTAAATAAGCATCTGAGAATGGTGTCTCTTGCCTTTCTAGAATTAAATTGTCAGTTTGCACTGGGATCGTGACTGTTGTCAGATAAGTTGAAAAGCTGAGCAATGAGGTGAAGGGCTCTCTGGAGAGCAGCACACAAGCAGGAAGCAGGAGACACCTTGTATTCCAACACAGGCTGTGGGGCTCTTGAGAGATGGACTGAAGACTTTCTGCACAGCCTTTACAGACAATAATGAGATGCATTTCTAGGGGAAAGATTTTTGTCTGGGCACTGGGAGGCTGTCATTCCAGCAAGTCCCAATGTGGGCAGAAGATAGCTTATGATTTTCAACTTGTTTTAATGACCTCAAAGGCAACTTGAACTCAGTGGATTGGTCTTTTTCTGTGTTGGCTGCAGAAGTGTCCTGCCTGCCATCTGAACTGGGGTACCAGGCAGGCAGGAGACTGGGGGTAGGTAGACTCTTAGCCTGGAAGAGCATCTGCAGTGATGTGAATTTCCAGAAGTGTCCTGGTGTTGGGTATTCCAGCATGAGGTGTTCCACTCCCAAAACTGCTGCCTCTGTCTCTCTCCTCCTTTTATGTTTCACCATGCAAGCTGCTTGGCAAATAGAGGCTTCTGCACTTTTTCCTCTTTCCAAGTGTATTTCCTGTAAAAACTGGAGAATATTTAATGGGCTGTTGGCACTCTGGAATTGCTGGCAGTGCTAATTTGCTTCAGGAGGCTGTAAAGTTCAAGACTTGCATGTTCCTACTTTCTTTATTGCTTCCTAGGATTTCATTCCAGCTTTCTTGGCTGCATGGTTCATGAATACACTTCCCCCCATCAGCCAGAAGAAACAATGTTGTCAAGCTTATTTCAGCTGTTCTTTATCTGAAATCAATTGAATGCTTCCTACTGCCTTTCAGGAAGCTTTTTCTGGGATCAGTTGTAAGTAAACTTTTTGCAGCTTCCTTACTGCAAAGCAGAAGTTTCACTAAGTGCTAATACTTAATGTAATAATGATTTGATCTGTGGTTTACAAAATAGCTTATCAATGTTTTAAGCACTTTATTGGTAAGATCTCCTGAGGCTTTTTTGGATAAAATGATCTGCATGTTTTAAAATGCTGGATTCCTTTTGCAGTGCTGAGTGGGCATGGTGTATTGATTAGGTTTTACCAGTATAGATTCTGTTCTGTGCTAGATTTTTAGTTAAAATCAACGTATCTGCTTACAAATTCAGAGGTGAGGGTAGTTCTGGGTTTTGGGAACTGTCGTTTTGCGAGTCTGCTCTCTCCTTTCCTCTCAGTGAAGCCTGTCTTAGTTATTCTACCTCAGATACTTTTCAAAGCAACAAATAACATCCTGACCTTGTTGCCTGATACTACTTTCCGGAGAAATGCTGGTATTCAGAAGAGTAATCTGATGTCTACTTTAAGGAAGGAATCAGTTGCAGACCTCTTTAATTTTCCTGTTGCATTTAGTTGCCTGTCACTGTTTCTTTCTACACGTTGCATACATAGTTTCAGTTCCATTTTTCCCATTCTGTAGTTCCCTAGTAAAACACTCTGTGTTTCTTCGAGATATGTGTTTCATTTTTCTGTCTAAAACTCCGTCTGCAAGTGCAATCCCCATAGTGTAAGTGGCAAGTGCAATCTGCAGCGCTATTTACAATTTTTTTTTAAATTGCTGGCGTGTTTTCTTCACTCATGAATTTCTGTTGCTGAAACAGTTCAAGGAATATTTCAGATAGGTAAGTTCTTTAGCTAAGCAGCAAACTAGAATGCATATCCAACTCTTCAGTTCAGGAGGTTGAAAACCTGTGTGATGATAAGTCAGTGTGTCAAGTCAAATCTGGTAACAGATTAACCTGTAAACAAGACCCAGATGCGTCTCTAAGTGTCTGAATCTATTTTGTCACTGAAAGTGTTTAGAAGCCTACTTACATTAACTGCCTACTACATTAAACCAGCACAGAAAGTAAATTGAATTGTCGCCTCTTCTGTCACATGAAATATCTTTTAGAGAAGTAGGATCTTTCAAGAGAAACCTTCTTTTGATGATGAGGACTGAATTTTATTTTAAAAAACCCCAAACTACAATTGCTACAGGGTCTGCAAAGTTGGTCCTCTCCTCCAGGTATACCGTGAGAATGTGGATTTGATTTTAGTGTTTGTAGCTGCCAGAAAGGGTTCCCTACACAATTTTTTAATTGGTTCTGTTTATGTTATCTAGTAACTTTGGTAAGGATGGAAGAAGCAGAACACTCTGAAGCTCTGATGCAAGCTGTGCTGTGCTGTATACACTTACCAAGTCTTATGTGAAAGCTGAGCTGAAAAGTGACAATATTTGCAGGAGGTGTGAAATTACCCACTAAGGGGATCAAACTGGATGATTCAGCAAAGTAGTTGTATGTGTCTTTTATTTTGTAACTGGTTCAGCACAGTATATTAGCTGTGGGTTTGACCAGTTTTGTGTAGGTTGACCATTGTGTTGTGCTGCCAGCTCTCTCAAGTTTATGTGCAGAAAACACTGTGGAATATTCCAGATACCTGGTCACTGTGCTGTGTCACTGTGATGCCCATTGGCTATGGCAGTAACAGAGATTTAGACAAGACTATAATGTATATCTTTTAAAGACTATGATGTATATCTAAAAATGTAGGAATTTCTGTGTAGATTTCAGCTCTTTGCTCACCATAGTGTGTCCCATACCAGTGAAAATCCTGGCAAGAAGTAAATGGTTGGGATCAGAACCAGGCAGCAACTACAATATCCCCCTTGGGACTGATCTGTCAGCCTCAAGGTGTGGAGTGCCTGGACTGTGGAGGGAAGCAAGTGGGGTACTGTCTACCTGTAGCCTGTAACACTTGTGTGCGTGCAAGTCCGTGATCTTAACTGAGCAGAGAATTTACAGGTGAACAGGGGAGCATCTGGTGAGGTTTGGCGGTGTGGAGAGTTACTGGGATGTGTGCTTTCCTGCAAACCCTGTATGAAATGGTGCTGAAGTTGAATGGAGTTAGTATTGAGCGTATGTCCACTTAGCACAGAAATCTGGAAAACCTTTCAGGCAGTCATGTGTCCCAGCTGCTATCAGTCATTCTCCAGTGTGTAGGAAGGGTGGAGTCACTGGTAGAAAGCTGTTTGCTGGGAATTGTATTGTAAATCAAGGAAACTTAGTAGCTTTGTGTGTCTCTGGACAGGGTAATGAATTTGTAGGTCATCTGAGCAGGAAGATGCTAATTCATGTGAATTAGGAGGGATCCTAATTCATTCTCAAGACATCTGGCAATATGGAAATCCCTTGGGTAGATCAATTTGCTATCCACAGACAGCAGAATAGAATCTCTCTCTTCCCCACCCCCTTCCTGAGAAGAGTCCTTGAGTGGTCCTTGGTTGGTTGCTGAAGGGAACATACCTTCCCTTTGTTTGATGTGCTTCCCAAGGCCTTGGAAAGGGCAAATCAAGTTGTCCCATGGGCATTTAGAGTGGTCAAATTGAAGAAAGCTCTTTCCTATATGAATGGAAACTGCAATGTGTAAGTGCTTTGTGGTTTGGATTTTTTTTTTTTTTTTCATTTCTGTGAACCATTAAAAATTAATAAACTCATACTGTGTCCATTCCAATTTTCCGGACTACTTATTAAAGCAGATCAATCCCTTGGTTCAGCTGAGGTGAATTTGACTATCTGGATTCCTCCACAGTTGTCTCAGTCAACGAGATGGTGAATTTTTGAAAGACTATTTCAAGTACTATGTTGGAAAAATTCTGCCCTTAGATGGAGCCTTGTTTCTTCAGGTACTGTTGAAAATCTGTGCTGTGTTCCTGCAGTTCCTGATTTACCAAGCAGAGTGGCATTTCGCAGTGGTTCCCCTTCCTTCTGGCAGCAATGCAGTTCTCTGACCAGCCCAGCCCTCATTTCATATGAAGCAGTAACAGAATGTTATTCTCTGTGTACTGTGAAATTCAGCCTCAGCTTTTACGACTGCTGGTCCATGAAGGTACCTGCTGTGTTTCCATCACGTCATTCTCAAAGGGAATACACTGGGGCATAAAGTACTCTCGTTTCTTCCCTGCTTGAGTGAAACAATATTTATATGTAAACCAGTGTTTTCTTTTGCCTGGCAGAAAAACAAAGTATAAAGTAATAGGTCCTGTGTGTGCCAGTGGACCCTGAGGCCAAAGGAGTCTCTCATCTGCAACAAGCAGCACAGTCTGCAGGGCTCTGCTGTGAGGAGTCAGAGCCCGAGCAGAACCTGCTCTGGGTTTTCTTACAGCAGAGGCTGTTGAGGTGCTCCTGAGTGCTGGTGGTTCCCTGGGACCTCCTGGGTAATTAGCCCTCTTCTGAGCTAATTCAGGGAAATCTTTCCCTTCTGAACATAATTTAGTTCTGAATGTATGAGAACGTAGTGGAGCCTTTCTTTTTAGACCTGTCTCGCGCTGTGGCTGTGACATGTCGAATCTTCATAACAAACCTGGGAAACCATTGTACTGCTGTTTTATCCAGCTCTTTCTTTCTTGGAGTTATAAAGGGAGAAGAAGAGGTTCATGGCACAGGCAGTACTGCTGTTCTACTCTGGCACATGCAGTTGCATTTAATGGCACAACTGATGCTGCTGACCTTTAATAGGGATCACGTGAAACAAAACAGGGACTGTGTTAAAATCAGAGGTCAGATCATTGCATGGCCTCTTCTTCCTCCAGCCTGGAGCACCTTTGGGTTCAGGTATTGGGAAAGAAAAGGGTTCCTCACCCTCAGGTGGGAGGTAAGGATGTGCAGAGTCTGTGCACATTTTGATTTGCAAGGGAGGAAAGAGGCTGTGGAGTCTCCCTCACTGAAGATATGCAAGAACCGTGTGGATGCAATCCTGTCCAGTGCTCTAGGATGACCCTGCTTGAGTAGGGGAGGTTGGACCAGGTGACCCACCGTGGTCCCTTCCAACCTGGCCCATTCTGGGAAGGGTCCCTGTGTGTCAGGGTGGGATCCCCAGGGACAGGGCAGTCCTCGTTAGATGTGCTGGTCTTTGTGCCGCTTCTAGCCTGTCGTGGATTTTATAAATAACTTTCAAGGAGTGAGTAGGAGGTGTTGAGTTTCTGGCTCTGCAATGGGTTCATGTGCTATACTGTTGGTGCAGGATTCAGACCACAAAATTGTTTCCAAAGGCTCAATTATAGAAAATGTAACACACCTGAAGGGCTGGAGCACTGCCTAAACATTACTTTTGCAGTGTTAACAAACCAGAAGGGTTTCCTCCCTTCTCCGTGCCTGCTGCGGGGTGCACAGGCTGTGGATTTGGTGTGTTGACTTAGTCTTACTTAGGGTAGTATGAGCAGCTTGCTGTGGTCTCTTACTTCTGTTGTTTAAGCAACCTTTGCACCCAGTGCTGCGTGTCACTGTACACTGGAGTCTGAGCACCTGGAAAAGGTGAGAAAAGCAGAGTGAAATGGAAATATGTATTGATTCTGCTGTTCAGCTGGAGACAGTTACTGCAAAAGTTAGAGTGCTCTCGAAAACACAATAACCATTTTTGTTTCCCAGGGAAAAGGAAACTATTTATCAAATTGCTGATCATGAAAATGCGTTTTGAGTGCTCTGCTTTCAACATTGCATTTATTTTTAAGAGCGATGATTAAAACCATGTCCTTTCATTCTAATTTCTCCCACAGCCCCTCCACAGCACTTTACTGGCCCCTGTGAAAAGATGAAGGTTTTGTTGTAGCCTGGTGAGTGACCAGCTCCTAAGTCATGTGCTGGATTTAGCTGGAATGTAATCTTTTGGCCATCTGCTCAGGCACTCTCTGTGTCTGCATCCCTCTCATTTGGAAGCAAGTGTTAAAGGTGATCTGAAATGTGCAGGTGTTCAGAACACTCTGGTTCCCTTTAACTTAATATGAGTGTGTGCCTGCTTGGAAGGGTTGAGCAGTGTGTGGTCTGAACTTGGCATGCTCAATTTTAATTCTCTCACTCATGTATAGAGCACCTAGTCAGGAGAAAAAATATTATTATTCAGATTGTTTGAAAAATATGTGGATAGCAAGACTTCCTTCACAGGACTTGAGTTAAAGGATACTGGTGTATGCTCTGTTGTTATTTTTTCATCCTCCCACAGTGATTCTGGACTTTTTTTTTTTTTTGCTATTCTTGGCTTGTATTTTCCTTTCCTGGTCTTTAGAAGTCTGTCTGACTCTCTAGCCCTTTGTAACTGATGGCTGTCAAGCATCTGGAATCTTGCTGTGGCTTTTTTTTTTTTTTTTTAAGTTGCATACCAGATTTCAACTTAATTTTTTCTTGTCTCTTTGTTAGAGTAATGCCAAAATGCTGCAAAATGCTTGGAGAGGGAGGGAGGAATCTCTAGGTCGATTTTTGTCTGCTTTCTAATAACTCCTTGCAATGGCTGTGTCTCTGATATGCCCCAGTCTTTTTTTGGTGATTAAATGAATCATCACATGCAGTGAGAGCAGGTGCATCTCTGTCCATCTGTGTCATGCACTGCTTGCATGTAGCAGTGTAAAGTCCTGGGTCTCACTTTCCTTTCTAATTTTATATCATTTTCATTCCCACCCTGGTGTCCTGCTCATCCTGTGCAGTGACATAGGAGGATCAAGGTTCAGCAGAGTTCAGTGTTTGCCTCTGAATGGATGGACTTTCTGCACTGCCCAGTTTGCTTAGAGAAGCCATTTGAAACTGAACAGAATTTAACATTTCCCGATGGTTTAAAAACACGGCTTCCTCAGAGACCCTAAGTGCTGTGGGATCAATGGAAGTGAGTCAGGAAGTATCTGATCTAGACCTTTAACTTCCTTTAGGTTTTTACTGTGTGGCAACTCAGGAGAAACTGTATCTGTGAAACTTGGTGTTATTCAGTGCTCTAGAGAAGCTTGGTTTCATTTTGTGCTACAGATTTTTTATTATAAAAATATGATGTTACCCCATGGCTCAATTTCAAGGTGCTGTCATTCTGCATCTGAAGGAGCAGTGAGTTTTCAGCCTTTGTTGCAACACTCTCAGCAACTAATGCATCAGGCTTCTTTGCAGCTTCTTTATTTCTTTGAGTCCTTTCGTGAGCACTTGGCACAGAGGAGCAGGTGTGGGTACAAAACCAACCTGTGGATTCCCTGGGCTGACAAACAGGCTGGGCCTTGGCAGAGCTGAGCAGCTCTTTCCAGCTCTGAACTCCCAGACCTTCAAGCTGTTAAATGGGAAACCCTGCAATATCACAGTCAGTCCTGATCCTGAGATATTGTGGGAGCTGCACCTTTGCAATGCTTTTTACACACCCCTAGGAAGTGCTTTCCCCTGGGGCTAACAAAATAAAGCATGTCCAAGTCACTTTTCATGGGAACTTTTCGGACATGCTGTGTAGACTTGCAGCAAAGAGTGACTGGTGAGACAAGACTCCCAGGTTTGTGATCCAGCTCTTAGATATAATCCCTGTTTCTGCAGTTAAAGGTTTGCACTTTGTCTTGAGGCATGATGTTCATTCCTGGGAGTTGCTAAACACTCATATTTTTATTATGTAAGTCTGTAGTAGGCTTGTGATCTTTGTTTAGCTGGGCTGCTGCCTGGGGATATTCCTGTTGCTGTGGGCTCTGGGGCAGCTCTTGCTGAAGCCCCACACAGGCACCCTTCTTAGCACACTGAGGCAGTGCAGGGTGTCCTGCTTTTCATCAAATGAACCTCTGAATATTTAGAGCTTGAGACCACAACGTACAGATGGCATCTGCCTTTTAGTTTGCATATTGCTCGCTGCAGTGACAGTGTCCAACCTCTGTCATTAGGAGCCAATGGCCCACTGTATCTGCCTTTTTTGACAAATAATACCCAATTTCCACACTGGAGTTGCCTCTGCATCCTTGCTAACAGTAGTAGAGCTTGTTACAAGCAGAGCCAGCTGAAGCTTACTGCACATTCCTGCCGTCTTTCTTCTTCTTTCATTTCCACAAGCTCATGCACTTGTTTCTTTGTCTCCTGACTCTTGCAAAGGAGGGGAAAGGGGAGGTTCTGAGATAAGCTGCTGCCTCCCCACTCCAGAGCAGTAGTTCATGGAATGCTTGCTTTTGTGTGGTGTGCAGAGACACCTAGAAAGCGGGTAGATTGTCCCGTGTGTGTCTCCACGGTTAAACAGACTGTGAATGATTTGGAGATTAAACTGAATCTGTATCTTCACTCAGCAACAACACTGGCCCACACCATCATGTGTTTTGCTTGCACCACTAGGTTTAGCATCAGGAGCGCTTCAGGCCCTGAACCTGGGAGAAAATGAAACAGTTTATTTTGGACCAAATGGACTGTGGGCCTTGTTAGTCCAGGTGAAAGGTATAGGTCTTTTGACTTCTGTTTGAGAGACTTCTGGCTCATTCTATACCTGGTACAGCATTTTCCTTCATGCAAACATCTACCTGGACTGTCAGTGCTCACAAAGGAGAATTTCTCAGATAGCAAGAGGGTTCTCCAGGATCAAACTCCATTGCAGCTCTGCATATAACATATGTAAGGGCATTTTTATTTTATTTTGATTTTTTAATGTTCCTTTCTAGAGCTTTCATCTTGAAAGTTGGACACTGTGAGCCACTAGTAAGTATTGGCAGCTCTGTTTTCTGGAGGAAACTTCACTACACCAGCTTTTAAATGAATTTGCTCTCTGTATATCTTGCTTCCTAGCTTGTTTTCTTCTTAGTGTTAGTTTTCCACTGGGAAAACTAGCTGGAGCCTGGAGATGTCTTCTCTTAGTGCTTACACTTAGCAATCTAGTGAGGATATGAGCTTGCAAAAGGGAAATGTAAACAAAATCTCCCCTGGGTAGACATGGACCTTCTCCATCTGGTAAGATAAGAGCCAATGCTGTTTTATGTTTTAACAATTCTATTTTTATATACAAGTACTGTCCTGGAATTAAATTAACAGAGGAGAGCTTGTAAAAGTGACATTTGACTATAGACTGCTGTTTGTTTGGCTTAGTTAATTTAATTTACAGATGTCATGATATGAAGCTACTTATAGAGCTACTATTCAGGCTTGATTATTTTCAGTTTGTGGTTGAAAGTCTGCTGTGCACTGTTAGGAGAGTTTCTTTGTTTATAAAGAAATGTTTATTCTTTTAGCGTGTCTGTAAGTAACTTTGTAGGTGAGGTGGTATGAAATGATACCTTGCTAAGCAGCATTAACTTGTGGGAGGGTTGCAAAGGACTGATTTTGAAGTCACTTTTCGTTATCCATATCACATTACTTTTCAAACATTGGTCCAATGATTATTTTTTTAAATGCATCACTTTAGAGAGGTGCCACGGGGTACAAAGAAGTTTTTGTCTCCAGATCTGTTAAATTGGATTCCAGCTACCAGGTCTCTACTGGGGATGTTGTCCAATTAATGTGATGCACTGTGACACTCTTAACTGTAGCAGGACAAAATCACTAACAGCCTCTTTTTTTCTTTCTTTTTTTCTCTTTACAGTAAAAAAAGCTAAACTCCATGGACCACCAGGTAAGCCATGCTCTGCTGCTTATTTGCAGCAATGGGGACACCTCTCTCACTGCTGTTCATTCTACTCCCTCAAGTTTCATCCACCCCCTCTCAGCTCTTCCGTATTCTCCTTAGAAGTGACAAGATCTGCCTTGAGCATCCAGGCAGCTTGAGCTAGTAGAAAGTTTGAGGCTGTGATGTGGTGTCACAGTGCTGAAAACCTCTGCCTGCTCACTGACGTGAACAGGTGATGCATAAGGAAATGTGTTCCTGAGCTGCCCTTTTGCTCATCCTTCCTCTGTCCCTGTTGAAAACAGGATCTGAAAACGTCCATTGGGCAGGACTGGTGTGGATTCAGTGCCTTCTTGATCCCAATCAGGTTTGCTGATGGAATTGCAGAACGACTCATTCCCTTACGTGACAGTCCATAATGGCCACGCTTGAAATTAAAACCCTATCCGCCACCTTTTGTGTCTACGTAACAAAATAAAAACATACAGCTGGTGACACCCAGAATTTAGTCTAGGCAGCCTTTTTTCACTGTGATTCAGTAGGTGGCAACCAATCCCTTAGCAGGCAAATAGGTTTATTGAATGAAATTTGGTGTACAGTTTACAAAAGAAGTTTGCTTTTGGAATAACACCTATGCAGGTGTTTGGATACGAAGCAGTTGCACAGCTATATTCATGACTTATTTGTTCAACTTTATTCTTTGGATATAGCTGTCCTCAGGTTACAGCAGAAAATTTTCCAGGACTCCTTGTCCATACTCCGTGTCAGGGCAACATCTGTGTGTGCACCAGCCTTGAATTTCCAGGGAAGGAAAGCTGAGTGCCCAGACTGGAAGGAAGATAGTGTGTACTTTATCCTTTCTCTGTTTAAGAAGTCTTCTCACAGATGCAAAATGTTTGTCCTGTAGTCTAGGTTTAACTCAGCAAAGCATGTGGTTTTACTGACAAGGCTAGTGTCCCAGGAGGATGCAAGTGATGTAGACAGATATGAAGAATCTGACTTTCAGTGATTCCTACTTTTTCCTGAGATGTGGATCCCTTCTGGATCATGTATTTCCCTTTCTTCCCTTTCTGTTAGAATATTGGAAGCTAGCTACTGAAACATCACAGGTCATCAGATTTGTCAGGCGTGAATTTCCTCTTTGTAAGGCTATGTTGGCTCTTCCCAATCACCTCTTTGTTTTCCCTGTGCAGTTTTGACAGTATTAAAATGGACTGTGATCTAACTTAGGCTGGGAATAGATGCAGCAGAACATTATAGTATTAAAATACTTACACTGCTTCCTGGCTACTTAGCATGTCTTGTTCCAGGCTCTTTGAAACTGATAGATAGGTCTGAGGTAATAACTTCCCTTGAAAGCAAGTTTTATCATTCTTGGATGCTGATATTCAAACTTTGAATATGTCTGTGCTTGGCTGCTTTTCATCTTATTGGCACGGAAAGAGCAGGAACTAGGAAAAAGGTTCTTTCAGGATTTTTCTTTGTGGACTCCTGGGTGGAAAACCAGGCAGGAACTAGGGGAGCACTTGGGTCAAAAGGGAAGAGATGATACATTCAGGCCAACTGCTTGCTTGGATGTCTTGCGAGTTTGTTTTTCACTCTCCTTGGTCTGCATGATGGTCCCTGTCTCTTCTTCCTCTTCTCTGAATTTCAGCAGCAGCATCTTACTAAGGGTCTGTGTTCTTCAGGATTTTACATTCTTTCTTTGTCCCTGTCTTACTGCAAGTGATTAGTTGCCTGTTTTTGTTCCTTAAACCCCGTGACGCCTTCCCATACAGGCTTTTCGCCTGGGGCCTCTCTGGATGCACTGTGTGAGCTGAAAACCTTGTGTTGTTGCATGTATGTGATGAAGGGGTCTGCTGATGGCGATAACTTGTTGTGTCTCGTTCCCCAGATAAATTCAATACGTATGTGACACTGAAGGTGCAAAATGTGAAGAGCACGACGGTGGCCGTGCGCGGTGACCAACCCTGCTGGGAACAGGACTTTATGTTGTAAGTATGGAGCTGCACAGCTTGAGGTGCTCATGGTCGAGTCCTTCCTCAGCCCCTACACTCACACAGAGCTGCTGTTGTGTGTGTGGGTGGCACAAGCCCGGAGATTGTTTCTACCGGTGCCACAGACTGGCAATTGCCAGTGAGGTCTATAGGGAGGAGGTAACTCTGGGATTGAGCTGGGAAGTCGGTCTGTGGGTTGGTTTGGATGGATGTTGTCCTTGGCCAGGTATGTGCACAGCTGTGGCTGTGAGCAAGACACACACACACCTACAGCATAGTTTAGACAAGGGCTAAAGGCCCATAGCAGAGCTTAAACGGAGCTTCTGGACCACGGGAACAGGGTGTGGGTGGAGGCCCCTGGAGTGGATGGTCAGGGCAATTGAGGGCTGTTGTTAATGCGCTCAGGACCTCCACTCTGGTTACCTTAGTGTGGGAGCTGCTTATATTCTGCCATTGGCCCAGTGCCCATGAATGTATTTTCCAGCTCCTCTGGTTCAGCTTGAGGGGGCTCCAGTCCCTGCCATGAGGAGCAGAACCAGTTCATTCCAGCTTTTCCAGGGCCTCTGGTGCACTTGGCACTTCTGATTTGCTCTCATCCTGACACGTAGCCAAGGATTTCCCAGTATTTTTTAGTATTGTGATTTTCTTTTTTTCTGGTGAATGAATGACTTATTGATTATATTGTATCTGCTATAGCTTTGTAAGACAAAGCAAACTAAATGGGTGGTAATGATGTTGTATTCATCTTGAGAGTCAAAGCTAATGCTGCTATTTTTGAGTGGGTTTGAGGTGTTTACATATCTGTAGTAAGAGACCCTCATGGGATCTTCTGAGCTCGTTTCCCAATACAGCAGCAGTTGGTTCTCCTCCGTTGAAAGTGGGAAGCTGTTGCCTCTGGTTAAGGAGTTCACCTGGGTTAGCACAGTGTTGCCATCATAGCTGTGCTCCTACCTCCCTTTTTTGGTGCCACTCGGCTTTTGGAGCAGTATGAGAGGGGTGTACTCCTGCAGAGAGTCTGTCCTTTGGCATCTAGTGAAACACATTTCCTCCTGAACACCACCATCTGCTCAGCTCTGCAATTCCTGGTCAGACAGAGTCTGTGGCTGATGTAAACCATGCAGGACTGGGTAAAGTTGGGACAGGGGACAGTAACTGTCTGCCAAATCACATGCCCATACCCAAACTACAGACTTATTCTGCCTGTGATTTGTGCTCATCCTGTGGTCAGGAACTAGCTCTAAACATGTCCAGCTGCAGAGGACACTGCTCAGAGGTGGTTTAAGAAAGGCACTTGAGCGTGTTGGATGAAGGCTCTCAGGGTTGCTCCTCTTGCCTCCCCTCAAGGAGCTCCTGGAACTGCACTCCAGTACCAGCTGGGAGCTGAGCTATCATGCTGTAAGGTCATTGTAATGCTCCATAATTAGTTGCTAGGGAATATGAAAGCAGAATATTAGCTGAACTACCTCGCCATTATCGCCTCTGCTTTAGCCAGGCAACTGCACAGTAGTTCTGGTGTTTCTTTATGACATAAATATTACATGTGGCCACGAATGTGTTTTGCATGATCCTGTGTACATTAAGTTGTCCCAGGAGGAAGAACACTGGTATTCCAATACTACTGTTCTGTAGTTTGCTCTTTTTCTTTCCAGAGTTGGGAAAGGATTTTGAACACAGTAGTTTTTCCCTGAGGGAAGGATGCTTTTACCATCTGTATTTGTGTTTACCTTTTTTGTGAGGCATACTATAAGAATAGACTACAAGCAAGGAAATGCTTTTTGTCTGTGTTTGTTGTTTTTGCTTCCAAATTCCTTGTGAGATATTGCGCTTCAGAATTTGGGGCTCTGGGTGGGGTAGTTTGAGATTTGGTTATTTACCAGACCAGGAAAACATTTTAATGTATTCTTTGGGGACATCTTCTAAGTTTAAAGCAGCTTTAAAAAGAACTGCATATTTGCAGCAAGGACCTCTTGAATGAAACTGCAAACTGATGTTTAGAACATGATAATTAATTTGGTGTTAAAGAAATGTATTTTATTTAAATTCTACATGTGTGTGGAAAGGGAGGGACACCAAATTCCAGTTTCAGCTCTTTTGTTCTCTGAAGCTGTTCTGCATCTAACCAGAAGGTGGAGGAAGGGAGACACAAAGGCAATCAAAGCCACTGTACAGAAAATATTTTTATTTATTATTCTTATCTGATGACCCATCCTGTGTAGTTCTGTACAGAAGCCCATTGGGTGTTTCATGATCAATGTCTTGCTCTGTCAACGTATGCTGAAGCAAAGAACATCGTTTTACACTGTGACTGAAAATAGGGTATTTCTTCCTTCCCTTCCCTTTCTTGCCTCACACTGGTCCAGTCTGCAGACAGCAGTCATCAACAGCCTGCAGTCAGATAAATATCACCTTCCAAGAGGCAAGCAGTGGGAGGGCAGAGCAGTGCTGGTACTGTTCTTAGTTTGGTCATATTTGTGAAACCCTGTCTAAACAAAGGATGCTGGAATTACAAGATGCTAGCAATAAAGTCATAATAAGCCTATGTAATAGCTTGATTTTGAACTAATGTAGACTGAGCCACCCAAGCACTGGACACTGCTGACCTCAATTTCTGTGTCTCAAACACAAACAGAAGCACTTGGATTTAAAATAGATATTAATGTGCTTTGCTTTAGCTGTAGGGTTTGTCTTGAGCCTTGTAGATACTGTGTTCCCTTTTAAAGTTGTAAGAAGGGGATAAAGCAGTTTTGCAGCAGTTCTTTCTTTTTTTGGCCATGATGGCAGCCTATAGAAATTAGGGGCTAACATGCTTTTAAATTTCCTTGATAGATATAAAATGGATACATTTGGACAGAAGGACAAAAGGCAGCAGCACTGACTGTCCAAAATATCTACTTTTGGGGATTAAGAGTTGCACTAAAGGGAAGCCCTGAGCTCAAAGAATTAAGAGTGATAGCCTTTCTTCCTGATAAGTGTGAGGCAGTTGAGTATCAACAGACAGCTCAGGATTCTTCTCTACTTCGTTGATTTTACCAGCTGTGTATGTGTTGGGTTATTCTGAAGTAGGCATGTTATAAATCAGCATGGAAGAGAGAGGTATAAATGCTATGAAACTTTGGGAAGAAGCAAATTTGGGATGCATTCTTTCCTTACTGAGAGGGAAGATGTCATGAAAACCTTCAGATAAGTGGTTCCAAGAACTTGGCACTCGGTGGCCATGTGGAAGTAGCTAATCCTGGAGCAGAAATGGTGCAACACAGCCCTGAGCAATAGGTAGTGCTGCTGGTTCAGTTGTGGATTGGGGACTGTTGCTTTGGACGTTGGGTAGCTCCACTCACATGTAGGTATTGGCATGTTTGCACCTGCCAGAGTACACCTCTGTGGCTGTGCTGCCAAGGGAGACACCCACTTTGTTAGAAATGGAGTGCCTGATGGCAAAGAACAGCTCACCGCTAGGTTTTGGCCCAAGGTATGCTTCCTCCTCCTGTGTACACAGCTGCAGAGATGAGTTCCCAGCAGTTGATGCATGACATAGTGCTGGGTTTTAGTTTGCAATCTTTGTGTAGTTATTAGAAACTAGTGACCTTCGTGAATATGAGCTGCCTCCACCACAGGCTTCCAGAAGCTCTCTGTAGCTTGACACAGCTGTGTGGAAAGAGTTCACTGGTGTAATCATGGTGGTAATGTGGAATCTAAAACAGAATTGGATAATATTCTCTCTTTTTCTCACCTGTGATGCCTTTTCTTTTCTTGCAGTGAGATCAGCCGACTGGACCTGGGCCTAATTGTTGAAGTATGGAACAAAGGACTGATCTGGGATACCCTGGTTGGGACTGTGTGGATTGCTCTGAAGGCCATTCACCAATCTGATGAGGTTAAGCTCGCACAGAACCTTTATTTACTTCTGTGTTAATAGAAAATGTGTTACAAATCTGTCCTGGTGCAGCCCAGGCTGAGGTCCTTAGCAAAACTTTCACTTGAAAAGTCAGGAAGGCTGGGTGAGCAGAGAGGGCTCTCTTATCTTACTGGTTTTGAAGTGAGGCCAGAATTGAGCTTATACAGGGGTTTTTGGTCTCATTTTAGTCACGTGGACTCAAAAATTTGTTAAGGAGCCAATAAGTGACAAATGTCTGAAGTCTTAAGGACTGACTGCTTAGTCTGATGCTCAGATTTCTGTGACTTACTGCTAAAGACTGTCTTAGACCAGCAGACAGAGTAGGCCCAGAGCATGTCTGCATCATCTTCTTAGGGCTTCTGATTGCAGTGTTAGAGGGTGTCTAGCGGTGCTGATACATATGGAAAAAAGTAGAAAGAGGGATTGCCAACGTCTGTAACTGACCTAACTACTGAATTTGGCAGTTGTTGCAGCTAAGCAAGACAGATTTGGTTCTTTTACTCAAATTTCATTGTATTTAATTAGAAGATTATTGAATTCGAGCAGGGAGAGAGAGAGAGTATATTTTCCATAAAGGGAAAAGAGTGGGGACGCTCAGCAGTGTGGCTTAAGGTCTGTCTGTCCAAACATTCCTTGGTCCCGTCTTTGAGGCCTTACCTTTGCAATTCCACTAAGAAGGCAGCACTTCTGCTAGGAGATGTTTGCTGCTTGTCCTGGTAAAGGCCTCTGAGATTTGGAGGAAATCCAGTTTGGAAGAAAAAAGCCAGCACATGCTGAATGGATGTAATTGGATGTTAAACAAAGTACCAGGCCTTGATAATGCTGTAAAGATCTTCCTCGAGTGTTTTAGCAAATGGGTGAGAATTGCTGCATAAAGTTCTTCAGACTTGAAAGTTCATTCACATGTGGCTTGTGATCCACAGGAAGGTCCTGGGGAATGGTCTACGCTGGAGGCAGAAGTTGTCATGAAACATGATGAAATCTGCGGAACCAAAAACCCAACTCCTCATAAAATTTTGCTGGACACAAGATTTGAATTACCTTTTGGTGAGTGCTTTTCCATAACTTACCCAGAGTGCTGACAGTGCAGAGAAAGTGGGAGCAGATTGAGTTTTATGATCAAGTTGTGTTCACTCTCAGTTCAGTCAGTATAGTTCGGTGGAGATAAATTGCTGGTATTCATTTTTTGTTTGGCTTCTTTCTAACAAGAGCCAAATAAATGTGGAATATTTGAAAGTCCCTGGGTGCTGGAATGTTCAGACTAGTAGCAGGTTTTTCTTCTAATAGTATTTCAGGATGGTGTCGTCACACATTTTGTTCCTGAGCAGGGAGCATTTGCTTTTTTGTATCTAGATAAATCTGGCATTGTTAGGGCTGTTCTGTGGTAGGTGCACATAAGTCCTCTTAGAACTGTGCAGTTCAGTTAGTCAAACATTAATGCTTAGTGCTTCTGAACATTATCATTAGCAGAGTATATAAATAACTTGATGTTGTAAGAAGTGCCTTTCTGGCAATTACTGGTGGTTGAAAAATACAGAATATGGAAAAGCAGCTAATTGGAGCAAACAGATCTCAAGTCAAATTGTATATAATTGAAAATTTTATTTTACTTAAAAACAAGCAAACAAAATAACCACATAAAGCCCAAAAGTAAGGCCTTAGCCAAAATGCATCCCAGGTTTACAAAGCTTCTCTTTCCAGCTCTTAGCTGATAAGAACAGAGATGATGTTTTTGTGCTATCGTTTTTTTCATGCACTGGATGTTGAAATGTTTCAAAGTTGTCTGTCTTTGCCAGGCTTATTTCTCCCTCTCTGCCTGTTGCTTCATTTTAGCTGCCAAGCCCCCTGGCAGTGTGGGTAATTTGTAACGTGCTCTGAGCAGGGGTGGAACATTTGTGCACCTGCTGGTATTTGGCCAGTGCCTGTCAGGGTTGGCCATCTGTTGTGGGAAGGAGTGAGGACATCTTTTGAGTCTCATACCCCCCTTCCTGGTGCAGGGTGGGGAGGGTGCAGGCCTTGACCCTACAGCATGACAGTCAGTGCAAATCATATCTAGTGCTCCGAGCGTACTGTTCTGAGTCCATGGTCCTCTGGATGGTTGTGCCTTAGTGTTCTATAGATGTAATGGCACTGCTCTTTAACTACAGCCCAGTGTGTAAGGGGGAAGAGGTATTTGACATCTTTCACCCTGTCAGTGGGAAGTTTATTTCTGAAATTGCATGTTACGCAAGAGGAGGAACAACACACTTCGTTTCACCTCACATGGAAGTTGTTGTTCCTTGGGGCAAGTCTTGAGGCTTCTGGGAAGGGCAGAACACAGCACACACAGCTGAAGGCAAGGCTTGTAGCCACTACCTTCTCACCTAAGTTCGTTGTGACACAGTTGCTTTTAATCAGTCATTGCTTTAAAAGAAAATGAAGTTCTGATGTCTCACTTTGTATTTAGAGAGGGTCCAAAAGTGAATTTGCTTTCTTCTGCAATTTATGTTTTGAACAGCATTGCATTTTGAGATTTTTTTTTTTTTAAGCATGAGAAAACAGACTCCCTGTAAATCATTTTGTATCAGAGCATCTGGATTTGAAAAATAAAACTCTTTCAGGTAGTAGTGTATTTTCTCCCTACTACTATACTCACAGGAGTTTTTATTTGTTTCTTTTGGGATTTTTTTACTACTAGTTTAAATTTTTACCTTTGAAGAAGTAGGACTTCATGCAGAGAAGTAAGTAAATAACAAGATTTTTGTGATTCTTCTGTTTTTAACACAATTGATCATTTAAAGTACATCTATTACTTATTTCTTTGCTTATTGTACCAAATATTGAAATAACAGGGAGTCCACACTGCTGTGTTGAAGGGGTTTTATTTTAGACTGTGAGAAGTTGTCTGCCTGGCCAGTGTTTCATAGTATCCAGGAAAAAATGGATGCATGAGTTAGGTGTTCAAAGGCTTCTGCTGCTCTTCCCTTGAAGAGTGCTACAGTTTTTGCTTCTGTCTCCATTTTCAGTGTGTCCTGCCATGGCAAGGTCAGAGGTAGGATGAAAAGCAGTAGGCACTAAGGGGGTGTGATATTCCTCTGGAAGGGAGCATCACCTTCTCTAGCAGTGCTTCTCTTTACACCATGACTTAGCATCTCATGCCATCACCTCTAGGATAGAGAAGGACCCTGCAACATGGATTAGGTCTGTCTCCTTGCCCCAACTACTGTGAGCCTCAGAGAGATGCATGGAGGCAGCTCAGCTCACAGCACTGCCTCTGCATCTCTCCCAGTGGATCTGCTGGTCAGATTCCCATTAGCTGGATGGCAGCAGAATGGACTCTCAGTGCCCTACATGTTAAGACTCTTCCACATGAGCTGGGAACTGCTGCTTTAAACCTACACAGGGAACTAAATGGATCACTGATCTGCCTGTGGAAGTTCTTAAGTCATCAGCAGCACAGCAGAGGCAACATTTTAATAACAGCAGGTTTGGAGTGACACTTAGGAACATTGTGTATCATGTTTTGTTTCCTAGGTGAAGATCTCTTGGCTATTGTAGATACACGAGAAGCAGAGTGATATGTGTGCACATGTACAGCTTGTGCTGCTTTTCAAGTTGGGTAAAACACTACTGTCTGGGATAGCAGCTTTAAAAAACTGTATGTTCTGTTTGGCTGTGCTTTTGTGCTTTTTCTATCACTTCTGGCTGCTCTCTTTCATTTAGATGTATACGGATGCAGTACTCCTGGTTGTTCCATGTATTTAAAATGTTTTGTTTTATTTAGGTGGAGCTTGAGAAGTTCTTTAGGGTTTGTAAAAGAGAATAAATGAATTTGAAAAACAGAAAAGCTGAAGTCTGTGATGTAAAACGTGATTGTGTATGCAGTGAGGTTTAGAAACTGGTTTGTTGATCTGCATCCACATGATATATTCAGGAGTCTACCTTCCTGGTATCTCTTCTCCTGCTACTCTGGAGACAAAGCTAAAGCTGAAATAAATGCAGAACATGCTGATGCTGGTAATGGTAGTACATGATAAAGGCAACTTTTAGAGATTTTTTTAATTTTTTTTTTTTTCATATAAAGTTATTTTTATGTATTTACCAGGCTTGGAGTTGGGAAGCAATTAAAACCTGACAAAGGCTCATGAGAGTTTAGTTGCTGCTCCTGGTGATTTTAGATAAGCTTTTTTGAGGTCATACAGGAGCTAAACTTCATTAGTACCCAGATTTCTAATGGGACAAAGAACTTCTGTGGTGGCCTTGATGTAAACCCCCCTGTATCCCATTGCACATTCCAGAGGCAGCTCTTGCCTTGTGGTCAGTAGTGTCTTCAGTGTGACATCAGCACGTACAGTACAGGAGAGAGCAGACCTGTGGACCCTTCTGTGTGATGGACTGTCGTGCTGGGGGCCAGACTGCCCTCTAATGATCTCTGCCAGCCCCAGGTGCCTGAGTGTCCAGTCTCACAAAACCAGAATGATTGAAAATCCTCTTCTATAAAAGAGTGAGCATGGGAAATGTGAAGTGTTAGTGAGAGTTGATATTAACCCATAGAGTGCAAAGCATTTTTATGTTTGGTAGTCTACTAAAAATGGCATTTAAGTGCCTTCTTCATGGGACTGTGAGCAAAGACAGGCTGGAGCAGGTTTCTCGACTGATCATATCTGGTTCTTCCCAGGAACAAGACAGACATATCAAGGAAGGGAGAAAGCCTTCTGTGGTTGGTTTAGAAAATCTTCTGGTAAAGAGAAGACTTGCTATTATTGTTTTGATGCAGTGAGTGTGTGCTGGCACAGACTTTTCAGGATGCTGCTTTTCAAGTGTAAAATTGTTCTGTTTAGAAGCAATTTTACTCTGTCCCCCTTTTTTAGAAGTGCAATGATGATGTCCAAATCCCTCACAGGATGCAGCACTCAAAAATGCTTTTGGCTCTCAAACTATAGCAGTTTGGTTCTGTGCCAGCTAGTTTCTAGTTCATAATTGGAGTGAAGATGCTTTTAGTGTTCTCATTACTCCCAGGCTGGGAGCATGCCGATCTGCATCCAGCCATCAGGTGGAGTAAATGTGCTTTGTTGTTTTGTTGTCTTAGGAACTGAACGGAAAGAAACACTCGGCCTGGCAAAGTCATTTCAGTGAGAACCTGCGAAGATTGCCATACATTGGAAAAGGGGAGAAATTGTGGTTGGGAAGAGGGGAAGCCATGTGAAGGCTTGTAGGAAAGTGGGAAGAGAGAGGGTGTCACTTTTATGTTCAGCACTTGTTCTTATGCTGAGCTGGGGTATGCCCCAGCCCAGGACTTGCTACCTGGGAAAAACCAAGGAGGCATGAGGTGATGTGCAAAAATTAGAGCAAGGACCACTAAACCTGAGGAGAAGAAAAGCTTTAGGGCTGAATTGCCTGGTTATTGCCAAGCTAGAGACCTCCAAGCAGGAATACTGTCATATTTAGGACATCAGGGGGTATAACTGAATGGAGTGGTCTCTATAGATGCACCAAATTCTCCTCTATTTCCTTTCTCAGTCTGACTGAGAAAGGACTGTGACTGTACTGCTATGTCCCTGTTTCTGTGTCTGTTTGTATCCAAGTGTCAGGGCCCTGGGCACACTGATACATCCTATTTGCTCTGAGCAGCCTCACCTGGGACCTGCACCCACACCTCTGCTCGTGTGCACAGGAATCCCACTTCAGCTCCGCTCTGAACCTTCAGTCCTGAGTGGTGTTGTGGGAGTTACTGATCCCCCACTCCAGCCAGCGCCATGTCTATGCCTCCTTAAGGACCCCATTGATTCAGGCCCACGTGTGGACTTGACCTCAGACCTGCCTTGTCACCATGGACCTGGCTGCCAGTCTGGGCTCCTGGTTGAACCTTGCCATGATCTCTGGGCCTGCTCTGCTCACCTTGCTCAGGTGCTGTAGGAATGGGACCCTAACTGGCAAGTCCCCTGCCCTGCCAGCCGGGGGATTCCCCCCTCCCTTAGAGAGCAACCGGACTTCACTGCTCCCTAACACCAGGAGCCCAGAGAAAACAAGCGGTTCAGCTTCCAGCTGAGGATGGCAGTAGGAGCAAGGGCAGTAAAGCTTGCAACATTTCTGTGTTGGCATCAAATTAGTAAGCCCCAAAAGCTATTGAACATGCCTGTCCATCTCCTCTCTGTTCTTATTTGGCAGTTTAGTTCCACTGACATGTGGCCTTGCTCCTTTTGTTCACCAGGTGCGATGTCAATGGAGTCCAGAGCTGGCATCAGGTGTGCTCTTTTTGGACTAGTTCCACATTTGTATCTTGTAAGCAAAAGTTAATGTAGCAGAGTAATTTCCATTTTAACCGAAGTTGAGCAGTGACGTAGGAGCTGGGCAGTGCATGTGGCCTTACAAGCAGTCCATGATCTCCGCACTAGGGATTTCTATTCTGTGCATTCCAAAGAATGAGCTTCAACAAAACTGCTGGCTGAGGTGAGACACGACAAAATTGTGAAAGTAAAAAATAAACTGCTTCCTCAAAACATCAAGAATTCTGTCTCATTGGGATCTCTTCATCTGGGCAGGTTACTTGTCTCAAGGTCATAGACCAGTTGCTTCATGTTTAAGGTTTGCTGTGCAGTAATTGTACTGGCATTAGTATTGATGACAAGAGTTTCTCTAAGATCAAGACGATGTCCTTGAAGCAGCTGGTATCTGGACAGTAGCAGATTTTTATCTCTGACTTGCATAAGAAGCTGTTTCAATTGAAGCAGCAATTCTGCAGTAAAAATTTGGTATCTCTGCTTATGAAATGGGCATCTGGGATACAAGATAGGCTCTGACCCTTTAGTCCTCAATTCATGAGTTTTTCTTCATGTCTTAGAGAAGCGTTGGCTTTCAAAGACAATTCCATGGGCTTTGCTGTAATTTTTTGATTGTTTCAGGTCCTTGTTGGAGTTTGTCTTCCTAAATCTCATCAGGTTGTGTGCTGATAGCTGTTGAGTTCATTGAATGCCAACCCTGATTTCTGCAGAGCTTGTCTAATAAATCTGTGCTGCTGTGATCTACAGTCCTGATGATCAAAAACATATATGTTTTCCTACAACACTTGCACTTCTGGAAGACCCTCTCATGTTTCTCTTACCTTGTCTTCTGTTAGGTTTTAACACCCAAGCAATGTACTGTACACCAGGAGGAGCAACTGGCTTTGTGTATTGTGGTTAGGGTAAATTACTTTGGTCTCCCCCCATGCAAGGAGAAATAGGTTGTCTTTTTTCCTACTTAATGCAGTTTTTTTGGAGCCGGGGATTAAGGTTCCATAAAACTTTGTCGAGTGGGGACTATTTTATCCCCTTGCCTGGGTGAGGCGAGTTGCATAAAAATACAGTGGTGTTTAGCTTACAAAGGTGTAGACTTGAATTTGTAGTCCAAGGAAATACCTACTTCTGAAACTTGAAGTTCCACTAAGTCTGACGTGTTCCTGTTGATAGTGGTTTGTGTTCTAGTACACTGGCCACTATTATCTCCAATGTTTTGGAGTCACTACCTTCATAAGATGTGTTTGTGTGGCTGAGAGAGGACACACGTAGGACAGATATCCCCTCAAAGTACAAGAAGAAAACAATGCTTGGTCCTTTGGAAAGCATCATAATTCCAGGGGAATGCTCACCTACCAATAAATCCTGTTCTTTTTTTCTCTCAGGAGTGAGAGCGGATGTTACCTTTAGAATCACCTTTTCACCAGGAGGCCATCCCAAGCCTGCTTCTCCCGTTCTTGCCAATGCATAGCTGAACACGCCATTGTGGTGGTGGTCATGGGGTGGAGTTCTTGTCAGGAAAACAAACTTCTTAGATGTAAACTTGGCTCCTTTTGAGGCCACCTGAGAGTGTAAAGGGTTACAGGGGATGGGAAAACCAGCTGAACTGGTATAGCACTATCTTCTTTTCAGCTTGCAGGGCTGGCAGTGTCTAGCTGAAGCACTCCCTCCACTTCCTTCCTCTGTGAGCTTTGAAGTTTCTGCACTGGGGCGGTTTCAGGCCATGAATAGCCAGATTTCAGAAGTGGTTACAGTCAGGGATGTTGAGTGGCTAAAAAAAAACCCCAAAAAACAAACCCATAACCTTTCTTGCCTTTTCCAATGATTTCATACCTCCCCATCCCTAAATAATTTTGTGTTAAGCCTTTCACAGCAGTTCATCTGCATCTCTCAGGGTGTGCTTTGAAAGGTGAAATTTTGAGTGGCAGAAGTCTGTGTTCCATTAGGACACTATATTACTTCAAAGTGTGAAATAGAAATAGTTACCAAAATAAAGGTGAAAATGCTTGCTACTTGCTGCCAGTCATTCAGTCGGTAAATCTTCTAGAAGGTAAAAGTGTTGTTGTGATTCATTTCACAGTGACGTTGCATTGTGGTGTAAAAGTAGGAATGGGCTTTCGAGTGAATATGACTGCCTATAATGTAACACTGTTTTTTACCTCAAAAGATTTGGCTTATTGCCTACAAAGGAATAAAAGAGACCATTTAGTTTTTGTGTTTTAATTTGTGCTACGCCAGGTATGTAGGTAAGATATGCTGTTCAAAGGGAGCCCTTGTTCTGTTGAGGTTATAAAAGCCTCCAGAAGAGGCTCTTTTTATGTGTTATCAGGCATATAGCAAGTGTATTAAAATATCATTGCGAAATGGCTCTCCATGAAACTAATACTTGAATTAAATGTGAACCAGTCTGTCTTTCTCTTTCCTACCTTTGTGCGGTGTGCATTTGGTTAATCAGCTTTAAACAAGAAAGCAGTGTAAGCTCTTGAATTGTGTTACTATTTACTATGTTTGTTTTTTCATTTGACTGCTAAGACAGTTTTATTTCTTCAGAATCACATCCGGGTTTTTTGTGGTGTGATCTTGGACTATTCTCCCTGTTTTAATGCTAGTGGTGATAAATGCAAACTTGCCTCGTTAATAGGGTGGTGTTACTTACTCTTTTGATATAGATATCCCTGAAGAAGAGGCCAGATACTGGACCAGAAAATTGGAACAAATAAATTCACTGGGAGATGATGAGGTAAATATCTAAATTGAAAGATTAGCATAGCCCTAAATGCCATATAACTTGCTTTTATTCTTTGTATTGGATGCCTCTGATTGTTTGCAAAGTAAGATTTAATATGTTAATGCCTGTAACAGAAATGTAGCATTTAAAAAAAAACATACACACATGTTGATGTGAACATCACTGAGTAAGAACATGGTGCTTGCTTAAACCCTTTGATAAGTCTTTTTCTGTAGCAAGATAACTTACAGAATATTCTGCCAATGCAGTTATTTCAGGAGATTTTTCTTCTGGGATCCTTCATCTGTTCTTTTCTGCTCCATGTATGAGTCATTTGTTTTACTGTGCAGATGAAAGAAAATAAGGTGGATTTTCTTTTTGACTGAGGACAGACCAATTTTTCGGTGGATAGATATGTTTGGGGCTCGAGAACCTCTAGGAGTTGATGAAAAAACTGAGTCTGTGATTTGTCCTGCCAGTGATCCTGCTGTGGTGCCTCCCTGCTCCTGTGGGCTGCAGGAGCAGTCTGTGCCAGGTACTTCAGTGAAGCAAAGGTGCCCTCTAGTGCTTCACTGAGCTGGTACTTGCTGAGACATACACTGAGACTTCCCTTTCCCTGCAGTGCCATTCATCTGCATGCTAAGTGCATGCTTTTATCAAATACCAGTAGCAAAATAATATCTCTGGTTTTGTGACCTAATGGTCTCAAATTTATTATGGCTGTTCTGTGTCACCAGTGAGAAAATGAAAAAATCTAAGGACACTTTTGCAGTGTCTGACCTAAGGTTCTTGTCCCATGTCTGCCAGCCAGCCACCCAGATTGGGGATGAGATCTTTATTGCATATTCCCCTAATTGGCAGTGACTTGTAGCTCAGGAACTTCCAGAGCCAGAGGCAGTATTCTTATGTTTAACAGCACTCAGTGGATTTGTCTTCTGTGAATGGCAGTTGCCTTTTCAATGCACCCAGGTCAGTTATGTTGTAGCAAAGGAATTCAGAACCTTAATTGTGCATTGCCCGAAGAAACACTTTATTTGCTCTGGGCAAATAAACCCAGTGTTGTGAAGCCAGCTGGTGGCTGGTTTATTTGGACAAATTAAATAACTGATCCTCATGCATCCACTCTGTGCCACTCACCTTTACAGACCTCACCTTGGCACAGTGGTATTTATGGCGCAGGGCAACTTTGTGCCTTTATCTTCTTTTCTGTATGTTAAGTTCATCTATCTCTGAGACAATGAATGAACAGACTAAAGCTGCACCACAGTATTCAATAAGCAGGTTCATTTGGAGTTCATGTGGTGTCATAAAAATGCTTTCCAGCCTCTCTTCCTACTAACAATACTCAGTTGTAATTTTGGGACTGCTGATAGCCATCGGGTTGATGCCTTAAAAAGAACAAACTGCTGTCATTTTGGGATTTCTGAGTATAATAATTCAGAACCCGTTGCTGTCCTGTGCTTCTGAAATTGCTCATCAACAGACTTCCTTTCACTGCTTTGTCAAGCAGTCAGTGCTGTCAGATCCGGCAGTTCGTGTTTTCACAATCCTGATTAACTCAGTGGGTTGGCAGTTTGCTGATGACAAGACTAACCACCTTTGAGGATCCCTTGTGCATTTTAAATAGCACAGATTGGAAGATAACCACAGCGGAAGTCTGCGGGTTGTCACCTTCCATGTAAAGAACTGGCCATTGATCCTTACCAAATCCAAGGAGAGACTGTCTGGTGGCCCTGTTTTGCCCAGGCTGCAGCACCAGCTTGCTAAGTTTGCCACTTCCTTTGTTGTCAGACCTTTTTTTCCCAGCAAAGACTGCTCTCATTATTTCGGTCAATTGTCCTAATTTTCTGGTATCTCTATGTAATACAAGATAGAATAACAAAATAAAATCACTGGCATTCCCCTTGGGAATGCTTTGATGCTGTAACACACAGCTTTGTAAAAAGTCAAAGCTGGCTAATTGAAATACCTCTGTGTTCTCTAATTTAGAAATAAACGAGATGAAAAATTCTTCACTTTGGATGCAAAGTGGATCACAGGAGAGTTTGCAAGTGTTTGGCTGGGCAAACATTGTGTTCCTACCCTGCCAGGCACACTAATTATCTAACTGCTTCCATCTCCTGCTGCAGAGTTGCTATGAGCCCACTTGAGTTTTGAGCTGTTGAAGCTGTGCTGGAGTGTCTAAGCGTAAACAGGCTTATACTCAGTTCTGAGCTCCCTGTCACACCGACATCATGGTGTGGAGAATCAGGTCTTTTAGGTGTCTAATTTGAGGCCTCACAATTGATAGTAGGGGCCTGTGCTTGTAGTAAAGCAGATTTCACCCTAACAAGATGTGTGCTTTGTAACATGTGTTTTTAGCATGAAAAGAAGGACACTTCTGGGAGTGTGTTTAAATTATGGATAATATATTATTGATATTATCCTTATAGATATTATGCTTTGATACTACCAGGGATATTTTCTATTATGTGTGACATGCTGTACTCTGAAAGCTGTTTCACAGAATTACAATTTGCTTTTTTATCCATCTGTGGTTTTTCCTGTTTTTTATTTCCACCTTTAGTATTCCTTTCAGGAGGAAGTCCAGAAGAAACCATTGCCCAGTGCTGCCTCCCAGTGTTGTAAGTCAGACTTTGTTTCTTCTCAGTATTATTTCCTCTTCCAGTGTACTTAATTTCCTTTTGTGCTTAGTTATCAAGTGATGTACATCAGAACAATATTTTCTTGTTAGAAGTACTTAAATCTCTGTGCAGCCAGTAACTTTTGTCAGTAACGAAAAGCTGTGCTCCTCAAAATGCTGGTCTAAAGCTTCTGATGCAAGGAAGTGAAGTCAGGCATTGAGTCTTTAACCTGCTGGAGTCCTCATGTGCAAAAGGAACAGCAAATGTGTTCAAAGTTACCTTTATTGTCAGACCCTTGTAATATTGATGCCTGTAAGATAATCCTGAGGTTTTTTCCCGTGACTAAGTCACGCTCTTTTAAGACGTTATCTTTAAACATCCTGTGTTAAATATTATTTTTATTAGTGTTTAATGAGATTTGAAGAGGCAGAAAGTAGATGAAGACAAGTACTGCTGGTAGCCTTTTAATATGCACCAGAGGTTTGTGTACTTGATGTCTAATTTCTTTAATATTACTTTTCAATGCTGTGTTGATGGATGAAAAAAAATGCTTTTACTAATTTCTGCTTATCTCGTCTTGCATTTTTTTATGCTTCTGAAAACGTGGATGGAAAAATAACCTAGGAAATACTGTATCTGATGGTCTGCAAAATTAGATTTCTGAAACACTGCTTTTAACGTACAATAGATGAAAGCTCAGTGATGTCTCTTGTGAATGTCTTATCTACTTTTGGCAACAACATTAATAAAATTCAAGTCTCATAATTTAAGCAAATCTTTTATCCTCTACTTCAAATCCTGTAAGACTTGCATATTACACATTGCAGGCTGTTTATCCATTAGGCTGATTATAGGATCTCCTCAAAACTGATAACATTAGGAAATGCTAATTGCTGTTTACTTTTTTGAGTAGAATTAATTACTCTGTATAGTATTGTAATGTTATCTTGAAAGTATCTTCAACAAAATATGGATATTAACCAATTGCCTAGAAAATCCAAATGTGCTGTGTAGCTGGAAAATGTACAAAGCTCCATATGAAAGTATTTCGTCAATGCTTTCATTCTAGGTAACACTGAATGTGTCCTCCCTTTCTGAAAAAAAAAAAGTGTATGTAAAGAATAAAACACTTTTTTTTGTTTGGTTTTGGTTTTTTTGTTGGTGATCTGTTTTGGGTGAGTTTCCTTGGGTTTTGTTTTGTTTTTTTTTAAATAGTCATAAGGTTACAGTTGATTTGTTAAGCCTACAAATAAGAAGCATTTTGGGAGAAACAGATATTTTATTAAATCCTATTAGCACAGTGTGCAGAATCCCTGATGCCAAAAGGTCAAAGAAAAGCTATCTGGTGTGAAATGTCGAAGAAATGAATGTGTTATTTGCTGAAATTGCTTTCCTGGCTCTGTGCCCTGGGCTTTGCTTCTGTTTGGGAGAGGCTGGTTTCATTGGCTTTTCTAGTTATTGGGATGTATGGGTAAATTAGAAGGAATGCTTCTGTGTAGGAAAAAATAGCTGCACCTGTTCCCACAGCAGGGTGCTTTTACATCTACCTGTAGCCTATTTCTCTCTTGGAGAACCAACTGGGCTCTTGCAGATAGACACAGTGAAGACCAACACTGCAGCTGCTCTTTTTGTGCTGCCTGTTAACAGCCTGTATCTTCCTAGAAAGTGACCTTTTACAATAATTAATTGAAGGCCCCTGGTTTGAACATTAATGTCACACAAGAATTAGTGTAATCATTCATGGGATTAAAACATCATTAGAATGGATGTTAAACATTTCGTAGCAGTATGTGGTTAATGTATTTAAGAATTTTCAATAAAGCTCATGGCACTGCATGTACTTTTGCTTATTTACTGCCTGCAAGTATCTGGCATCTATGAATATCTGTTTACATGAAAAATGTAAATTAGACATTTAATATAGAGGTACTCTTGAAAAATGAACTCTCCCTGCATCAACCTGTGCATAAGAACTGTCAGCTTTCCTGACTGTAGCACAGTCCATAAGAACTCAAGATTTTAACCCAGAAGATGCATTGATTGTGTCTCTGTTGAAAGCTGACCTGACCTTTGCAGCGACATAGGAGCTCAACCCTTTCACACAGGAGCAGGATGGGTGTCCTGCCCTACCCTAAAATGTGTCCATTTTAGGACACATGTGGAGTGTTCTTACTTACCATGTGGGTAAATAATTGATAGCTATATTTTTAGATGTAATAAAAACATCCTCAAGAACACTTGCAAGACTCATCCAATTTTCTGTCATGATGTGCTAGATGAGATACGGTCACTGCTGGGAGCAGGACACAGTCAGCTGGACATCAGACTAAGAATTTAGAAGGAGAAAGAGAAATGCTCAGTGAGAGTAGTTTTTGCCCCATGAGAATTTCTCCCCCATCCTAAAAAATACAAAACTGATAAAACTCCCCCAGCCTGATGCACTACAGAACAAAAGTGATGCAAAACACTTCATATAGCTTGCATTTAGGAAAGTAATGGTACAAAACTGCACATGCCACTGGTGTCCTGCTTATCCCTCTTGCAGGTCTCAGAATAATATTTTGACATCCTTGTTATAGCTAGAGAAAACCTACTCCATCAGGAAAGATCAGGCTCATTAAATAGAGAAATACATGTCCTCTTTATACGTTAAAATTAGGTTACACTTATACCCTTTTCTGCTTCTGTACTTTGCAGACATGTCTGTTCCCTTTCCCCAACCTCCTTCTCATGGTTGTTTCCCTCCTCCTGCGTGGATACAACTTGTTCTTTTATCCTCCCATGAGTACAGAGGGAGAGATGGATGGAGCAGGATGTGGGAGAAGAGAGGTGGGCCCTGAAAGCCATCCTCTGATCTGTGAGGGTGGGTTTTTGTCTCTGGTTATGTATGGGCTGCTGCCTTGGCATGGTACCATGCAAAATCTCAGCCCAGACTAGGAGCTCTGATTTTTCCAGAGATTACTGGGTTTTCAGGCCCACTTTCACAGTCTCAAATGCTGTTTTGTTCTTAGAAGAGCCTGACCCATAATTTCTGAGGTAATGCGGTATTTGGGCTTCCTACCTGTTCTTAAAAAAAGCAGGTGGTTCTTCTAAGCCTTGCTGATTTTGGCACTCCTGCCTCTTCCTTTATTATACTTAACCTTTATAATACTTAACTTATATTATACTTTATTATACTTAACCATTTCACTTTTACCTCCCAACTGCTTTGCTTCCCTATATATTTCTGCTGCCCCAGAAAGGTTGCATGCTTCCAACTGATTTAACTTCCAGTGATCCCAAGCCATAAGCAAAGAACTATAGTGCCCATGGATCCAGTCTTATTTGCCTTTCTATTAAATGCAGTCATAATTCTTAATTTTCTGATATGTCATTGTTGGATAACTGAAGCATCCCCATATTGGCTTTTACTAGCAACCTGAAATTAAATGTAAATTAAAAAACACCCAAAGATTTTATTGTCTGAAATTCACTTTAAATGAAGCAGATTGAAGAAGTGTTATTTGATTACTTTGGCATTGAGTCAATAAGCTTTAAGTTATTTATTGTGGGGAGTTACAGATATGTTTTTCTTCTATGCTCAAGATCATTTCTGGCGACATGAAAGTCCATTATAATCCATAAGTGAGTCACACTGTGAGTGTTTTAAATGCAACTCTGACTTGGATCAGTCACAGTCCAAAGAGGGATGAGAAAGATATTCTGCATCTTTGCAAAAAAGGTTTGGCAGACGTGATTAATATCAGCTACTGTAAATACTGTCCTACACCATTTGTCAGGGAGTTTACAAATCTGGAAGAGAGCAGGTTTGTTCAGATTCTCAGAAAGATAACCTAGGTACCACTGAGTCAACCAATTATGTGGGTCTTTTTATCACTGACTGATAATCTTTCTGAGAATGCTTTATTGTTGCTTTTCTTCATATTTGTTTTTCTTCCATTTCCTTTAGGCTTTTGCTCTGTAAAATCCCTGGTTACCAGGGCTGTGGTGGGTGGTGGTTTTTNTCAGAAGAAGGTGAATTTTTTGCTTGGCTCTGGATTGTGCATTGATACCAGCAACAAAAGGAGAAAAAGCTCCTGATACGCTGTTATACCACCAAAAGAACCAAAGCTAGCATGAGCTTGGACTGCCCTAAGATGAGAGAGAAAGGAGCAAGATTACACCTCTAAATGCTCTCTGGAATGTGTGTGTGTGTGCGCATGCATGAAGGAAAAAAATGCTGCAGTTTTGTTTTAGATACACAAGCAACTTTCTATCCACTTTAAATCTGTTTTATACACAACATAGGAATGGATGGCATTTTTTTGCCAGATCAGCTTGTTGTGGTGACTCTTCCTTCCCACTAATACTTGAAGAAATCTACTTCTGCACAATATATAAGGCAATATTCTTTTAATACCTACACATTTGTTACTATTTCAAAGGTACCACAAAGTCTGACTTTGAGAGGTTTCGTTCCTGATGCCCACTATTTTTCCTTTTAGGAGCTCAAATTCCAGTGGTGGTTCAGGAAGGCTTGTACATTCCTCTAAATAGAGGGACTCTAATGCTGAGATGACTGTTCCTTCCCTGGTGTCTGGTAAACAGTCCAAAGATTGCTCTCCCTGGCCCTGACTCCCCAGGAAGCCCTGATACCATCCACACTGATGGTGTACTATGGATATCGGCATCTTTCTGCTGACATTAATGTGCCACTGGATTGAGGGAAATCCAGCCCTGCTGCTGGATGAACTGACTCTTTGTCACCAAACGTGCTGAAATGACATCCTATTGGGAAAAATTTTGTTTTCTTCTCCAGTAATGATACATTAAAAAAAAGTGATCTGTTAAACCAGTATCTCAAGGCAGAGCAGAATCAAAACACTTTAAAGCAGGCCACAGCTTGACCCTTTTGATTGTTCATAGAGATGTATGATCTGTGATAGTGAAGGGTCAGGCAGCACAGTAGCCTGAGATTGCTGGGGGGTGACACAGCCCCACAGACCTCCTTGCTGTAGAGGTGTGGGCTATACATCTGGAGTCGTGCCTTTTTTTTTTTTCCGATGGTTTCCACCCTGATTCTGCACCTAAACAACAGAGGTCAGCAGCCACCTATGGCATTGCTAGACCAGGCCAGTTTGGGAAGGGTGAAGAGCAAGTCAATGATTATTTTACCCTTCTCAAGGGTAGGTGACAGTAAAGATCGTGCTGCAGTCATTGAAAAACTGTGCTGCAGTAAGAGTAAGAGTAGAACTTCTGGCCACAGTGGAGTTACAACAGTCCTCAAAAAATGTTTAGTGTAATTCAAAACATGAGTACACACGAGTGGCTGGTTTTTTTAAAAAATTAAGCTAGGCCAAGGAAAAACTGTTTTAGTCTGTACCAGGGAAAGCATTGTATGAGCTGTTTTGTGGTCATTTGCTGATGGGCTGGGAAAGTGATTTCTTTGGCCTCTCTGCTTCTGGGTGACTGGCAGCTCCCGTTCCTCTTCGCTTAGGATGAATCCCCTCTGGGAGACTTGTTTTCCTGTGGCTTTGTGGTACTCACTGTCAGGGCTGGCTGAAGGCATGATAGATCTGGTAACAGCAACACAGATTCAAGGTCTTACTCCAAAATGCTTGCATGCAATTTTAGGGTAAAAATGCTACTTCAGAACTGGATATTTCTAAGGAAAAGTACTTGGCAAATGGAATTTAAAAATAAAAATACTGGCTATATTAGGAGATTATACAGTAACAAAGTTTGACTTACTGCTGAACTCCAGAAAACTCTAGGGCTTTGTTTTTGCTGCTGATCCCCTAAACATACCTTTTTTCAGTTGTTGTTTTCCTGGAATACGGGCTGCATTCTGAGAAGTGGTGACAAGGAAATAAAGCTTTGACTTTTAAATAAACCCCAAATGTAAAGCTCCTACTGAAATGCTGAACCTTGCTAATACTGATGTGTGTCTCTGTAAGCAGTGATCAAACAATGCAAATGCTCAGTTAAACTCTCTAACTTTCATAATTTGTCTAGTGCTCTTCATGAAAGCTGCCTTTTTTTTTTTTTTTTGTGTGGATTTTTTTAAGAACTTTAAAACTTTATTAGTCATCCTTTAATGACATGGTAATAGGAGGAAATTAATTTGAATTTTGCTACCACAGTGGAATATAAACTTTTTAAAAATTGGATTAAAGATTTTAAACTGATAGAAAAATTATTGCCCGACTTTATGCACAAGTCATAAATATGTGTCCTTGAGCAGCAAGGCTCGTACTTAAAGTCCAAGACTGAAAATCAGAAGGAAAAAAGGCACCAAATTATATTCCTCCTTGCTATTATGCATATATATGTAATGTTAGGTGATCCTCTATGGTACAAAATCATGTCTCATGAGGAGTATATAACTCTTTTGCCAGTACTTGTGTTTACATCTCTTAGTCTGTGTAAAATTTTTAAGACAGGACAGCTCTGTTAGGTATCAGTGCAGTGATAGAAATGTTACAGTTTATCCATTGTAGATAAAATTAGGTGGAGATCTGCCTGATTCTTTTATTATGGTTATTAATCAGTTGCACAAGCCTGTAGTAGCTTAGTGGGTACTCTGACTTGGTGATCCCAGGCTGACTTCAATTCTCAGCTCTCAGTCTGGTTTTCTTTAGCCATAGTAAAGGTGGCCAGAAGGCCCCTTTCATTTAGTGAGATAATCTCAGCATAAACTGAATGAGGAGAAACAGAGGGAGCAAGATGGGAGTAGTCTAATGTCACACTCTAGTGCCTGTCCTTGTCTCTGTCAGCTCCTTTTAGCTCATTTCCCTCATGTGCTTTCTCATCTGCTTTTGTGCAAAGGCCTTAGCCTTCATCTGTGGTGTTCCAAAACTGAACTGGAAATAGTGCTACTTGTTATGAAACCTGCTTACAGGTCATCCTGCTTACTGAAAACTTGACTTTCTTCTGAAAACCTATTTGGTGTATGTTTTGTATTTTAGAAGCTTATTCCACTAAAATATGACCTGTTTAGTGTTGGAAGTGCATTGAACACTGGAAGAATGTGGATTTCTGTGTAATCTGAGATCTGTGCACACTGTGTCAAGGGAATTAGCCAGGGGATAAAGAGGTTTATTAAACCTAGAAAAAAAGAACTGACCAGGACTTTCCAATCTCTGTTTGTATTCTACGAACAGTAGATAAGCACCAAATATAGTGCAATATCCTGAGCTTAGTTTGCTTTTACAAATTTATTTAGATAATTTCTCTCTGTGCTCAGTGTAGGATACAACAGGGTGATTCAATAATTCACCAGCATGACTGTAAGCAGTGGACAGCAGTATATGATAATGTTCTGACAAGGAAAGTAGGTCCCAGCCACTCTCAGAGACTTGTAAACAGCAATGAAACAAAATGGCACACAAGCAGTCAAATTAGACTGCATTAAAAACTTGGAATATTCTGCTTTTCTACAGTGTCCCTGCTGATCCAGGCTTGACAGTGTGAAGTAGGGAGGAGGAGTTCCTCCTTGAATAGTTGCATAACTGAGACACAGAACAAGCATATGTTATGTTCAGCTAACTGTGGCAACTTAGATGTGCTTTATAGAATGTGTTAATGACAAAAATGTTGTAGCTTCCAAGGCACCAGGCTGCTGGCATTGCTTAGTCCTTAATTGGAGGTTTATATGAAACCTCACTTTTTGAGTACTGAAACTTATGAACACAAAATAATGTGATAACCGAGACACACATTGTTGGTATTTAAGAGCACGTGGAGTAAGCAGTTTGACTTGTGTGTTTCATCTATTCTACTGTTAATGTATGTTGTTGTATGTTTTTAGAATTACAAACTTCCAATTTTTATTGGTCCGGATTTCTTGGTGGTTTTAATTCAAGTTAGTATGGGTTAAAATTTTTTCCCGAAGGTGATCTGGAAGGGATTTTTCTAAACAAATTGAGGTTATGCGTGCTATTTTTATGAAGCAGAAAAACAACTTGAAAAGGCTAAAAGGAAATTCTGTTTTCATTAACCTACAAAATATCAAAACTGTCAGCCCAGGTCTTCTGTGATTATGCTGAAGGACTGAGATATATACTGTTAGCTCCTGAATCTTAAATGAAGCAGCATATGTGTTGAATCTTTAATAAATTCATCTTTTTTTCCAAAATGTTAGACGCTGAAGTGAAGTGGGTGTTAGTAAAAACAAACAAAAGCAGAGTTTTGAGCTTCTGCCTTACTCTCTGTTACTGCATCTCTTTCTGTTTGCTTCTGCAGTATTGTCTTCCAGTCATTCTGTAGTTGTAGAACGTCCTGGTTAGCCAAGGCACAACTTCTCAGTGTGAAACCTGCAGGGTAAGGAGCTGGTGTCTCATGGCAGCCACTCTTCTCCTCACCCTGCCCTAATTGGTATCAACTGCTGTTTGGGCATGGAAAGTTTGTGGGGTTTTCATGCTGTTCATAAGGAAGTTGGTAGCAGTGAGGTAGCCAGGTAAGTAGCTGGCTCAGGTTATCACTGTCGGTTTGAGGGTTCTTTGCCTGTGGGAGGTGGTAATGTTTCTTCTCCAAGGACAGACCATATATCCACAAGGCTCATTTTTAACACTTGGTGGTTTTCTCCTTGTTCCAGTTTTAAGCAACTACTTTGTTCATTGGTGCCATCTGTGCCATCAGACCTTTTACTGTCTAGGAAATAAGGGCTAGGAATAGTCTGAGGTGGTTTCAGGGGTCAGGTTTTCCCTTTTCCCTTAAAGATCCACTCATTCCCTCCACAAAAATTGATTACAGTGGTTTGTGCAGAGGCTGTCAGTCTGGGTGTTTTGTCTTTGTGAAAGTTGCAGGACAGGTAAACTCCATTTCCTCTGTGGTTTTTCTGATCTGCATACTGGTTTGGGAAACTTATAGTATCTTCTGCTATTTCTTTCCCAGTTTCTTTGGGATGATACATGTTCATTCACTTGTGAATAACAACATGGGTTTCACTAACAAGTAGCCTGACTGCAATAATTGATCCAGATGTCTGAATGTTCCTTCCTTTGCCTCTTATTGTTTACCTGAGATACAGACTTTTTGACAGAAGGATGTGCTGGAGTTGCTATTACATGTGTTAGTGGCTTGAGATTTTCAGGAATGAGATACACAGATGATATTGTTTGACTTACACATTAATAGGAAATTGTCTTCTCTTTAATGGGAACTATTGATTACAGCAAATTAAAACTCAGTGCAGAGGTCTGCCAACATCTTGCTTGTTTTTCTCAACTCTTTCCTGATATTTGTCTCTATTGCCTCTGCTCTCCCTGCCTCTGGTTTCCATACCCTTTGTACTGGTTGTCTTCCCTTCTCTTCTCCCTTTGCTGGATGTCTTTTACTTCTGTTTTTTTTTGTTGTTGTTGGTTTTTTTTTGTTTTGTTTTGTTGTGTTTTTTTGTTTGTTTGTTTTTTGTTTTGTTTTTGGGGGGGGGTTGTTTTTCTTTTTTTTTTTGCCAGCTTGGTTGTGTGTTCCTCCTTCTCTGCTCCTTTCTCCCTGAAATACAGTCAGACTTCTGTCAAAACTGATATTTAGGCAATCCATGGATTTCTGTTGCAGTGAAAAACAAGTTCAAGATGATAACCCTGTAGTCAGGGTCATGTAAACACTGTCAGGTGGATCCTGACAGGTTTCTGATGCATTTGATTACACCTTCATCTTGCCAGCACAGCCGGCACTGGTGCATTGTCCAAATGGTGACTTCTCACACTTGCTGCTGTGGACCAGAGACTTGGCATTTGTCTTGTCTCAGGCTGTAGATTGCTGGTGCTCAACTCAATAGACTTTACTTTTTCTCACTTAAGTTCTGTGAACAAGAACTTCTGTAAACAGGAGAGGAATAACCCTTTTATACTCCATGGAAACTACATTTATTGAGCATTATACCAGTTTAATATGTGGTCCTTTCTAAATCAATAGGATAAAAAAAATCACTGAATTTGTTCCACTTGGTCAGGGCTGCTTCCTTTATTGACCAAAGCAAATATACCTGTGTTGGTTTTTTTTTTCTTTAACTGCTTTTGTAGGAACCAGAAGGCAGTGACCTGCCTTTGAAGCTCTAACAGATAATAAAAGTGACACTTTAGACTGAGCAATGCTTGTACCTGTGCAAAGCACCACACGTGTGTCAGAGCCTAGTCCAGGGACCTTGAAGTACTAATGTGTATCTGAGGAACTGCATTGCTCTGTAAACCTTTTGTTTCTGAGAAGAAAGGAGCAGTCTAGCTGTAGTTCTGATGAGCCATTGTTTCTCAAGGAGAGAGGGTGAAATCCTGATTTACCTTTTTTCTTTTCTTGGGGTAGTCCACATCTGTACCTATTTTTCTTTTTCCTGCCCACCTTTTCTTTCCCTGTAGATTTGAAGTAACAGCAAAGCCCCACTGTGGTACATGTATATAGGGACTAAACCCTTGGATAGTCAAGTTACACATCAGGGACTAGTTATTGTTTACTTAAGTCCTAGTTTGGTTGTGATTTTTTGGGACAAAGATACTTTTTTTTTTTTCCAGAACTGTTTTTTGCAATTTTAGTTAAAAGCAAGAACTTGCCCATTCTAACTTTTTGACTCTTGTTAGTGAGTGCAGTGTGAGGGATATGTTTAATCCTCTGAACTGTCACCCTCTTGGTAACGTGTGCCTGGCTGGTAGGTAGATGAGGCTGGTAGCCAGGACAGAAAGCTTTTGCTTGTTCTCTTCCTGCAGGTGAAGAATTTGTTTATTTTCTGCTGCACTTGGCCCATCAAAACTCCTGTAAATGTCACTTTTTAAAGTGTTTTTTACACCCAGTCCTCTAGAAATCTTGGATCTGAAGTGTTTCCTGGAGTTGCAAGTTGTGTGCATGCTTCTGAAGTGCTTTGAGTGTTGTACATGCTAGTTTGTTGCCTCCATTGTACTGAGTATGACCTTGGGGTCACAACATGGATATTGATAAGTAATAACTTGGTTGTCTTACCAATTTACAGTTCAGCATGAATTTGTTGTCACCTTCAATTTTAACAGGGAGATATTTGCTTACTGTTGCAGAATTAAGTTGTGGCCATTTGCATCCCTAGAACATTGTGAGAACTCTTAAGTTTTTCACCTGTGTGTTTATCTGCCTAAGAAAGTACTCTTCACTTAACGCTACTTTACATGCACACAGTTTTTCATGCTGTTACTGCTCTCATCGCTGAGTTAACTTTGTTCTTGAAAGGGGGTCAGAAGTGGAAACAAGAAGCGACTTTTGCCACTTGACTTGCAGAGTTTAGCCTGGAATCAGATACTGCTCTAAACTGGACTTTGGTTTCTGGACCTTCTGTAATCCTGATAATGAGTGCACTGGGAAATAACTGTTTAACTGCTCTTGTTATGTAATGTGTTGATTGATAAGTATTTTGTCTACTTGTGTTGATAAATGCATGACTGTGTAGCAATTCCTAGAGTTCATAATGATCTTAGTCTTCAGAATGTCTTACAAACAAAATGGATACGAGGAGCAAGCCCCAACATAAATTTAATGTTGTATTTACAAAGAAAAAAAATCTCTTACATTTTCAAGCTTGTGATCTATAAGGCATTTTAAATACATGAAAAGTATGCTTGTGGTTTGTTTTTCTAAGCTTTCTTTTTCCATTCCTATTCTTTTCTGCTGTTTGTGTTACATGCAGGCAGCTGGAGTTATTTCGGATGGGGAGAGCAGCTGAGTACGTAACAGTTTGATTTCTTGCAAGCTTTCTGATTGTATAGTGATGCAGCATGCTCCAGTATGAGGAAAAGTGGAAATATTCATGCATATAGAAAATCCGTTCCATTGTATTTTCTTTTACTTTCACTGAGTCTTCATATTTGTGTGGATGGATGGCTGTGCATTTTTTCACTTTTTAGCTTTGTTTTGCTCATGTTTTAAGTGAGTTGCTTTTGCCTCCTACTGGAATTTGAGGACATGATGACAGAACTGGACTCTTTTCCTGTAAAGGTGATTCTAGTTTTCTGCCTATGTGTGTCTTTTGTGTTGGTCTTCATACCTATGTAAACCCAAATCAGTGTTTGTAATAATGGAAAACCACAAGGGAATCTGTAGTGATTGTTTTACTAAGATGTGAAAATATGTGGAAACATCTTCCTAACACTACTAATAAGAGTAAATCTGAAAGCAGAAATGGCAGGTGCACACCCAGTGGGGTTGTAGGTATTGTGCCATATTCAAGCTTGGTGAGATAGTATCGCAACTTTGCTTTAACTAGTGCTTACCAGCCTGGGACAGGTAAAATTCAGATACTTCAGCTGACTGTGATCTGTGGAGCTAATGCTGCATGTGAAGACCTCAGGCGTGGTAACCTGTGCACCTGCCACCAAATTTTTGTTCATTTTTTCCAGATAATGTGCATGAAACATCTTCACTTTCTCGAAGTCCTACAGGTCTCAACAGCCGAGGCTTCTGCTCAAGATACAGTGTGTGGCTTCTATAGCCCATAAGACCTGTAAAGACTGATCCATCAGGCTTAAAATGAAGGTGTCTGTTCCCTGTATAAAAGCCAAGAATGAGAGTCTTGCTAAGGGGAGCACACAAAGAAAGATCATTGTGGCTGCAGGGGGGGGGATTCTGCCTGGTGCTTTTCCATTCTTGAAGCAATGGGATCTAGAGAGGATGCTCTTACTGCATCTGAGTCTAATGTCCAGCTAATGTTAGAGTGCATTTCATGTTCTACATCTTAGAATTCTTCCACCACTGACTTCCCCATTTCTCCTCTGACAATGTTTTTTTGTCCTCCTTGGTGTCCTGTCTTTGATCAAACCATAAGTTCTTTGTGCATCAGCAGTGTTGACCAACTTGTGCTGTCAGTGTTGAATGTCTCAGTTCTTTGGAGTTGTTCTCAGAGGTGTGGTAGGATAACTGAGAGGTAACTAATTAACTTTTGTATACTACTAAGACAAAGATTAGTGCCCTAAATAGCTTTCTTTAATTTCCCAGTTTTGGGATTTGAGAGGGAAGTGGGGCTTAGACGTTGGTCAGTGAGAAGTTCAGGAGGGTTGTGCAGAGTGTATTTCTCCTGTTTATTCGGAGTGTTGGTGTGTGGTGTTTTTGATTTAAAAGGTGCTTGTATTCATGAGGTTCCCTTCCTCCCTCTCCTTCATCCTTCCTGTGCTGTCCTCTTTGAAATCATGTTAGCATGCTTATAGGCAGGCCTGGGCCAACGTTGATGATGTTTCCAAGTGAACTCCATTATCTTGACAATGTTATGAAAAATACACTTCTAATTGTAAACTTTCAACAGCAGCTGAGAAGTAAGCAGCAGAAACAGCATGGTGGTAGCTGGAAGATTTTTCCTGGTAAGAGCTTCTTGCAACAGGAGTGCTGTAGCCCAGACCCTTCTTAGTTGGGCAGGAGGCACTTTAGGAAATGGATATCTAGTGCTGCTAACCTGGTCTTATTTTAAGAAAGGGAAAGACTTGAAGAAGTAGGGTAGATGTTCAAGGTAGTCTTTGCACTTCAGCCTGTCAGTTTGGTTTGTTTCAGCAGCAGAGTATTTTCAAGTGGGAAAAACAAGATTATGAAAGCTCTTGAACTGAAGACTGAATATTGTAAACTTGCCATCTTAAAATTATGAAAATTTCTAATGTATATTCAAGTGATGAGGGTAACACAACGAACTAATGGCTTGCAAAATTGCACTTTCTCACAAGTATTTCTCACAACCTAGGTGTTTTTAGCATGGAGAGATATGGAAGTGTCTCAAAAATGCCCTTGTGTCTTTTTTTTCCTTCCTTGTTACTTCAATAGTCCTCTTCAGGCTAGTGTGCCTTTTGATTGACATAAGTTTTTAGAAAGTGTCCATGACTGCCCTAAGTGACTGATAGTGTGGTAGATGATGGAGCAGTGGGATCTGAGATTTAAGGAATGAAGTTGTGGGGAGCTATCCTTAAAAGAAGTTTAAGTGGATGAAGGGTGGAGAAGGTGAATTGCAAAGGCCCTGGTGTGGAGCTGGCAAGGGTCTCTGCTGACTTGGACTTGACATAGTTCCTTCAGTTAGTACACTTTATTCTCTTCTGCCATTAGACAGAGAGACATGAGACATTTATTCTCTTCTGCCAATAGACAAAAGCTGTGAACAGCTCAGTGCTTTTTTTTGGAGAACTAGTGAGGATTTTGCTTTTGCCCAAGATTTTGCTCAAGTTTATGGACGATAACTAAGCTTGAGGGACTGGACCTCAGCTCCCAGTGGCTGATGACACATTGTGCTAGAAAATCAGGAGGCAATTAATACAACCTTTTGAGACGAGTTCCTGCTGTGCATTGGGACCTTAAACCAACAAAAACACTTCTTCAAGTGCATTCATCCAGCCACCTGTAATAATTTTGCTGCTGGCTTTCCTTCCTCTCCTGAAGCTTGATTTGAAGAAAGTTGCCAGAGGCTAAAGGTGACTAGCTGACATGACATGGCAGGACTGTGCAAAGTGGTTTTGAGATCAAGATGTTAAAAACTGTGTTTTACCCTGCAGCAGTGTAACAACTTTGAGAGGCAAGGGCTGGTGGGAGGAGGAGTAACAGGCAGAGAGAAAGTATCTCTCCTTTCCTTGATTTTCCCCACTCTGTAAAATCCTACTGTGTGATGTCACAATCCAATGGGTTTTCTTCTTATGCTGCCCATATGCATGAATATTCAATGATGAAATATGAACAGCATGCTTGTGCCCTGCCCCTGCAGCCCCACCCACAGCTCTCTTGTGCAGTGGGCCCAGTGACAAAGAAACAGTTTTTGTTCCTTGGGAGCTCTTTGGTATATGTGAAATTTCTCAAAGTGTGATAATAGCTACTGATGTTTTCCCTTCATTGTTATGTATCTTGTTATTAATTTAACTGATCTTCAGAGTCTGAGGCTAAGCTACAACTTCGCTTGTGGAAGACTTAGTGTATCGTCTGTTTGAAGAAAATAGTACTTGAATTTATCACACCATGTGTGTTGGGAGGGATATTTTGTTGAAACATGGACTGTAATGCCTCCTTTTGAAGGGGCACTGCATCCCCAAAGCTACTTCTGCAATTTTTTGTCAGCCTCTTGCTTAATTGAAATTTAAACATCAAGTATGTTAACGAGCAGGATTATCACTATATGCTGGCATTTCACAGAATACTTTCTTGCAAAGGTACTGTGTGCTATATGCCACATATGGGCCAATTTTTGATGCTTTCGATCAGGCTGAGCAATGTCTTCGTTTGAGAACACTTCTGTTAAATAAAGTGAGATTGCTCATAGGGTAGTTGCAGTTCAGCATGAACGAGTTTTTTGAGTTGTCTCTTATTTATGAGTCACTTGAGGATTTCTGCCTGGTATTAACATCTATGGATTCTGTTAGGTTCATGGTGCATACATCAAAGAAACAATATGTTCCTGTTTCATAGAGCCTTGCATCCTTTAAACATGCCTCAGGGAGGCATTTAGTGTCATGACCCCAAAGAGACTTCCTCATGCTAAACACCAGTAAGAACTGTGAGAAATTCTGGTACCAGCTTTTATAAACATGTATGCTTTAAATGTATGATTAACATTTAGGCTAATCAGCTATTTAGGCTAATCAGCTATTTTTGGATGTTGCTTAGAGATACTGTGGTCCATGTGGGAAATCTTCTTTTGGTAGTGCAAAGGTGAGATGGGATGGCTGTTTAACAAATCCAGATGGTGCTTCTGCAACAGTCTGATGCCTTTGGAAATCTCTGAGCCTGTTAGCTGATCAGAGCTGCTGACTGACCTGTAGAAGCTGTGTCCTGCTGCCTGATAACCTGCTTGCTGATAACTGTCTAAGTCTTAGCACACCCTGATATTAAGCTTAGCCAAATACTAGTGAGTTACTGGATTCGCTGGGGTTTTTGATTTGTATTTTTTGGTATATTTTTGAGGTTAGCTAAATTGTTTATCTCTAAAGCTGTTCATCTGGTGACTTTTACCAGCTCCCAAACCTGTATCTCAGTTAGGTTGCCTTCAGCCCCTACAAGTGCTGTGATGATTATGCAGCCACAGCTGAAGAACTTTCCATGCTACCAGATTACTTAGGCTTTAGATTGAATGACATCTACATCTGATGGGATGAAGAAATTAGTTGAGCAGCAAAGTGAGGCATTGAAAGGCTCTTTGGAGCAGTGTGTTTCTTTCCCAGTAAAAGTAATTATCGTGCATTAGATGGTAATGGCTCAAGTGTTCAGCAATGACATTGCTCAGCTGAGTAATAGCTTGTTATTCTTCTGAGGACAGTGTGTGCCTTGTGATTGACAAATAGATCAGCCCTTGCTCCACAGGCTGGAAGTTTGGTGCTCCTCAGAGGAGTTTGGCACTTCAGCATATAAAATCACTTTTGTGTAGTAAATCTTGAATGTTTCTCCCAAGCATTGAACTGTAATAAAATTGATGGACACTGCTTTTAATAAAGCTGAATAAAGCAGCATATGATTGCTATTCATTTCTATTCAATTGACCAGAGACTGACAAGAACTCTGCAGCATTTAAACTACTGAAAAGCAGGAGGCTTAACTTCATTTTCGGTGTGGACAATCAAATTGAATTGGTTCTACTTAGGAGGGTACAGCTGGGATTTTTCCAAGTGGCCTGTATTTTGCAGACTTGTTTTCTGCTAGAGTTCTTTTCTCCTCTGCATCCATCTTCAGGGCACTAATCTTACTGTGTTGTGAAGGAACTGAAAAGATCACCGAGAACAAATTTTACCTCAGATTGAAAAAATGGAAATTGAAATTGGTGTGGGAAGCACCAGTGAAAGAAGACGGTGTTCCCTGATGCTGCATTCCACCTGCTTGGAGTTTCAGCACTTAAATGCAGGTTTTATTAAGGATCTGGCCTGTAAAGAGCACCTTTAGCCTCATGATCAATGACTGTGTAGAACACACACCACTGGATGACTTTCCGGAGTGGGCTTTAATTTGATTGTCCTTTTTAGGCAGGCTTTTGTTGGCAGAGAGAATGAATAATGGCTGATCCTTATTTTCTTTTGTTTCAAGCATGTTAATGGTGTGCTCCACTGCCTTACGGTGTGTGTATTTCACTTTAAGCTTGCAAAGATAACCTTGCATCCTGCACAGCCATACACAGCCACATACTTTTTATATCTTTCCTCACTATAACTTGGCATTCTCCTATTCTGAAGGGTTAACAAGCTAAAGTGTTTCTGCAGGGAGAGGGACTCACTGGAAAGGAGCCTTTTCCTTTGTGAAGGTTATTATTACTGTTAAGTACTATACTTAGGCTAATTTACTTGTGTGTGTTAAATGTAGCAATTTTTCCCTATAAGAAGTTGTGTAATTGTTTATAAGCAGAATTGCTCTCCCAGTTCTTCTGGTTTTCATGCTGAGTGGTTTCCATTAGTTTCTCTTAAATTAAACTAATACTTTTACAGAAAAAAAGAGAGAAAAAAAGTCATGAAAAGCCATCCAGAACCCTAAAGTTCTGGTTAAGGATGTTGAGAAGAAGAGACAGTATTACAGCTTTAATTAAAGGTTGAAAAGTTTCCAGGAAAAGAGCTCCTTTCCATAAGGAAATGTTTTGTTTTGGTTTTTTGTTTGTTTGTTTTGTTTTGTTTTTTCTCGTCCCAATGTCTAAAGGTTCATTTTGGCAGCAGCAAAGTACCTGAAATTTTAGATGCTGGGGGTTTTGTTTGTTTGTTTTGAATAAAAATGTCTTAATCTGCTTATTAGTAATGACTAAAGAGAAATAAACTCCTGTGATGGGAAGAGGGAAAGGAGGGTATGGACCTGATCACTGCAATTCCTTGGTGCATACTTGAGAGAACTGGAGGTTATAGCCACCTACCAGACGGAGATACATCCGCAGCAGAAATAGTGATTTTTGCCATTCTTTCAAAACAAAATGGGCTTCACTGCCCCAGGCAGGGCGACTTGAGAGAGCTGTGACCCTAACTGGTTTTGTTTCTTAGCCTTTGAAGACGCTGACAGTGCTGTGGATGACCGGGACAGTGACTACCGCAGTGAGACCAGTAACAGCATCCCCCCTCCGTACCACACCACGGCCCAGCCCAACGCCTCTGTGCACCAGTTCACGGTACCCTCACGCCTGCAGCAGCAGGGGGTCCTGCGGGATTCCTGTGCTGACTCCCTGCAAAACTATGATCTGGATTACCGGGAGCATGTGGCCATCAGGTGGGTGCTGTCTGCTGGGAAGCTCTTCTTTTCCTGTTGTTTTATAGCAGGGCCGTGAAGCTGCTGTGCTGGCAGGGGAGGGCAGATCAAGGGCTTTAGAAGTCTTCTGATAGGAAGGTGTTTTGTTAGCACTGGGACTGTGCTGTGAACCGGGAAAAACCCATGAGTGTCTGTGTTACACCAGGTCTGCGAGTTTAGGGAGTTACCTTTAAAAGATATGCTCAACTTTGAGGTCATTTACTCTTGGCTGTACTTTCCCCTTAGGTTTTGAAGGCCAGACTACTGAGTAGTTAATTCTGGTACTATTGCATGGGCGTGGCCTCCCAAGCCAGTGAAACACAGCCTAGCTCCTATTAGGAGCTTCTTTCCCGAGGCAGATTTATTTTCTGTCTTGGATTAGCTCTGGTTCTATTGACTCTGTCAAAACAATGTGTTCAAGAAGAAAGTTTGTAACAAATTAGTTGGGGTTTTTTGATTGGTTTTTTTTTTTTTTTTGGTCATCATATAACACTGTTGAATTCTGTCCTTTTTCTTTTGTTTTACTTTGAGCTGTATGAAGAATGGTTAACTTGATCTAAATTACCTTTTGGCCATAAATCAGTGGTTTCACAACTGGTTTTAACTTAAGTATTGAGCATTACAGCATTAACTATTAACTATTAATAAGTTAATAATAGAGCTGGCTCTGTAAAGAGAATCAGAAGAACTTGGAGAGGGCTGGTCAGCTTGGTAAGAGTGGGTGTGTAGAACAGGCTATGCTGCTGCTTTTGCCTTAGGTGTGGAAGGAAGAGGCAATTGCTTAAAGGATATCAAAGATGTGCAGAGTTTTATTATAACTGATTTGTTCTGCTTTATCTCCCTTGGTAAGAATGTTCTTGTTTCCAGAAGCCTGAACCTGAATTCAGTTGTCCTCATGTGTGTACGACTGAGGCTAAATTTTGCCCTTCTTGACATATGATCATTAATGGTAAAGGATGAGTTTTAGTGGTAACATTTAATGTTGTTACTGGTATTGAGGTTTCAGGAACAGAGGCAAATGTTCCAACAAAATGCATTCACTGCAGTGTGACATGTCACTCCTAGTGCTCTTTTCCTAGTCCATTAAATATCTTATATAAGCAAGTTATTCCCCTTCCCACGTGATTCTGTGCTGCTGGCTTGCAGTGGTAAGATTGCTGAAGATCTTACTGAGAGTCTTAGATGAGCTGAGGCATTCCCTTTATGGAAGACCCAAACTGAACAGTGGGATTGAGCCCCCAGCCAGGGGAAGCCAATGGTGGCTGTGTATTTTTGCAGTTGTGTGACTTCTTGGGGTGGTGTTGACAATATGAGTAGTCTTTCATGGCTCACTTTTCTTGGAGCCAGGGTGCTTGTGAACTTTTAATTTTATCTAAAGGATAAATGTGTTTGTAAGACCTTCCAAAGAAGCACTTCTGGTTTGAATCACTACAAAATACCAAGCTAGAATATGGATTTCTGGTTTTGGGGTTTTTTTCTGATTTCCTGAAGTATTGGTGTGAAACAATCTAGACTGATAAAATTTAATGAGCTTTGTGGTCTGCCAAGGTCTAAAATTACTTTCAGTCCAGGAAGGCTAGATATTGATAGATTCCATCTGAGCCTTCCTGTTCTCATGTGCATTTTCCACATGCCCAACAAGATTTTTGCTCTATATTTAATCTTAAAACTTAAAAAATGCAAATAAGCTTTCCAAAGAAGCTATGTGGGATTCTCATACTTACCAGAAAGGTGTTTCTAATGAGCTGGCTGAAAAGAAGCACGTGGGTAGATCTTAAATATTTTCAAAACAGAGTTGTAGCTGAGTATTGCTAAACCAAACTGTGTTGAATTTTGGTCCTAGCAGCTCTTAGTGCTGTGGACCAGGCAGTCACCTGATGAAATCAGTGTTCCTGACAGACTGCAGGTTGCAGTTCATGACTACTGGTGGTTGCTGAGGAAATGACAGCTTTTAGGAGACTGCCCTGGGCAGATGCAGAGGAACCAGACAAGGTTCTGCTACAAACTGACTTGAATTGGGCAGAACGTTGTCAGTGCCAAAATGCTTCAGTTGAAACTGTCCTAACATTGGAGTTTTTTTCTTGCAACATTTGAGTTTGGGTGGAAAAGTTCTGATTCTCTTTATTAGTTGTTACGTGTGATCATACTCCTTTGATAGAAGTACATGTATTTTCTTCCACCCTTTCCTAGGGATAACAAGCAATATGCTTATTTGTCCTTGGAGAACGTTTTGCTGCCAACAGCCCATTTGGCTTCGGAATAGCAGACCTCTTCCCCTCAGATTTTATTTATTTATTTGTTTTTAAGCACTAACTTTTCTTTGCAATGTTCATTTTGTGTAACCATTTTGTCCTCCATGTCTCCCTGCTCTTGCTCTCTTCACTCCTAAGGCGATTTGATAGCATAGATTCCACTGTGAGTGGCTGCACTGACCCAGAGTCCACATCTGAGTGTAGTCAGATGACAAGCTGCCAGTGCTCGCTAGAGAGCAGGCGCTCTCTAGATCTGTCGGATAGGTGGGTTAACCTCTCTGCACCTGTGTGCCTGTCTCCACCCTGCTGTTGCTGCTGCTATGAAGTGGTCTTGTGATACATTTCAGCTGATGTTTGCTGTTTGCCTCCTCTCTCTTTCAGATCTGTGGTAATTAAGTGATGGACTGGTGTTGTCATGTCTTTGTCCTCTCATGTGTTGGACTTCTCATCATTGCTTTATTTCTTGTGAAAGGGATGCTTTGTAAAAGTACAGGGGAAACACATATGGGGGAAGAAGTTCAATTGCAAAGAAAAGTAATTTCCTTTATGCCTAAATTAGCCTATGTTGGTTCAGCATTTACAGATAATGGGTCTTCAGGCGTTCATGTAGCTCCCATTGCTTTCAGCTGAGATTTGGAAGGTCTTGTTCCAGTAACTATGGTGGCCCTGGGAGTCTTTTAAATTTCCGTAGCTTTTAAAAGAAAATTATTTCAATTACTGTCTTAGAATTGTGAGCACAAAGTGTAGTAAGTGTACTAAATGTTTATAACAGGACTCATTTAAAGTAATGAGCATCATTCCAATTAGAGTAACTTGGGAATGGAGTGGAAATGCAGTACTAAACCAGCAGTAGTGAAAATGCAATGACCTATTTCCTTTTCAGGGCTACCCTGATGGTGTTCTATATTGGGCTGCCCCATGCAACTCTCATGGTGAAGACTCTTGTATTAGCAGTATCCATGAAATGCCTGTGTGCCTTCTGTCCTTTCTCTTGCCCTGCTCTTACGGTGTCAGGGCGTATGTGCCCTCATGCTCCCTGGTTCTCAGCAATAGATGATGTGAGGCAAAGCTATGGTGCACCTTTCAGATGACCATTTTGATATTTTTACATCCACTTTCCACCTGCTTATTTTTATGTAGATTGTCAGGAGCTGTTCTTGTGAGATTCTGATAAAGAGGAAGCTTTCCTGCTACTAGTCTTGGGGCTGTTGAACAGTTGACATAATCCTTCCGACCAAGGGGTAGGAATTAATCCCAAAATCCCAAGAGTCATTTGCTTAGGCTTCTGAGAAGCTTGGAATTGTTTCATGGCTTTCATTCATTCTCCCACAATGAACAAGTATAGGTTGTTGGATCTGTTTAGGTGCATTATAAAGGGGAAGTGCAGGTCCTGAAAAGCACCTGAGGCTTGCAATGGGCTAATATCCAGTGCCAATGTTTTGTTTTACCTTCTGTCCAGTGACACCCCGAGAATCTTAATCTTGTGTTGGTAGGAGCCCCTCCAGGCCAGTAGCTGCAGTGAGAGCTTTTGCACCAAAGAGGAGAGGTGGAGTAGCTGGAACTCCTCACACTGCTGGTGTGCACGGTTTGCACGATTGCCTGGAGTTCAGAGACTCCTGAGTTTTTACAAGAAGTCTCTGCTTTGTAGCCACCCCTGGGAGACACAAAGTCCCTGTGTGCTTTATGAATACTGCTAAAACAAAAGTCTGCAGCATGGAGTGACCAAAATGCAGGCAGAGCATAGTGGAATGGTGCGCGTGGGCACTGTATCTCAAAGCAGTCCTGTTACTGCAATAAGTGACTTCTTTTCAGCAAGCCTAAAAAAGTAACAGCAGAGTACTGGTACAGCCAAGGCTGTGTGCCCTCACTTGATCACAAAAAGCTGTTCTCCTTCAAACAGGCATTTCTAATTTTTGTACAGCCATAACCGGTGGAATCTCACAACCCATGCTGCTTTTTTTGACTATTTGATTGAAATGTAATGGTGGCAGATTGGCAGGTTTTCAACTTCGTTATTTCTGAATGTTTCTGATTTTAATTTTCCTTTATTTAATTCCTGTTTTACCAGTACTGTTTTTTCTGTCTTTCCTAGAGCTTTTTCTAAAACTGTTATTTTTCCCTTCCTGTTTTTTTACTGCCTCTCTTCCCTTCCCTCCCACCCCCTTTATTTCTCATCTTAGACAAGGATCTCTAGCTAGAAATGAAAGAGTCAGGATCATTCCATTTAACTCTGAAGATGGAGAAGAAGAACAGGAGAGTAACTATGAAGAGCTAGGAAAATTGCTAATAGAGGAATTCTTAGAAAAGAATCATAAAAATAGAAGTTGGCATGAGAAAAACATTAAAAAGATGCAGACTCTCTCAAAACGAGAAAATTTCAGTCACTGTGAAAGATCAAGGTGCTGCCAAAGTGTATGTATGGAGTCAGGATCTGTAGATGTCCCTAGGTATCCTGAGGAATATGATACAATAGATAGAAGAAGGAAAAAGAAGCTGCGATACAATTTTGGAGGGAGAGAACAAATAAACCTGCAAAGTAATGGAGGTCTGCGTTTTCCTGGGGAGAAGGCAGTTTATTTCAATGGTGTGGCAACTAGTTCTGAACTAGTTGATGATTTCCCAGTATATGATAGCACTGGAAAATATGTCAGTAGCTCAGAAAGTAAGGAACGGTTGCCTGCTTATCCAATCCTGCGTCCATACAAAAATGGGTTGATGGTCAAAAGTGGCAAGTTGCCCAACAAGCAGGGAATGAACCGTGAGGACTCACTTAACTTCAGTAACACTGAAGACATGAAACACATTGGGATGCCAGAGAACACTTTTGTGCCTGTGGATGTCCTTGAGGAATTTGACAGCAGTGCTTCTGATGAGTTCCAGTACTCGCCTGTTTCAGATGATGAAATGGAGGAACTGGCTACACTTTCAAAAACATGGTGTGATTCTGACATCAGCCATTTGAGAAACTTAACTGTTAATGGCCCTGCAAATATGGGCTCCCAGATAAAGGCTAGCTCTGATAAAAAACATAAAACTAAAGAGAGCAAACGTGTTCATACCATGCAAGACTTGACACTGTCTCCTGTTGAAGAACCCAGCGAGGAGTACATAGACACAATGGACGAACTTCAGTGTCTGGTAGAATCAGTCTCAGAATACTTGGCTGAAAAGGAGGAAGAAATCAGCAAATTTGGTACATTGCCAGAAACCAGAAAAAATGTTGAGAGCATACCTCTGAAGCAGGGTAATGCTCATAGTTCAGTAGAAGCTAAAAAGTCTGAAGAGACCAAACCACCTGCTGCAGAGGAGAGTACTAAAGGCAAATCTGAATCTCTTCCAGACTTGTCAGGTGTGAAAAATACAGTAAATTCCCTGTTCAGCTCTTTCACAGAAAAGGTAGGGTCGAGTACCAAGCAGCTCACAGCATCTGTTGAAAAGCTTGTTTCTTCCACTCCAGAGAATACAGAAAACAAAAACTCATCAGAAGGTGGAATCTTGAATGTGTTTTCTAATAAGTCTAAAAGTGAGAGTTCATCTTCTGGAGAGGCAGCAGATAATAAAGCTGACACCAAGTTCTTCATTCAGTCTTTGCTACCATCCCCAGTGACTGGGGATAAAAGAGCCCAGAACATAAACTCCAACAAGCCAGAAACCACTGAGGTGGACAGTAAGGCTTCTACACCACATCATCCCCAACAATCACAAGGAACTGCTGCTGACGGCCAGCAGAACCAACATTCAGTTGTGAATTCAGTTCTAGGCATGTTTAATCCTTTAAAGATCTTCTCTGAGAAGGAAGTGCCAAAGCAAGAAGTCATAAAGGAGGAGCACACCAAGGAGGACAGCCAGGCTGTGAAAGTTGAGGAGGCAAAAAGGAGTGAAACACCATCTGGACAGACATCAGCCAGGACCAGCAGTATTGTTCCGGAGGTACAGAAAAGTGAGATTGGAAGTGAGGCAGAGGTAAACGCAAATAGCACTTCCGTGTCTTCAATCTTTGGCAGGCTCACTAACTCAGTCAGTTCCTTCAGCCTGAAAGCCAATTTTGATGGTCTCTTGGCTCCCAAGCAGCAAGATGTGCCACAGAAGCAACCAGATTTGCATCCTGTTACAAACCAACCAGCTGCCACTGTGAAAGAGGGTGCACCGACTGCCAGGGAGCAGCCTCCTGCAAATCACTCGGGGGATCAGCATACTGCAGGTCATGGATTGGGAAACAAGCAAAACAGAGGTAATGTGGAACCTAATTCACAACCTCAAGGTCAGGGTACAGCATCTGAAAGCTTTTTCAGTCCACTCAAGAAGTCTTTCAGTCAGTTGTTGCTTCCTTCTGCTGAGCAAGGGCAGAAAGAAAGTACATCTGAGCATTTTAAAGGCCACAAGTCCGAGGAGGATATAAGACAAAATAGTTCATCCAAGGAAGAACACTCATTTCCTTTCACCGGGAAACTTCCTTTTTTCAGTGGTCTGGGTTTTTCAGCAAAGCAGGAACAGAAGAATGAGAAGGGAGGCTTTATTCCTTCATTATTTAAATTTTCTTCTGCAGAAAATCTAGCACCTACAAAGGACCAAAGAAGTGACTGGAGTTCTAGCAGCAATTCTTTATCTGGCGACAGAAACAGGAATTCAGAAAATGCCGTTTCATTAAAATCTAGCTCATTTCCAAATTTATCAGACGATAAGGAGGAACTTTTACAGAGAAAAACCACAAATAAAGAAAACCTATCTAGTGACCAAGTAAACAGAGAAAAAAAGCAGCAAGAGAGTGCCTCTGCTACCATTAAGGCTGCAGAAGAGCAGAAGAGAGCTAAGAGTACTCAGGAAGAACCTAGAAATGTAAAAGGAGGACTGAGGGGGGAAGGACTAAACAACAGCTCAGTTGAATCCACCTCTTCAGCCAGAGGGCCAAAAGCTGCAAGCGCAGATGACATGGAGAAGAAGCACACACCAGGTTTTCTTTCTGGGTTTCTTCGCATTTCTTCCAATGAAAACACAGCCCATAACCAAGACCTAACTGCTAAAAGTGAGAGTGATGGCCAGAAAAGCAGTTCTCCTGGGTTATTTTCTGGCTTATTTAGGTTAGCTTCAAATGAAAACTTGTCTGAATCTAAGCAAGAGAAGGTGAAAACAAACTCTCTGGGCTTCATGAAGCTCTTTGATAAAGGTGAGGATTCTAGCTCGGAGACAAAACCCAGCAACTCAGGAATGGCTTCTGACACTCAAAGCAGCACTGAAGAAAAGCAGGAAGCTTCCAGCTTCTTAAAAAATCTCCTGCCTAAACCAAAGGAAAAACAAGATAATGTGAAAACAGTGGAATCTTCCAAAACTACTGACCACCTGTCCAGTGCAAAATTAAATAAAACAGTTGAGTCACAACAAGTTCCCCTCTGCGGGCATCCTGTGCAACCTGAAGCTCTAAATGTGCAAGACAAGGTACAGGACTTATCTGGAAAGCCTAAAAATAGTAGGCATATTCCTCATCAGGATGCAGAATCTAGAGTTATTCCAACTCCTTTAAACAAAGGATCAAATGAATTTCTCAATTTGACTAATAAAATCTATAACCCTACAGAGCAGTACTCAGCTTATCAGGAAACAAGAAGCCATTCTGGCTTTGAATGGGAATATGAAATGGGGGAACTGCCTGGCACTCGTGGAATCGCAGTTCCAGTTTACTACGTGTTAAACCAGAACTCTGTTCTGCCCCCACAGTTCCTGGACTGGCCTGAAAATGATATGGTAGTGAATCTGTGTAAAAAGGATGGGAATGCAAATGTGATGGATTGGCAGACTAATGCCAATTTTGATGGACAGAGTTTAGATTTAAGTGCAATGTCATATGAGTCATTTGATCAGTTAATGTTTCAAGATGTTTGTTCAGAAGAAAGTGATGCATGGACTGCTAATTCTGTGAATGAAAGTTATAGTAACTTTCCATCCTTTCAAAGAGATGGCAGTTACTCATTTGAGGAGCTGCCCATGGATTTAAGCTACTCCTCTGGCTGTGAGGGAACGATGTGGACACTAATTGACCAAGAGACTTTAAGTGTGGACGAGAGCTTCATGTACTCATCCTATAGCCGGGAGTATCAGGAGTGGATAATGATGCTTGAGCAGGGCATATGGTGGCCATCAGAAGATGGTGATTGTGGATACTACATGTATAGTGATAGCCAGTATGTTTATTCACTGCTCACTGATCCCACTGGACAGTATGTCTATGTGTGTGCTCCTGAAACTTATTCTTACCCAGACTGCTGGGATTATAACTTTCAGATGGATTCCATTCCAAGAGCTGTGCTAGAAGACAACACAATTGCTGTTTGTGGTTTTAAAGTCCCTCTTGGCAGTGAAGATGAGCTGTTTTGGTTTGCTGAAGAAGAGTCTCTAGATGATTATACAACAAATAAACCCCTGGATTTGTCAGTAGCTCTGCAGAGGAGCGATCAGCTAATGAACATGAATTTGGAAACTTTTTCACAAATGTTTGAGGAGTCTATTTATTATCAGAGAGAGCAGCCATTAGACTTCTCAGGTTATAAGCTTCAAAAACTCAAAGTAGATTTTAGGCCTGAGAAGGAAACTCGGAATCATTCAGAGGAGCCTCCATTAACCCTTGATCTCAGAACACATTCCAGATCAGCTTTAAATAAATCCCTGAGTAAAGAGGTCCACACCAAGGAAGTCGAGCAGGCTGTTCCTGTGACAACTTCTGGGAGTGGGTCATCAGGATTCTTTGGTTTCCAACTGTTTCAGTCTACTCCTAAAGTTGAGGATACTGTAACATCTAGTGAAAGAGTAACAGAAACAAAAAAGACAGAGGAAGATAAGAAACCACCGGTGAACAAAGTTAGCTCTTTATTTTCTGCTTTGGGTGGACTAATTGGAAAGTCGTCAGGCCCTGGCTCTGAGACATCAGAAGATTCTGCCTTGAAGAGAACAGACACACAGTCAATATCATCTGAAAATAAAACCGATGTTTTACCACTTACACCAAATAGAAAATTGGATGAGGCACAGGCAGGGCAGAAGTTTCCTGTTACATCAGAATCGAGAAGGAATACTTCATCAGAACTTAATTTGGAGGCTGCTAGAAAGGAAAAGCCAGAATTAAATCAATCTGAAAACATCCGTGTTAAAAAACCAGGATTAACAAGATCTCCCTCTATAATGAGCCAGACTGCTCTGGACAGCAGGCCCATACGAGAAGAGAGAGCTGTCAAAACAACACCAGCTTCCAGGCGTCTTGAAAGGCACGCAAATGTTAGTGAACCTCCTCAGTCACAGCCCAGTCAGAGCCAACCAGCCACTGAGCCTGAGGAGACATTATTTAAAAGTGCTCTGAAATTGTTCAGTCTTGGAGAAGATTCTCCGGCTAACTCAAACGCCAACAAACCCCAAGCTTCTGGATTTTTTGATTTCTTTAAAACACAAGTGAGCAAAGCACCACAGCCATCACCGAATTTGAAGAAAAGTCAAAGTGATAAACCAGAAGAGGTGAAACAGCCAGAACAGAAGGAAACCTCTGGCATCTCATCATTGTTTGGATCCATCGGTGATCTCTTCAAAGTGGAGCCTGTGTCTCCTCAGCCAGCCTCAAACACTACAACTCTTCCAAAAACCAATAGCAGAACTGTGGCTGAACCAAGACAAAAACCCGAGAAGTCTGGGGGTCTTCAGAGTGCCAGTATGCCATGTCTGTCTTCCACCCCTAAGGAAGAGGTGAGAACAGAAGGCATGGACAGGCAGGTCTCTCCTAGCCCTGGGGTGCAAATGGAACAACAAAGCAGAAAAGCTGCGGAGGGGCCTCCTGAGAGTAAAAAAGTGCCTTCTGGAAATGCTGCACAGAAACCAATGGGTGTAGGTCCCAGAATAAGCCAATTGAGTCAGTCAACTGTGCAGCAAAGCAGCACACCCACAGTTACACCAAAGCAAAAAGCAGGAGATCGCTTAGGAGACACAGCTAATCAGACCAAACCAAAGCCAGACCAGACACCTAAAGAGTCAGGTTTCAGTTTGCCATTCAGCTTTTCTGACATCACTGCTCCAAAATCACAGCCAGCCAGTAAGAGCATATTCTCCTTCTTCACTGGATCGGATGAACCAAAGCCTTCAGCACCTGCTGCTGCTCCTGCTGGCAGGAAGCAACAAGAAACAGAGGGGCTGTTTCATCTACCCTCCTTCTTCAGTGGTCCATCTGCTGAGAAGAGCACACCTCAAAGAAGCACTAGCTTTAGCTTCTTCAATTTGACATCGTTTTTGGATGAAAAGCCGCAAACTGCACCAGGACAGGAGAATAACACAAAACCAGCGAAACCAGTGAACTCTAAGCCACCAACTGCTCAGAGACAGGAGAGTAATGCAAAACCAGCTAAACCAGTGGACTCTAAGCCACACGTGAAGCAAGGTGTTTCCATTGACTCTGGTGTCAAAAGCAGTTCTACCAGCCAACAAGATGCAGACAATAAAAAAGAAATTGATGATATTATTGCAGCAGTGACTGGCAAACAAATGTCTAATGACCTCAGCATCCCAGAAAATAAATCAGAAATACTGGCAGTGGAAAATGTGAAAAATGTAGAAAGTACTTCTGCAGTAGCTGAAGAGAGTGACTTAGAAAAGCTTCCACAGACCGACGACACTGCATTTACCAATTTGACTGCTTCTGATCCTTGCCTTCAGACTCCCAGTGTGCAGGAGGGTTCTCAGGACCAACAGACTATTTCCCTAGGGGCAGAAGAAGATGCTTTGGGTAATACAGAAAAAATGGACACTCTTGAATTTACTGTTGATAAAGAAGAGCCTTATTTTTCAAAAGAGCAAACTTCTGAAAAGATGGATAATAGCATGGCCTCAGGTGATAAGATGGATTCACAGGGTCTAAAAGACTTAAATAGTACAAGTGACATCAAAAATGAAGTGGTCTCTGAAGAAGTCTGTGTACAGCATGAGTTGCCAGAACATAAAGTACCTGAACAAACTCTTGGAGACAGGTTAAAACAGGCACAAGAACCAGAACAAAAAGTACCTGAACAAACTCTTGATGACAGGTTAAAACAGGCACAAGAACCACACACTCCTCCTAAAATGCCAGAGGCATCTAATTTTCCAAACAAACCTAAGGAACCTGAGAGTGATAAATCAGTTCTGGATTCTTCAGTTGAAATGTTTTCAAGTTTCATGACAAAAATGAAACCACCTAAAACATTTTCTGGTTTCTTTTCACAACCTCAAGCTGCTGCACCTCCTCCTGCACAAAAGAGAAGCTCTTCTTTCTTTGGTTTCTCCTCCCTCCCAAGTGCCCCAGCACCAGCTTTCACCAATGATCTCTTTGGCATCTTCAGAGGTCCAAAAGAACCTCCAAAAGAGATGCCTCCAAAATCCACCCCTAAACCTCAAAGCAGCAGTGTGAAAGATGTCACTGGGCCTGTTCCAGCGAAAGACACTAAGAAGACAGAAAATACAGCTGCAGCCAAAGAGTCTAAAAGAGATGTCTCAAGCTCTGTGAAGAAGGACATACTACCTGTTTCAGCAGAAGAGAACTCCACAAAAGAGTCTCCTATGAAAACAGAAACTGAGGAAAAACAGAACTCGAAAACCTGTAAAGAGGAACCTGTGAGGATCATGCCAGAAATGGGAATCTCTAGCGAGGAACAAGCCCCTGAGGTTCTGCAGCTCGATAACGAAGCACAACCCTCTGAGGTGGTAGATACTCAGCCATGCCAGTCTGATCTCAGGGATGCAGTTGATACGGTGCAGGCTGAGGCCACTGAGCAGACTGATGTAGGTACTTCCCAAATAGATATCGGGTCTTCACACATAGCAGAGGAACAAGCTGCTCCTGCAGACAAGGCAGCCATTGATGTCCTTCCCTCTGGCTCCACTAATGAGCCTGCACTGGAAGTGCAAGTCCCAAATAGTGGGGCAGACACAAGCCTTTCCCAATTAGACAAGAGTGCTACACTTGAATCAGAGGCTACTGTTACAGGGGATCAGGCCAATGCTGGTGTTGATCAGCAGGGCTTGATCAGTAGCAATGATAGAGAACCCACAGCTCCATCTGATGAGCCCAGTGTTCATCTGCTTCAGCCAAATGAAGATAAGACAAGTGAGGTAGAACAGCAAACTGCCAAAGAGGAGGAACATTTGGCAATTGATGAAGTGCCTGCAGAAGGGATTGCTTCCAAATCTGACTTGAAGAAACAGGATAAAACTAATAATGTCCCTCCAGATACAAACAGTAGTAAAAATGTCTTTGAGATACCAAACATATCCAGTTTGCCAAAATTCAGCTTTATGTCGTCTTCTGATAGTGGAAAGCCATTTGGGTCATTCTTCTCTCAGCAGCCACCTTCTGTTAATAAAGCAGGAACAGATCAGGGCCTCATGTCCAGTTTTAAGAAACTTTCTTCATCTCTGTTTGAAGGAGGTAGTGAAGAAAAGGTGAGTAAGCCAGAGAGTGCCCAAGGAGCAGTATTTGGGAAAAAGCTAGATTTCTCCTTTCCCTGGCAAAAAGACATCAGGGAGACCTCTGCCAAAAAGGAACCAAATGTGCCACCACAGGCTTTGTCAAAACCAGATGACAAGGTGTTAGGAACAGTCAGTTCAGATGAAAACTCAAAATCTGCAGTTTCAGATCAACTGACTGATGCAAATATAGAAGTAAAGTTGTCTTCAAAGCAGCCTGACACTGTAGACAATGAACTTTCTGAAGAGCCATCTGATGCAAGCACTGTTGATGATACATCCAACAAAGAGCTGGGAGGGAAGTTTGATAAAGAGTCAGAAGATCAGCAGAACTTGATTTCAGGTGAACTGCAGAAAGAAGATCAGGCAGAAGAGCATGTGGCAGAGAAGCCTGACCTGGGAGAAACTGGGCTTGATTCTGCTGCTGATGGAGCAGTGCTTCATCCTAACACGCTGGCTGCAGATCTGCAGAGCATGGAACAACAGAATGAGAAAAGGCTAGTTACAAATGAGGCATAATAAATGGGTTTTGACCATTTATAATGCAACACTGAAGCAGTAGATAATGGCCTTGGTGTCTGATGTTTGTAGCTCAGTCCCATCCCCTGTCTGTTGTCAATGTTTGTCACAGACAATATGGTAAACTGCAGGTGACAGTTATGTACAAGCCTTTAGACCATTTTCTCACCTTTTTCCACTCTTCTTCTGTAAGCGTAATTGAATTTCCTGTGTTCTTATACTGTGTGCCACTGAATTAAATGCTTTTAGTGCTAATTTCAATAGCCTCTCAGAAGTATTTGTGTGTTAATTCTGCTGCATATGATTCACTTTGCTTTCTTGTTTAGTGATAATAATATTGTATTTTCCAAGAAAAAAGTAACAGTGGGTAGAATGTATTGGTAGGAAGAAGCATTTTGTTTTCAAAATGCAAGATTAAATTTTAGAGAGAGATTTAACTTACTGATGATGCATTATAGTACTACTTAGGTTCATTTCCTATTACTGAATATATTAAAACGTTATCAGAGGTATCAGTGAAGGTGTTCTAATGCTTGCTTTTCCTAAAATCTGCGAGAAGGTTATTTCATGCAGTTATGAAAACCACTAGAGGAAGGTACCAGTACTTCATGAGGCAGTATTAAGTCCTCTGCATGTCTTAAGTTACAATTGCCTTCAAAAATCAAAACAGAGACTCACTAAACTTACATATTTCTGTGTAATATAAGGGAAACTTGTTCCTCTGATCATACAGTTGCAACTCTGCACTCATAAACATCCTATCTGGCTTCAAATTCTCCTAAGTCTACAGGAGAGAAACGTGACTGCTGCTTAATTCTTGGCCATAGTTTTCCTGACTGCATGAGAAATTTCCATCTGCTGCATTTTGTTTGAGGATTCTAGGAATTCAGTCCTGAAAGTGGTGTCTTGAATTACAGAGATCACACCCCTGTGGTGCTGGTTTTTTTATATAAAACAAATTATTGAGAAAGCTCTATTAGAGTAAGACATGTGGCTTTCATTTGAGAAATGGCTCCACTCTTGTGAAAGGTTTTAAATTTAGAGTCTTGACAATCTTGACTGCAATGTATTTTGTCACAAACTTACAGTATATAAAAATAAAGTTAACTTTAACTGTATTTTTAAATAACAATCAGCTTAAATGGTCATGATAAAGACTCTAATTGCAGCAAAACCACAAAAGACACTTTCACTCTGAATTGCTATGTTTCCATTAATCCTGTCTGGTTATTAGAATATCTTCACTGGCAGTTTCTTGCTGATGTCAGGTGAAGTAATATTTGGGGTGCAGGAAAGACCAAGGTATATATAAGTATAGACCATACATAAATATATATAAAAGTANTATATATATATATATATATATATATATAAAGCATATATAGTCTATATGCTGGCAGGCTGTATAAAGTATTTCCACTGCCTACCAAAGTTTTGAGGTTCAGAAGTCTATATAATAATCATAGGAGCATAATACTTAAATATATTTGACTCCATAACATGTCTTTTCAGTAATATTTAGTGTCCTGCTCAGTTTGTTGGATGTGCACATTGTTTTGTGTTTTTCCAATCCACTGTTTTTTCTAATGGACTTTCTCATTCTCTCATAGTCCTGTTGGCAGTAGTAGATATGGCTCCTCTTGCAATGTCAGCCAGGAAAGCTCTCACCTAAGTGAGCTGGAACATTCCCATGAAAGTGCCCATGGATCTGAGCAAGATGATGATCACCAGGAAAGGCAGTCGAATCATTCCTACCACAGTTCGGGCAGCTACCAGAAGGATGGTCAGGCTTGGCTCAGAGAGCAAGAGGAGCCTTATGGCAAAGGAGAGGAGGAGAAGCTCTGCAAGGCAGAGGAAAAACAGGCAGACCATCCTGCAGCTAAGTTACCTCTGGAACCTGAGAAGCCCAAGGATGTTGATGCAGAAGCCCAAATGAGGTAGGTGAAACTACTACCAGGTTGTTTTCAACTAGTTCAAAGAGGATTCCTCTATTTGCTATTTCCTGTACCTTGTTTTTGCAGCCTTCTCTGACAACTAAGTTGATGTTGCTGACCTGTGAAACATCTATTGTGCAGGACATTGGCTAGGTTTAGGCTATGTTTGCAGTGTATGTGAAGGGGAACACCAGCTAGTGCCTTGAAGCTCATCTGCTGTATTTTTTGTTTCTGGTCTGATGAACATATTCTGACCCAAAAATAGCTCCTTCCATTGCTCATGTGGGATCAAGTTTATGCAACCAAGAAATCCATGTTGTCATGGTTAGAGCTTCCTTAGTTCAGTTCTTGTGTAGTAGACTACCACCATTAGAGTTAGTGTTTATGTAGTTGTAGGTTGTAGAATTACAGTATGAATAGACATGTTGATCTGACTCACTGCTGCAGCGTTTCTTGTCCTTGTACTTTGGTTTTCCAAGCTGTCAACAGTATTGAAAACAGACTTCAAAAGTATTTTGGCTAAGTTTGGGGGAGTAGTGTACTGGGTTTTGTACAGGTTTTACAGGAATTTTGAATTCCACTACTCAGATTTGGGAGTGACATTTTTCTTTGAGGTAATCAAGTCGTTGCAGACCCTAATGTGGATAACGTTATACTTTAATAAGTATGAGAGATTGCTTTTATCTGGTTCAGTTAGATCCATGGAAAGATGTCTGCCTGTCTCTACCCTTTGGAGGGTACAGCTGGTGTCAATGTGCTTGTATGGTAGAATTAACCACAGGACTTTATGTGTAGGCAAGCCTTACGCTAAAGATGAAAAAAAGGAAAACAAGACTAGAGAAAGTGTTAAACTGTTTTTAAACTCTGACTCACTTTCCTCTTCTCCTTACAGAGCAGCAGGAGTCTTGTCCCAGAATGGCTGGCCTATATTTGTTCACAGGGAAGGTTATTCACATAGTCTGTTTCAATCTAATTTAAGCATCTAACTTGGATGCTCCTACATCACTGGCGCCCTTTCTCTCCACTCTCTGCCAATGCTCTCCTGTCTCCATGGAGCATGCACGGAACTGTGCTCTGAACATTGGTCTTTAGAGTTGCACCTGAGCTAGATGTGTGGCATGGATGTGATGCTCTCAGCTATGAGGTTGTTTTGTACTGTCAGTAGTGTGGTATGGGTGCTTTGCAGGCAGGAAAAGATGTTTGTTTTGGCGATTTACACCTCAGCACCATAAAAAAGCAGGAATGTAACCAAAAGCCCAAGGTATCATGAGGTTAGGGAGTACAAATGTACTGTGGGGCACTGAAGTTGAGCTCGATGAGAGATGCACATTCCCTCTTGAAAAGCTGTAGGAAAGAGTGGAGTGACAAAGGTTCAGTGAACAGCGGAAAACAGGGCTGAGCCCTGTTGCCGGTGTTTCCACTGAAGAGGGGCTGTAAATTTGTAGAACTAGGGGTGAGTAGGAAGGGGCAGTGGTTAGAAGGAACCTGCAACAGGCACCATCTACCTCTTTGTGTGTGTAATTATGATACCAGTGTGGTATCATAATTACAGATACTGGCTTGGTCAGATGTCTTGGACTGCCTCGTTATGTTCTCTCAAACGTTTTCTTACTCCTGGGTCTGGATTGTATACAGCTTTTATCTTTCAACTCATCAGTTTCCAAGACAGTTCCTGTGTGTAAGGAAACCTTTAGCCTCTCACTTCCCAGAGTACAAGCAGGGGTGTGTTGACTGGAGCCTGTTGGTTCCTTCAGCTTCCAGAGCTGAAGCTGTGATTGCACCACGTAGTTGAGTCTTTAATGCTACAGGTGAGTTTTTCATGTAGTGATTTTCTGTTTCTTGCTTTTAAGCTACCATGGTGACAGCGAGCCACCACCATTTCCTCCAGCAAGAGCCCACTGGATTAGAGCCATTAGCAAGGTTCGACTGCAGCTTCAAGAGGTAGGATGGAGTATTGCTTTGCTCCTTTCCTGAGCTACTGCAGTTTCATTCCTTCTTCATTGTAAGATACCTCTCACAGTTTTGATGTTTTGCAGTAAAAATTTAATGAAATGTATTGTATAGGACTGCAGCATGTTGAGATGGTCTTAGAGATGTCTAATTCAGCCAAACATTTTTAACACCGTCGTGTGGAACTAGAGATGGAAATCAGAAAATATGCAGAAGCAGAGAAATTAGCTCTGAATCTGGAAATAATAATTTGTGATGATAATGTCTGGGGATAAATGGTTTGCGTTAAATTGCTTGAAATGAAGACTTTTTCTCAAGGCAGCTTGAGGATAGCCTTTTAGATTAGTAGGAGTTATCTGTATTATTTTTCATGTGAAAATGTTCCTTGGGAAACTTTACATCAAATATTTTTATATATACTAATTGAAAGTGGGTGTATAATAAGTCTTGGTATTTCCATCTCGTGAAAGTAAGATTTAAAAATAAATAGTCTTGATTTGGGAAGTCAAAAGGAAAAGGTTGTGACATTTTCTGTAACAGTATAAACACTCTTGTTTTAGAAAACAGTGCTTACGAACCAAAAAGTTGATTTTTAAAAAAAAAAGTCTTATGCTTTCATCCATCTCTATGCCCACAGAAAGATAACATATGGTGTTCATGTTCTGTAGATGATAAACTTTTGCCTACTACCCTAACTGTAGAGCTAATGTATTGCATCTAGAAATGCTACTTTCTTTTATAGATGCCTTATTTTGTTTTTATAAGAAATTATTTTACAGTATCTGTCATTATCAGGACCTTTCTTTCTCTTCTGGATTTGTTGCAAATTTTCGAGAAATCAGTTTTTGTTGTTGTTGTTGTTTTGCATCTGGGGAGGCAAAATAGTTTTTCCTTTGTCTTCTTATCTGGATTGTGAATGCTTTTCCATCTAACAATTGCTTCACTTCTTAGCAGAAAGGATTTGGATCACAAATGTCAGAATGACATGTAAAGTGAAATTTAAGCACCATTATTATCTTAAGAAGAAAGATTTTGCTGTGATTTTGCAAAGTATGCAAGCAAAACAATTTAGTTCTGTACCTTATGGAAAATAAGTGCACAACCTTAGTAGGAGGGACAAGGGAGTCAACAACACCTCTCCCTCGATGACTCTTTTTCTGAGAGAGTAGAAGCCACCGTGAGGTGATTCAGAATCATTTTGTGATTCTACTGAATTAGAAAGAAGACATACTTTAGGATGACTGCTACTGAAACAGTAGTTTACTTATGATAGCAAAATGTCATTATTTGCTTTGCCTTGACCACTACTAAAAACTATTAATCCTGAATTCTCTTAGAACAAAAAATGTGGGAAATGGAGCTTTCCACGAGTCTGCTCCAGGGCTTAGCTGCCTTTACTGTCCAAGGACTTTTCCTAACTTCTTTCCTAACTTCAGTCTCTCCTGTGCCATATAAATCTGTTTCTCATGATTAGGACAAGGAATACTGGAATAGTAGAGGGCTGCTGCAAAACCAAGACAAAACCCCTCTCACTCTTCTCATGCTCACTAGATGATCTTTATGACTTTTTCTTTTAGCCTTTTCCTGCCAAGTTTTTTAGACACTCTTTTAATCAGCCTGTGGCTTTTTTTTCTTCCTCATACTCCTTTCTTTGTTGTTCCTGAAATGCAGTGTCCAAAGCTGAATGTGTAAACCCAGCTGAGAGCCTGCTCAGGTGCACTACAGAGCAACAAAGACTTTGCTCTCCTGTCTGTGATCCTGATAGCCCAAAATATACCAGCTGTCCTGCTGTGATGGTGCTTTTTTTGTCACAGGCTATCACCAATGCATGGTTAGCCTTTTATACTTTCCAAAGCTGAGGTTCCTTCTAAAGAAGGGCTTTGTCAATTGTTCCCTAGCCTATATTTATGTTGGATTACTGCTGAATATGGCTTTGTATTTGTTCTTAATAGAATTGTTGGGGGTTTTTTTTCATTTCTTAAGCATTTTGCTGTCTATCTCTTCCTCATCTTTTACGTGAACAAATCATTCAAGTTGTATGAGGCAAGATTATGTGGTACTCAAGCTGCCAGGCTATGTGCTACCAGAGTTGCCTGAGGGACCTTTCTTGATACATTCTTTGAGCTTGGCTGCCATGAGTATGATTTTTTTTCCCAGTGTGTTTGCATCTCTTTTAACAGCTTCATCCAGATCTCAGGATACAAAACTTCTGTTTTTTCTCTACCTCTTAGACTAATTTGCCTTGTCATAAGCAGAAGTTAAGAGCATTTGACACAGTTCTACTCTTGATGAAACCATGCTCACATTACTTCTCTCCTTTTCGTGCTCTAGAAGATTTGCAAATAATTTGATTATTTGTTCCAGTCTTCAATCCCCAGAGAACTGGGGGGTGTTTGTGTCAAGTTAGTGCTTTCAGAATTATCCAAGTCCTCCTCTAACTATTTTTAATGACTATTTTTTTTACAAGCATAAATACTTGCTTTATCCCTTTCAAATCCTCCACTTCTTAGTGCTTACTGATTGTCAGTGTTGCAATCTAGAACCTGGTGATGAATATTTATCAGGGCCAGCTGACTCAACAGGCAGATAAGGCAGTTATTTCTTTCAATTTGTTTTCCTTTACTGCAGCCTGTTTATTGTAATTTTATAAACTTTCTTCCTTTAAAAAACCCCAACAAACCAGTATTAATTCTGTCAGCTGCCTGGCTGCACTTGCCCCTCTCAGTTAAGACCTGAAGCAATTAAGGCTTCAAATGTTCCAGCCTTCTTAATGCCATCTGATGACAGCTTTGTCTTCCTATGAGTTGCATCCATCCTTTATTTGTCATATTGTGTGTTCAGTGCTAGGTTTAATTTTGTCTTTAGCCTTTTGATTTCTTTCCCGTGCAATTTTTCTTGTCCTTAAAAACTTCCTCAAGAAGCAAGTTCAAGCCCTCTCAGAAGGGGAACAGGTTTCTCAGTGTCCTTTTCCTCCTCTTCACTGGGACAGCTTGCTGCTTCTGTCTGTTAATGTCTGTTCTGTCTGTTCCTTTAACTGTTAACAGCTTCCTGAACTACCTGGTCCTTAAAGCCTTTTTCTCATGAGCTCAGTGATACAAATACAGACTTACAGATGAGGATAAGGATTGCTTCAATGATAATAGTTTAACTGGGTGATTCTGTTGGTATCTGTTGGTAAAAGATGACATCTCATTTCTCTGGTCACCCTATTAATGTCTTTCCATCTTCTCTCATGACTTAGAAGCTTTCAAGAGGACTATCCTTTTTTCTTCCAGCATGTTAGAACAGGTGGTTATGTCCTTAATGTTCAAAGTGATGCCTCCAGCACATTTCTGTGTTCCTCTTACTTAATGTGCCGTATCATTTCATGACTACACGTGGAGCTCCAGCTCACGCATCTGAATGGCTGCATTCCTCTCACATAGACTACTGAAGTGGTTCTTATGACTTTTAATCGTTAATGATCTGGCTGAAATTTGAAAGAAAAGAAAAAGAAAAAAAAAGAAGAAACCCAAGAAGTTTCCATATGTGATGTGATTATAAATCCCCTGAGCAATTCAGCCTCCTACCTGGAAAGAGATTAATGTTCATGTGAATAATGTACATGCATCCTACATCCTGACCATGAGTCAGAGAAATGTAGTATTTTAATTAAGACTTGACAGTTATAAAATGGCACAGGAATTTGTAACTGTGCATGTTAAAAAAGCTTTGTTGTAGCATGCATGTTTTGTTCTTCACTTCTTCTGTTTTCTCTTGTTCTCTTTCTCTGTGAAGAGGAAACTTAATTATGCCAGAATCAACTAGAGTTTTCAGCCCCGCAAGGAATGACTCAGTACTCCTCACCTTCACACTTAGAACTTTGTCTACAAAGAGGGATTAATTGATAGCTTGTCTGCTGCAGTCCCTCAAGGGGACCTTCTTTCCCAGAAGAAGAACAAACATGTAGCTATTGCATCTTCAACTTACAGCCCTCTGTAACTGAAATAGCCTCCAGCTAGGGACACAGTTCTGTGACTTTTAAAATTACACAAATTTGAATCTGACTTTTGTATAACAGAAGAATTGGCAGACTGGAGAAGAGCAAAAATTCAGTCAAATCAGCAAATTACTTCTCTTACTAATTCTTTCAAGTATATTTAAATATTAGAAAAAGGTGTGGGGCCTTGGATTTTCTCCACTTATATTGAATTCATTTACAGGGAAAAAAAATCTTATGCATAATTTTTCTCTTTTATGTCAGCAGATTAAATACATCAACTGACTTGTATTCATTTCTAAACTAAAGTAATTGGAGTATTTTTCTTCATTTTATTAATAAATGCCATTTTATACCAATTATTTTGATTTAATAGTTGTCTGCCCCTGTTAAATGTCAATAGTCTGTTCTTTTTGATTGATACTTAACTAGATCACTTTCTGAGATGGCAGATGTAGTCTGTGACTGTTTTTCTGGAATATGATGGTCACCTGCAGTCGGGGGAACTCTATGGCTGTTCTTTACTTTGACAGGTACCCAGTCATATTCTCAGTCTAGTTTTCCCATGCCCCATAGCTTCACAGTCCACACGTTTGATCAAGCACCTGCAAGTATTAAAGAACCATAAGGGTCTCACTTTCAAAAGCGTGGGTTCAGAGAGGGTGTTGTGTTGGTGATTTTGGAGTGTAAGCCCTATTTTGACCTTGACAAAATGAGTTGTTGGTGCAAAGCACCACTGTTGCCTTTTTAAGTAGCAGTGGGGTGCCCTGAAGAGTCCTTTCTGGGTTTCCACTATTAGTGAAGAGACAGCAGGGCACTAACTGGTGCCAGTTTTGCTTGTAAGTTTGATTGTAAGTTATCTGCCTGTCCCCGTGTAAATGAGCTCAACCCCTGCATGTGAATCCAGGCCTCTGCTCTGTACTGTTGCATGTACTACCATGTACTATTCACCAGCCCAGATGGCTAGTGGAGGACAGGCTGCTTTGAGTCAGTCACCAAAAGACTTGAAACTGCTCCTTCTCACCTCTCATGGACTTTGCAGTCCATGCAATAGTTTACTTTCGGCATTTTATTTCCCTTAAGCTTTGTTGCCTAGGTGTCTTTTTATCAGTCCCGTGAAGATGAGTAAGCTCTGCATTTTCAAAGCCTCCCACACAGTGGCAAAGAAGCAAACTGAAGCACTGTGACTCTAACATTAGAGTTACTAGAAACTTCTCTCCATACAAAAAACCCTACATCTCCAGTTAAACATCTTCATTCTTTTCTACCTGATGATTTATGTTGGTTGTCTTTAACCTCTACCAAAATACCAGCATTGCTGATCAAATGTCCTAGGGACCAGTGGTGGTGGGGGTCTGTAGAACACCCTTGTGGCCATGAATTCTCTGTTCCTACACTTGAGCAGAGATCATGTTGGTAAGGCACGATCCGAGGGACACTGCCAGCTGTACTGCGCTGTCTGGTGTTAGGTGTCTGTGCTCACAGTAGCAGCCAAATGCTTTCTGCATACCTTACCTATGAAGTGTATGTGCAGCTTTCAGGTCTCTTAGGGACTGCACAACAATAATTACTTAGAAAGCATTTCAGTACAAAAGTAGAGAGGACTGTCTCCCGGTGCCATGATCTTGGTTCTCTATGTTAATGTGAGCTTGCAGGGTGGAAAGCCTTGTGAGACTCCCCAAAGCCTTTTGTGGCTTTCCCAAGGCAGCTTGTTGTGTTGGGTGATTCTCTGGTGCTTGAACAACCTGTACCTATTGTTGCCTCTCTGTGAGGGAAGGTTCAGCTGACATGCTGTACTCAGGGGAGGACAAGCTGTTCTCTTCTCCAAGTATCTTAAATAAGATACCTGAGTATTCTTATCTGTTTGGAACAAAATGCATGTTTATTTATCTTTTCTTAGATTCCTTGAGACCTACCACCATTTTTTAACCTGCTTTGCAACAAGTGTTAACAGTTATGTTACAGCAGAGGTAATTATTTCTATGTACACACTAGAAAATAGTGTTGTGCCTTCATTAGATGCTGTTGTGATTTTTGAGTAGCATTTTGATAACCTTATCTCCAGTGGAAAAAATCAGCAGGCTTTCCCCTTTCAGAGTAGTTAAAAATTAAGAGAAATGCTGTCTTGTGGAGCAATAAGCTGCTCAGAAATTATGACCGCAGCAGGTACGAGCCTGTTCTGTTGCTAACAGGATTTTCTGCAACCTTCTCCGGACATACCAATATACTGACACTCAACTTCTGTTCATCTCTGATAAAAGCCAGTTTTGGTGTTGATGATTTGTATTCCCTGGCACACAGGACATCTGTCCTCCCCAGTGGCAATGAAGTTCTTTCATATCTTCCTATTGCTGATTAGAAAAATCCCAACCCCATCTCAAGGGAGTTTTGTTCTCTGTTTTGTATCATGAACTCTATACATCTATAAGTCAAAATTCTTTTGAAGCCTTTGAGTGGGAATCCAAGTGTAATTTACTTTTCTTCAAAAGTTTGTATTCCATTGATTTCCGTAAAAAGAAAGGGAAGGTGTTTGTGCAACATCTGGGGCATCGTTTATGAACACAGGGTGTTCCACAATCAGGTGTGTTTCTTTATTTTGTGCCAGTACTGCATGTTATGTTCAAGTAATCCAGTTTGACTGAACTCTGCTTCTCTTCTCTGACCTGTAAGGTCATAACGACAAGACTGGGGTGGTTGTGAATAGACTGCCATTATACCTGTTAACTTTTTAAAGCTAGATGTGTTTAGAATAACGGAGGAATAAGACTCTTGATCTAAACTGAGCAATACTGAGATTTTAGCCTATGTTTCCCACTGTTGGGAAAAGTGCATTGACTGCTAAGCTGTAACACCCCTCCAGAGAGTGCTTCTTCTCTGCACTCCCTAACCTGTTTGGGCATCTTAGACCAGAGAAGTATTTTCATTCAAAATCATTATCGTCCTGTAGAGCAGATTTGGATTCTGACAAGTTGGTGTTTTCTGAAGGGAAAGGTATCTTAGCCACCTTCCTTCTTCTCCATGGAAGTGTAACTGCTGACCAGAGAGCAAGATGTGGTTGGCAGGAATGGGTTGGTGATATGGATGAATGATCTGCATCTTGTAGAGTTCTTAGATTTCCAGAATTGCTTAGATGTCCAGAATTGCTGCCTTTTTTTCCTCTGCCGATGTTTTTCATAGGCAATCTGGTCACAGCAATTTCTGTGGTGGCTTCCTCCAGAAGTGACTTGAGTGTTGCAGGCTGAAGGAACTGTCTTTGTGCACACAGTTCATCCCTTTTAACGAGGATGAACTGCAGTAGGCTCTTCTCCCTTGTCTGATGCTGCCCAGCACGCATTGACATTTGTACCAAGACTCTTCCAAAGACCTTCTTGATCAAGTGGTTGTCTTTTCTCAGGACTTGATGCTGTAGTGACACTTTCAGTAAAAGTGGAGCTCAGATATGTTTGAAGAGTGGACCAAGTTCTCTGAACAGTGTATATCAGAGGCTGTAGAAGAACACTAAAGATGATGGAGAGGCAACTGTTGCCACCTTATGCAAAACTCCCTTCTTTGCATCTTGTTTTGGGGGTATAATTGCAAATAGAATTACGGCAGTGTGGTCTGGTGGTAGAAGTTGTATCTGATTTGGAATGGGGCACAGAAATCTGTGGTGTCCTGAACTCCTTGACATGACACTCCTGCGTGGTGCTCGTCAGTAAAAATTGAGAGAGTTTCATCTGGAGTAAGTCGGTTGCCTCTGCTCAGAATAGGGGTGCAATGGGAGAGGTGGGTGGGGGGACTCCTACCTGCCACATACGCAGCCCTTAAAAATAGCCTTGGCTGTTGGGAGAGCCAGACTTCACACTCTTATTTTTAAGAATCTGTGTAGGAGGAGGGGATATTTCCCAGTGCTGTGTATTACTGAAGCAATCTGTACAAGAAATGCTGCGCCGGAGAGATAGCAGTGGGCTTCAGCTTACAAAGCACAAGAGTTGGGGAAAAGATAAGCTAACCAGCATTGGCTGAGAACATCATAAATGAAGCATTAACTATTCGTGCAAAGTTAGCAAATGCTCTGAGTAACAATATAAACTTCATAGAAAAAGGCAGTCAGTCGGAAAAAGGATGTTAGTACATGACAATTTTTTCTTCTAGTGTTGCTTTTCTTGTTTGTTGTTTTCCAAGCTGCATGGTTATACAACTTCTTTAGATGTAGGGCAGGGTTGCCTTTCATGATTCTGAGATAATTTTTGGAGTCATGTAAAGGTGGTTGCAGCTGGAATCTTCTAGTACTGATTTTTTTCCTCCCCATTGTAAAAGTGCCATTTATAAGTCAAAAAGCTGTTAATAATGCCGAATATAATCCCTGAGGACAGCAGTACTCCAATTCTAGATGGTGCTATGTAGTATGCAAATGCTAGAATGATAGAATCATTGGATGGCTTAGATTGGAAGGTATCTTAAAGATCATCTCATTCCAACCCCCTTTCACTAGACCTTGTTGCTCAAAGCCCCATCTAATCTGGCCTTGAACACTTCCAGGGATGGACCATCCAGAGTTTCTATGGATAACCTGTTCCAGTGCCTCACCACCCTCACAACGAAGAATTTCTTCCTAATATCTAACCTAAACCTACTCTCTTCAGTTTAAAACCATTACTCCTTGTCCTGTCATGACATACCGCTGTAGAAAGTCTCTCTCCATCTTCCTTGTAGGCTTCCTTCAGGTACTGACAGCCTAAGCCTAAGCCTTCTCTTCTCCAGGCTGAACAATCCCAATTCTCTCAGCCTTTCCTTGTAGGAGAGGTATTCCAGCCCTCTGATCATCTTGGCGGCCCTCCCCAGACCATTCCAATAAGCTGATGTCCTTCCCGTGCTGGGGACCCCAGAGCTGGATGCAGAGCTCCAGGTGGGTCTCACCAGAGCAGAGCAGAGGGACAGAACCCCCTTCCTCACCTGTTGCCCACCCTGCTTTGGATGCAGCCCAGGACAGGTTTGGTTTTCTGGGCTGTGAGTGCACATGGCTGGGTCATGTCCAGCCTCTCACCCACCAGCACCCACAAGTCCTTCTCAGCAGGGCTGCTCTTGATCTGTTCATCCCTCAGCCTGTGTTGGTACCAGGGGTTGCCCTGACCCAGTTGCAGCACCTTGCACTTGGTCTTATGAGATTCCCATGGGCCTGCTCCTTGAGCTTGTCCAGGTCCCTCTGGGTGCCTGTCCTTCAGGTGTGTCAGAAATAGAGTAGCGTATTTATTTTCTGCAAAGAGTTCAAGCCACTTGAAGGTCTTATGATGCAGCAAATAAATGCTGCCTATTAGGGGTAGTTCTTGATGGATGATTACAAGAATTTTCTTTGCATCTGGACTCATTTTTTGGCAACCAAATGGTATTTTGTAAGTGATATTGTGGACACACACATGTTGTCTGCTGTCTGCTCATATTTAGAGTCTGGACAGTTTTGTGACATTGTGGAAGACTGATCAGATGAGCTACATCTGGATCAGATTGTGGGTTCATTTCCATTGCTTTGATGATTAATCGCTGGCACTTTCAAAAGGGCTTTTTAGTAGTTCCACACTGGTTTAATTCGAAATCTCTTAAGTGGCGAGATGGGACCAGTTCTTCCTCTTCTTGGCTTTTGAATCTGTAAGGGAAGGCCTGCAGCCTTTCCTGGCATCTTGTGAGCTGGTTTTGTAACATACATCCTCTGCTGAAAGGCGCTTGGGAACATCAGGGCATCGATATCTGTTCTGCGGGAAGAATTTCCTGAGCACTTTGACAGCTTTATCCTTTATGTGCTGTAAAACCAAAGATAATTTAGGCGTAAAGCTGGGGTGAAATCCCAAATGTAGCTTGAGATTTTCATCTGTTATGCAAGCATGCAGGTACCAGATGCTGGAAGGGCTAAGATAAACCTGAGTGCCAATTTACTGGGGTGCTCTAGGCAGTGAGTCTGTTGCTGTACAGGGTGGGTCTTGCTGTACAGGGTTGCTTGTGCCTTCAGGCTTGCTGGATGATGTGGTACCCAGGTGAGCAGTGGTGTTACTCTCTGGCCTAAGGGAGTATCCTGTTCAAAACAGGAGGATCCTGTTTAAGCCACACTTATGCATTGGATTAGAGAGAGAGAAGGAAGGGCTGTTATGAGTAACTATAAGCTCATTCAGTTTGCCCTTACTAGTAGGGCTGTAGTATTAATTATGAAAGAAAGAACTACTGCCTGGCAAATGAGAAATCAGTTAAATTATTAATGGCACGCTGCTTTATACTGCATGTTACCCTGTGGCACACCAGGTGGGCAGTAGGTCTCTTCTGCCTTTATGTCCATAATATTTCTAATATGACATGTAGGAAACCAGCAAATGCTTTGTAGAAGATGGGGACTATTGCGAACATCAGAGAATAGAAGTGGGAGAGGAAATACCAGGGCAGTCCTGTGAGAGAAGATGCTGAGGATGTGTGAGATGAGACCAAACAAGTATGGTTCAGCTCAGTAGACTGGAAGCTGAGAGCAGACGTTGCTCCCATGTACTAATAGTGCATGGGAGTAAATATTGGCAAGTTTACAGCTATTTAAGCAAAAGGTTAATGTTAGCGCAAGAACAGAAGGATATAAGCCGGTTATGAGCAAACCCAGGCTAGAAATCAGAAAGCTATTTTTCCAATTGTTAGTGAACAGCTTCCAAATTGGTTTCTTTGCCCTTTCTGTTTCTAATTAATCTGAAATTGGGTCTCTTTATGAATGCTATTGTATGACAGTCGTCTGTGGGAGCAAAGAATGCGACTTCATCATCCAGGAAGCCTTTAAGTAGGCTGTCAGAAATGTCTGTGGAACCACAGCCTCCGTCACTGTTTTGTTGTAGTGTGGCCTCCCTGTGTTCCCTCTGCCCACCTGCCTGCCTTTGCTGTCAAGCTGTGCCACGTTGCAGGACCATGTGGGTTTTGGAGCACAACCAGAGGTGTGGAGGAGAGGTATTTCCTACTTAGAAGCTGTCACTGAAGTAAAACTGTGAAAATCATATTGCAGCCCCTCCTGGACGCTGGCTTTTCTGTGCAGTTGTGCAGTAAATATTAAGGATGCCAGGCTGCATGAGGAGTTTCTTGAAGAATGGTAGTTCTTAGTGACTCATGCTTGGTAATGAACCTGTCATACGTATAATTTTGGTTTTTGACAAATGTTCTAGTGGTAACAGTTTCAGAAAATACGGTGTGCTTTGTAAACAGGTTTGTTCTTAAATTTTAGAAATTCTCCATGAGCTTTCAGTTGCTTATTTAGGCAGTAATTTGCAGTTGAACCCATATTTATAAAAAGTTTTTTAAAAGCTAACATTTGAAAATTATTTTATAGGAGAGCTTGAAAAGCAACAGAGACAAAATCAGGGATAAGTACTAAAAAGGAGATAATAGAGCTGTCCAGCTAGAAGGGAATTTATATAAATCAGTCCGAGACTCAATTTACTTAGCCTCGCTTTGGTTAATATTTTAGGTTGATGCGTACAAGAATATTTGAAATACAAATAGATTGCTTTATGTAAAAGATCAGTTTATTTTAACCATGTCTCCATCTGTGTTTTATTTTTGTTAATGAGTCAATATTCACCTTATATTTTAAGATAGCAAACACATTTTTGAGAAACTGTTATTGAGAAGCCGAGAGTGCTAAATTTTAATGCAATTATTTACATTTTTTATTTTTATTCAGTGTATTATGATAATGCAGCAGATTGAAATGCATGCAAGTGTTTTTGTGGTATCTCATATAACGGGTACTTGAAGGATCTAGTTTTTTTGGTCTACACAAATACCTATAGATTGGCTGGTGGATTCACTCTGAATTTTGTTATGCCTAACTTAAGAAGCCTAATTTAAAGCAACTACAACTCTCCTTCATATTTTGTGACATGGATGCATGTTACTCATCCTAATTATGTCGCTTTATTTTTAGCTCGCAGTAGTAATAGCTATTTAATACACAACTGTTTACAGCTGCTAGAATCATCCCTTTTTTATCCTGCCTTTACATCCACTTCTCTCCAGTTTCTGTGAAGGTGGAGTGGCTTCTGTGACTGGAGAGCAGCAAACAGAGACAGCAGCCACTGGAGTGATCCCCCTGCCATCCCTGCTCAGTATTTGGGGTGTGTTTTGGTCCAATTCTGCTTGCCCCTCCCCTCACAGACTTTTGCCAAAGGGGCTAATTCGCCTCTCAGTGACTTGACTTAGGTCAGCTACATTATCAAAGCTTGGTTTGTTATGCAGTTTTCATCCCCTGCCAGAGGCTTTCTATATCCAATCATTTTTCATTTTTTTCATTAAATTTCCTCCTCTGTCCCTACCAATCAGGGGAGCAGACTGGATTTCTAGACCCAGTTAATTCAGGCCCAGTGTAGAGCCTGTCAAGTGCCTTAACTGGAGGTGTGAAAGCTATGTCTGGGCTTATTAATCTGGGTGTGATTGCTGGAGTTGGCTTTGTCAGAGCTATGGTTGGCAGTGCCCCTTTTTTCTTGTTCAGTGCCTATACTAACAGCATCCTCAAAGACTGACAGAGGGCTTCTACATGGTTCATAACAAGTAATTATGTGGCATTTCGGTTCATTAATCAACTGCTGCCTTCTGAAGGGAATAGAAATACACAAAATTATTCCCACCTAAGAGAAAAGTGTCTTATTTGAGCCCAGAGACATAAAGATGAAGGCAGGATAGTAAAAAATATTTTCTCCCAGCTGGTGCATCTGTAGCAATGAGGAGGACACCATCTGTCAGCAGAGGTAGCTGAGTATTGCTCCACAAGATTATTGGTTGTTACTCCCCTGCCATGTTGTTATATGAGGCTGGACAAGCCATCCTGGCTTTTGAAAGGAGTTTTTCCAATTCCTCTCCCTCTGATCCATGAATTGATTTCTTGTTATTTGATTTAAGATTCTGGAAATGAGTCACCAGAGCAGTAAGTGGAGTAGCTGGGAACCAGACTTCCTACTCCCTGATATACTCCCAATTTAAGTGTTCTGAGAAGTCGGGTTTGTTGTTTTGAGATGAGTGTCCAGAGACAAAGCTCTTGACCTGACGCTTCCCTCATTCCTCGATTGTAACAGTGAGTTTTTAACTTCACAGATGTGCTATCTAAACACCAATAATGTTTGAATTGCTTCAGCAGTATGATGAGGGGTGCTCCTTGCCTCACTGCATGCAATGGTGATGTAACTGCATGTAGTGGGAGGCCTGGCTCTGATACAATAAATAAAGCATATGATCGCACTCTGAGTAACGTGAAGGAAACAATATTAAATAGTTTATTGGTCTGTGAGCAGTAGGACATCCTCTTTCCTACCTGAGAAAGGGGTTTACCTCCAACCAGAGAAAGAGGTGTCCTAAAGTTCATACGGAATGCTACCAGGTTGGATCAAGGCACTTAATTCCTTCAACCAAATCCCCATGTGTTGGACCAACCTTGCAGAATGCATGGAGAGTTCTGTGAGAGACCATTTCTGTGCTCTCACTGTCAAGCTCAGGTAGGAAAATGTGCTCTGCAGTGTTTGAACTAAGATATTGTGTTGTGGGAAGCTGGGTTGTCATGCAGACTGTCCGTGGAGAGTAATGTACCTTCCTGCCTCTTAGCCAGGTATATGTGTTACTATGCAGTTTCCTACCTGAGACAGGTTCTGGAATGATAAAGATAAGGAGCAATAAAACTGAGACTTGAAAAGATTAATTAGACCATCTATCTCCCTCAAAAGCATCCCTTAAAAATGTCTGTGCTTCCACTTGTTAAAACCTTCTGTGATAGAGGTTTTTTTGGCTTCCCTAAATAATCCATGCTCACTTCTGATTAAAAGCTTTTTCAGGTGTTTAGCCTAGGTTTCCAGTGCTGCAAGTTAAGTCTGTTATTCCTTTATCTGTATTTACAATAGAAATGCTGCACGGTTTTCTTCCCTTGTGCTTGCTTCAACTAGTTCACATTTGCAAGCTGTTATGTCTACCTGAGATCTACATTTCATATCATCTGCAACTTTTACTTCCCAGGTTTCTTGATGAAAAAAGCAATTACAGCTCCAACTGAGAGTATAATTACAGGTTTTTCCACCCCCAGCGCATGTCTGTGCCCAGATGCCTTTGCATTTTAGGAACACTGATTATTTAATTAGATGTGCAATTAACGCATTGATTGTAGTTTTCCAATTTCATGAAATATCAAGTCCTTGTGTTTTGGATGCAGTTAGGAGGGAGAAACATGTAATTTGAAGGAGGAGGCAGCAGAGGGAGAGTTTTCTCTGCTATAAATGCTGCCTGTTGACCTAAGGTATTTAAACTGACTCTACTCTAAAAGCAAGATAATAGTTGTTTCTGGAAGGGGGACATCCAGCTGTTAAATTTTCAAATCGTTTGAGTGGCAGAAGGCAGCATCATTTTTCTAAGAGTCCATCTTCAACTTATATTTCTTGATTAAAAATGGGGAGTGACGATTCAGCTAGAGAAGGGCTTCTGTGCATTCAGATGGGCAGCCAAAACCCGGGGCAAAAGCTCTGGGTTTATTTTGCTGTTTTCCATAAGCACATTAAGGAAGGCTTTCTGTCTGTCATTGCTGGGGCACAAGGGGACAACATGCTACCCCACAGGCTGTCACCTGAGACAGCTCTGCTTTTAAAGTCTCATCACCCTGACTTTGAAGGCTGGTGTGGGCTGTGATGAGTGGGGTTGGCATTGTCTTGGCAGCAGCTTCTGGAAGGAGTGTGGTGTCTGGGAGCCAAGGCTTGTTTCTGCCCTGAAGAGGCTGGAACCTACTGAATGAGGAATAAATTAGTCTCTTCTGTGAAGTGCTGGGTTGCAGAGCTAACAGCATTTGGTTTTCGGTACCCAAAGCCCAAGAGTGCAAACATCCACATTGAGACAAGAAAGGGACAGGCAGGTTCAGTCCATGCATTTGAAGGGCTGCCTCACATCCCTTAGGAAAGGCATTGCCATTGAGAGTGAAAATGATGGCTATAAACAAGTCAAATGGAGAATGATAATCCAAGCTTTTCTAACTTCATGACCCATACTCCCTTAAGAATTTAACACCTTAAATATTCCCATGTCAGACTAGATCTGTTCTAGCCTCTGGAGGAGTTTTTCACTGGTGTGGCAGCAGCACCCTCAGAGGGACAGAGATGGGAGGACTCATTGTAGGCAACTCCAAGTTCTCTGATTAATTCCTGCCTGATAAAGATTGGCCTAAACTGTGAAGTGTATAGTTCACAGCTCTTCAAAAACATTGGTGCTATGTTAAGTCATTTTTTTTTTTCTTTAACCTAACAAAAATCCCACTCCTTGAATTTTGCTACATTCTTGGCCTTGGAAATATCCTTTATTCCCAGGTATGTGAGAGTCTTTCCTTTTGTTAGTTCAGAAATGTTCATGTCTCAGAGTTCAGTGGATGTCCTTACAGTCAAATGATGATAGCATGTGGAGTGTAAATATCTTTCCTGTGAGGACGAGTCAGCCAGTGGTTTGGTCTCAACCATTGACAACAAAGGGACTTATTTTGCCTGTCTTTGGAAAGTTAGCAGTCCCATACCTCTGACTTTTAGCTTTTTTTTTTCAATGAGCCAGTGCCATTCTTGTCTTTCTATAAACAAAATGACTCAACTTGTATGAGAGGAAAAAACCCAACTGTTTAAAGGGTGAGAACTTTAGGTAAGGTTATCTGCTTCTTTTTCTTCAAGTTTTCAATGCTGATGTCTGGCCATTATCAGTTTCCAAGGTTCTCAAGGTGCTGTAGGAGATACCTGTATCTTTCTTCCTTTCTGAGTTTGCATGATACCCTTGCATCTTGACTTAGCCATTCCTAAGGGGAAAAGAAAGAGTCAGTGCTTTGAATGAAACCTTCTTGAAGTTGTTCTTTCTTCTGAAAGCAATGTCTTAAGCATATGTTTCGTAAGTGTGTTCTGGAGCTACTGTAACAAGAGCAGCATCGTTGACAGGGCAGTTTTAAATGCCTCAGGACATAAAGTCCCCTCTTCCACTCTCAGTCTCAGCAGCCCTGCCTGGAGTTGTGTGATGCACAGGTCCTCAAAGCTGGTATTCATTGAGTACAGCTGTCAAACAGCAGGAGGTCAATGCTTTTTCATTAACACTTCATATTTAGACTGCTGATTGATCTAATCTTCTTGTGGATTTGAAAAACATAGTAAATACTGTGTGTTCACTGCTGAATAAATTGATAAACTTTACACAGTGTATTTGAACTTGTAAGGTCTAGCAAAGCACTAAATTCAAGCTGCCTTACTGAAAACTCTGCCTTCCGGGAGATGTGGCAGGCAGTTTCACTTGGGACAGATGGCTTCTTTTTTTCCCCCAGTCAAATAAAAATTTTATTTTAGAGAGCTCTAGAGTCAGAGATGTCCAGGGCCATTTGTGAGACAAATTAAACCTGAGAGTGAGTTGGACAGAGTTTTCCCCTGCAGTACCACACAAGCTCTCTCCGTTGACTTTTCTCTCTACTTTTTCCTCTCTTGTTTCTTTTTCATCTCTCTGTGTAACATTCTTATCATCTAATTTCCTTAGCCACTCAATTCTGTACTTCCCCCAGAGCCAGGACACTAGAAATGTTGCTGCTTGTCTTCCTGAAGGGAGAAGGGGGGTAAGTGTGGGAGAGGGAGGAGCAGGACCTGTGCTTGAAGAGTGCTCATTTTCCTTTCTTTAATCCACTCGTGCTCATGAAGGAATTGCTTACTTTTTACAATTTTATCAGTTATTCACTACTTTACAGGAAGTTGGAATGAAATAGATAATGAGGATTAAAAAAGAAGAAAGGGTAATGTATACCTCGCAGACATCAAAGCATTTGGCCTATATAGCTGAGCCTGGCTTTATCAGTTTTAATAATTCCCTGCTGGCTCAACCTAAAATTAAAATCTGTTGGTGAATTAAATAATTGCAGTAAGAAGTATTTAAATTTTTAAGTGCAAGTTTATTTCTCTTGTAGAAGGCAAATAACTCAGTGCTCTCAGCCTTAAGGTAAAGCATACTCTTTCTCACTGACTTTATTTTTAGAGTCGTAAAATAGGCAAGTCAGAAATAGGCAAGTCATGCCTATTTTTCACAATTATGAATTATCTTCATTATTTCAGAAAAAATCTCTGAAAAAGCCTGACTCAATCTCCTGTGCATTAGGTAAGGGGTTCTAAATGTTTGGAAGGTGTCATCTTTCTTATTTCTGAGGACATCAGCTTTTTTGTCTTTTTTAGCCACATTTTCCTCTCCAGCTCCTTGTGAGCTGTAGTGAGGGCAGTGACAGTTTTTTAGCATTTCATTGCTCATGACCTCCATTAGCAATGTCTCCTGTCTCTTTGTCTGTTGAGCCCTGCTCACTTTTTCCCTGTGTTTTTCTGCTCCTGTTCTTATATGACAGCCATGGGAGTATTGGGATTTCCTGTGGCAGTGCTTGGAAATTTGCACAGGTTTTTTGGGTCTTAGGAACTGTGGCTAAAGCAGCATTGCGTTTGGCACTTTGATGTGCTAATGTCTGGTACTGACGGCTGCAGGAATGGGCAAAGACCAAAGAAGGAAGAAATGGGAAGGACAGAGGCAATGATGGCAAGATAATATTGATTCCACTTGCAGTAGGATCTTTGGAAAGAGTAAGGCATGCAAAAAATGCCTGTCAGACTATCTAATTTCAGGTGCTGTAGAGAGTTAATGCTAATAAGAAAGTGTTGTTGTCTGATGGATACTTAACATTTTTTTTAAGCTCCTGCTATGAAGGAGACCTCTCAGAAGATCTTTTTCATCTTATTCACATGTAGGGCTTTGAAGATGCTAAGTGCCGCGCAAATCCTGGATTGCATTTTATTTTCTCAGTTGGGCAGACTTCATCTTTGTGTGGCTGAATTTGATGCAGAGCTTCAACTCTGAGCTCAAGTGCTATAATTGGTGTGTTTAGTGGAATAATTTCTCTTGCAGTGGGACTTGGTGCCCTCAGTTGGGCAGGAGCCCTGCTCTCCAGGTGGGATGAAAATATATATAATGAGAAACTCAGGATCAAACTCTTAAAATCATTTAAAGCTAAAGCATTTCTCAAAATCTGACCTATAGTCCCTGCCTCTGTAGCAAGGGAAAGAGCAAAAATGAGAGGGTGTTCTGGGGGCTGGAGGATATGGGTGACCACAGAGGAACTCCAGCCTTACAGGGGGTCTGGAAAGTGGTTTCTGTGTCTGACTGAAAGGGGCAGTGCACATGGGAAGAGCAGAGGTACAGGTCACTAGTGGTGCTGCTGTGACAGTGTTGTGAACCATGACATTAGTCTGCCTGTGTGCAAAACTTGCCCATACCCAAATCCAACAAATGAGCTGATAGGGAGACCAGTCTGGCTGTTGCCAGCTGGCACTACAGCAAAGTGCTGGGATGGAGCTGTGGGAGCAGGGGGGAGAAGCTGCTGGGAGAATATCCCCCTGCAGTGAGGGCAGGGGTGGGGGCACAGTGAAGATTGTGGAGGAAGTGGTGAATAAAAGTTGATTCTGGTGTAGGTAAGACACTGGAGGGGATATATCGTTCACAGCAAGGCTGGCTCACAAGGAGGTAGGAGGTATTTGAACAGATGGGAGGATAGTGGCATTTCCACAGCTAAGTCATATAGGCCTCTTCAAAATCCCACCCCACACTGTGAAAAGACACTGTTTTGAAAGATGCAGTGAGTTGTCCTTGAGCAAAACCAGCACTCATACAGTGCCTTTGATTCTAAAGGCAGAGAATCAGTATTCAGGAAGGAGGTGGGTGCTTGCGTTGGGTGCATGAAGAGAAGGGACAGAGGATATGAACATGGATCAGCTGCTCAACAGGAAGATTGTCTTAGCAGCAGTGTGTTGGATACCCCTGGAACAGGCTGTGGGGCAGATGAACAGTGCCTGTAATTCAGTCATTTCTTGCAGGATGAGTGCCTGCTGCTGCTCACTCCCAGGAGAGAAGTGTCAGTACAACGTGAGTGGATCTGATTCTGTGCACAACACTTCTGCAGTCATTCTTTTATGTAACAATGTGACTTTTATTTTTGGGAAACGAGAGATCAACGGGTGTTTCAATCCCCCACACTTGTACCAGAACTAGTCTTCCTTGGAAACTGGATTCATTTCAGCGAGGGCATTGCTGAATCTTGCGGGTTAGTCTGCGGGTGAACAGGAGAGGTAAAAATAAACTGGGCAAAGAATCTTCTTGGAGCTGGTTAATTATGTTGAGTCCTGAGCTTTTTTCCCCAGCCCCCCCTTCTCCACAGTCCCACAGGATGCCAGGAGTCAGGCAGAGCTCTTTTCCAGCAGAGATCAGCTCACTGCACTGCACTGCCTGCTCTCGTAATGCCAAAGGAGTGCGTTTTGTCTTTAGTCAGATTGGCTCCATCAGTTCGTATTTCCTTCTGAATGGATAATAAAGTGGAGAATCATTTTGAGGCGAGGAGTGAAGCGGGGAGGCTGCGTGTGTGAGGAGCTAGGCAGTAGGCAGCTGACGAGGAGGAGTAAAGTAGCAATAGCTGCACAGCTTTCTCTCTGCCTCTGAAGTACAATATTTTCTGTTGAGTCACAACTGAAGAGAAGGATGAAGTTTTAACTGTACTTGATACAGCCTGAAAAAGGGAAAAGATGCACTGTGGTGGGGAACTAAAGAATTTCTGTTGAGGGATGCTCCTGGAAACCAAAAGGATTTCTTCATTTTTGGCTTTTACAATCGTTGGCTTCTGCTGTTTTTTGCTTTTTGGATTTTTAGTAGCTGTTTGCATTTTTTATTCTCTTCAAAACATGCCTTCAACTTTATGTGATTTCTCATCCTAGTGCTGCTGTGGAAGGGGAAACTCTCGGTGCCTTTAACGTTGCTTTCCCTGATACCTCAGATGGGACACCAACAATATGTTGATAATCTCCATAGTGAAAGTTCATTATCCGGTGAACCTTTAACAAGATTAGGAATCCTTCAGGACTTGTATTTTCTATGAGAACAAGCTATTGTATTCTGTAGTTTTCTATTAATTCTATACATTTCCTTTACATTTTAACCTTTTGTTTTATTTTGAAGCAGCGAGGTAAGTGAAAGATTGAAACAAATGAAGTGGCTGGGTATAAACTGCAAGCAGGCAGCAACCAAGGAGAATTGCTCTTTATTTTTAGAGTGGGCTCTGTGTGTGTGTGTGTGTGTTTACTTTAGCAATACAATAGCTCCATTCAAAGCTGACTGGATTTAAAAATGTCTTTGTAAAAGCAATTTACACTTAGTATGTTCATTTGTGTGCTCTATTTCTTAGTTTTTGTTTTCACCCATTAGATACTAATTGTAGATGTCTTATGACTGGTATAATTGAGGTTGTGTCTGTTTAATTCTCATACTTTTCTGTTAGGAGGGTTTGTATCTCAGCTGGAATTTGACATCAAAATCACTATGGGAAGAAGAGTTAAAGGGAAAGAGCTTGGAGATAATTTAAGTTTGATCACTTGAAAAGCAAATAACTTGAAGTAATTAAATTACTGGTTTGATTCTCCTTAAATGTCACTTAGAAAAGGCTTGCTTTTAACACAGAGTGTTTGTCATTGGCCTGATTTCTTGTGCTGAGAAGCTTGTGAGTTGATGAGATGGAATGACTGGCATGCAGGAGCAATGAGGATGCTGTACAAGCTCGTGAATCAGAGCAGATGGTGTGACTGTTTCAGATATCTTTTCAGTTCTCCTTCCATTTATATGGACAGCTTTCTTTTGCTAATGGAGTGAGCCTTTGGGGGATAAACCTCAAGACTTAATATAGAATGCTAAGGTCTTCTGTCCTCGAGATGAAAAGGAGAAAGCTTATAGAAGTAAAGCTGCAGTTTTAGCCCAGGAGGATTCTAGCTGCCGAGTGCTGCATTTTAGTAGCATGAGCTGGAAAACCCTAATTCCTTTTGCTGCATACATTACCTTAACCCATCCCGGCTAAACACTGCCAAGTGTCTGCACTAAAGGAGTGCAGAGCAGGTCAAATCAGTGAGCAAGATGGTTAGTACAGTTAGTACCAGGGCTGTGCTCTCTCTGCCCTGACAAAAGAAGTTGTGTCTCCTAGTTCATTGGTGAGTGCTGCCTGCCCCTCTCCTACTGGAATGTCCCTGTGAGCTGAGGCACTGTCACCTGAAAAACCAGCTGCAAATCTCCTCAGGGAGTCATCGAGAGTTTTGAGAAAATTCTTAAGGATGTGTTTCGTGGTGGTTCTTGTCAGAAACGCAGCACTTGGAGAGTTCACAGAGTAACTCAGCACTGGGCTGTAAATTGGATTACATATAGAAGAGAGGTACAGCCTGTTCTGTTGCTGTTAGTCAAGGCAGAGCTCATGGCACCCTTCAGTGTTTTCATAATGGTGCACGCAAACCTTATTTAAGCCATAGGTACTGGCTTTGTACTGGCAGAGCTGTCCGTCTGCTTTCTGGTTAGAGGTAACGGAATAATCACAAAGCCTTCCCCCAAAACCTGGCAGACATTTCCATGATCCCATGGCCAACCAACTTGGCATGCCCCCATACTTTTGTTTCAGTCTTTGGAGCTGTTTCCTTTAAATAAGAAGTTGCTTCTTGATCCGGGCTTGTCTTTTCAGTATAATGCTTGGGATAAATCTGTTTTAAGGAACAATTAGTGCTTTAGGTTGTCCTGGGCAAACCATTTACTGGTTGATTCAGCTTGGGGATACACAACACCCAAGCTCTTGAAATAAGGGGGCTGCTGAACTTAGTTGTTTCTCCATTTGCTCTTAAACTGCTGATAGCTGCTGCTCAGGTTTTGCATTCTCTGCTAAGGAGTGAAGAAACTTTTACATAAGAATGACAGAAGCAGCTGTGATTTCTATTTTTGGTAGTCAATTATCCTTTTTGCCTTTTTCTCAGCACAGCATTGCCTCAGAACTAGGTAAATGCCTTAGACTTAGCTTGCTGCTTGCTAGGCACGAGTCTTTGCACTGCCATGGTCGGCAGCTTCCAGGCTGTGCCTCCCTCTGCGTTTGGGGACAACCCCTATTTCTGTCTCTGGATGCCGCCTTTTCCTGGCTGCCAGGTGGTGACAGACCTCATTTGTTACTGCGAGCGATGCATCGCTGTGCCAGCCACTGCTGCTTTCAGCTTGCAGAAAAGCTGTGATAGAAGGATGCGCTGCAGAGGGAAATGAGCACAGCCCGAAGGATGGAAGGGCTGAGTTGCCCTCCAGGAGTTCCCAAGACAGCTGGACTTATGGCCTGGACAACTTAGTCCTTCTCTATCGTCGCTGACTGAAGGGATGTTGTCTGGGTGACTGACATTAGTTCCATTTTACAGAGAGCTGAGACACATTTAATTTTTGTGGTGGACCCTATGTTTGTAGAGGGTATTAAGGAGTTAAGGCAGGGAGTGCTATCTCCTTGTTCTACTATGTAGTGATAGTCTTTAATTACATTAATTTAATTTCATGCTGTTTTGCAACAGAAATTTTTAAATTGTTGAATACACTCAGAACACTTTAGTGGGTGTTGTACACTCATAGTTTGTGATTTTTACTGTTCCCTCACTTTGTAGCTGCACTGATAATTTGCTGGCACAGCAAAGTATTATTCAGAGGTGCTTTTTTGTCTTGGTTGGATGGCCTTGTATAAAAGGTAAGAAATAACTGTGATGTGGGAAGTGCAGAACTGTGTAACGTGCAGTATTCCCTGGATCATTTTTCCACCATGAGGGTGACTGACTGACTACACCTGACCTTTTATCACGGCTATCAAACTGCTTTGGAAAGATTCAAATGTGGGGCTTTTTTTCCTTGAACGTGTCAGGTGTGAAGGGCTGGCTGTCATTGATACCTGCACTGAAGTGTTCTGCCACAGTTTTTATAGAAACAGACTTGTAGGTACAAGAAACCTGGAAAATACCACTGGAAGTGCTAAAAAACTTAAGTTTAACAGGTGGGGCTGGTATGTTGTTTTGCAGATTGTGCAGTAATTCCTGAACAAGAACCTAAGTTGAGGCTATGCTGCAAAGGAACTGAAAGGGTTGCTGAGAGGCTGAGTAATAGTTTCTCTGCTCATATTGTTTTGTTTTTAAAATTACTTTTATTCTTTTGTAACTACTTTTTGTTCGATGGCATGGATGTATTTCATCTTTAATCTACTGTGATGTTCCATGTGTCTCTTCTGCAGCTTACACTGTAGTTGAAATGTCCTGAGGTGAACATGTTTCTCAACAGTTTTGTTCTCCAGCTCTCCTGCTTTTTGCCCAGGATTGCTCAGCTCAGTACCTTCTTAATCATCCATGCCAGGACTCAAAAGTTAGAGGCTTAGCTAGTTACCAGGAGAAGGTTTGAAGAGAGACACATTCTCGGAAGCAAAGCAATAGTGCCATGTTCAGATATGATCCAACCCAAAATTAAATGTAATCATTTTAATTAGAAAATTGCAGGCTCATTTCCAGAAGTCATATATCAGCAAAACTGATGGTAACCCTTCATACCTCTGTCAAGCCTTGTTGTTAGGATTATTTCAGCAATTAATGTGTTTAAAAATGCTGTAATATTCTCAGGAAGAGTCAATGTTTCAGCATGCAGAGTGCTGGGGCGATGTTGCTATGGCAGCCTTAGCCATGATTTTCTTTCTCTTGTTAATGCCAATTTTTTTTATTCCCAGAATGTCCTGTATTTTAGTTGTTGGTATTCTTCATTTTTAAATGGTTCTTTATAAAGTAGCAAGACCATTTATCTGTCATTTTATTGCTTTTCCTAGTGTAATTGCTAGTACAAGTAATACAATACCACTTTGTGTGGAAGATACTGTAAATATAATCTAATCAAAAAAACTTCACTCAGTAGCACAAATCAATAGCCAGAGAGGCTGCTGTGAAATGTTTTTCTGATCATAGTTAATTATTTTTATATCTCTTTGCTTGTGACCTTGAACATCACGTCTACCCTGAGGTACCAGCACCTTCTAGCATGATGTTGTGGGGTAAAGGAGTCTCAGTATTTACCTTGGTGTGATGAAAATCAGGTAGCCAGTAAAAATGTCAGGATGTCAGACCCTGGAATAGGCTACCCAAGTGGGAAGTGGTGGAATCAGCCTCCCAAGAAGTATTTAAAAGATGTGTAGATGTGGCACTTAGTTTAGTGGTGACCTTGGAAGTGCTGGGTTAATGGTTAGGCTTGATGGTCTTAAAGGTCTTTTCCAACCTAAACAATTCTATGATTTTGTAGCAGATTTAATGGACATAGGGTTTGTGCTTCCACCCCCTTTTCTTCCACTGGACTGCAGCCAGTTCACTGCAATGTGGGGCAGTGCTGAAGGCACCACAGTGCTGCCTTTGTTTTGAACCATGTTGGTCCAGTGGCTCACAGAGCTGAAGATGCTGCTCAGAGTGGATTGCAGCCATCTCCCCTCTCCCTGGGAAGAGCCTGGCCTTCTCAAAGTGCCCAAAGTGTATAATATGACTTATCCCCAGCAGAGATAACGTAATTGCATTTTATTCCTTCATGGGATTTCTCACGTTCTTCTTTCTCTTTCATGGATGCTGGCGTGCCGTGCTTTTGCTCCTGTTGTCATGGCAAATCCATATGTCAGGAGGAAAAGTAACTCTTGTTCATGTATTACATTACATTACAAGGATGTATCATAAGTGTGTCCAGCGAAAGTAATAAGCTGTGCAGTGTTTGTGATAGCTCATGTGCTTCCCCTGTTAAAAATCTTAATATGTCAGCTTTGTCCTCACGGAAATAGCGAAATCACCCAAACATCCCCAAGTAAAGCAGCAATGTATTTCTCATGTTTACCTTGAGCGTTGCTTCATTTTGAGAGTTTAGGGAACATAGAAATGATGGTACCTTTGCATGCTGCTCTCCAGCCTGCACACCCACAGACAGCTGCATCAAACAGAGCATGGAGTTCTTCTGGAGAGAAATGCCTGCTAACAAGGTGGCCAGAACAAACTGTGTGTAGTCACTGAGGGCTTGCAGCATCTGGCAGGATACCAGGATCCAAATACTCTTTTTTATAAAGACTTAGTTTCTTGTTAGTGTTAATGTGACTCCTGGAGTGATTCTGGAAGAGAAAAAGATTTCAGCAAGGATTTGCATCTAGATTAGATTTTTTTTTTTCCTGGCTGAACCTGCATTAACTTTCATTGTCCCTTTGCACGTCGGTGCTACAAAAAAGAATGACTCTAACACAGGCAACATGAGGGGAATGAGGGACCTTTACAAGGCACAAGTGACTGCAGAGCACCCAAGTCTGGAGCAGTGGAATGGGACAGGAACACACGCACAACCCTGGGTGTAGAGGAGGAGTGAAGGACCCTGGCAGGAGGTGCAGAGGCACTCTGGGGACAACCCACAGAATGACGTGGGTGAATGAATGCCCAGAGCTCCAGACCTGAGCGTGGGCTTGGGGTGGCAAAAGGCGGGGAATGAAGGAAGAGGAAGCCTGTGGGAGAGGTACAAAGAGGGGGCGATTCTCTTGCTTGGTTCTTGGCATTCATCTAAGTGGGCAGTGATTTGCTCTTTGGTGGTAAACAGCAATTTCCGTTCATTTCCACCCACTACAGGGAGAGGTAGGAAGGCTTCCCTCTGAGCTAGGGCTGCTGTCCACATGTTCTGCTCTGGCCTTGTTCCCAGCTTGGGAGGAAGCAGTTTCTGTCCTTCTTGGGGTAAGATGGAAAGGTACTGATGATATTTGATGAAATCAAAGATGTATTTTTAAAATCTCCAATGAAATAGGTATTCTTGTATATCTATATATACCTATATATACATACATACATATACATAAAGCACAAACACTGCATATATAAATAAAAATGACAGCACTGTACTGTTTGCACTTGAGCTTCCAGCTTTGGAACAGCTGCAGTCCTGCAAGTAAGTGTTCAGCAGGCAAAAGTTTGATTTTTATATCAAACTGCTGCTGTTGAGTGTTGCAGCAGACAAAAGAGATGAGAGCAAACACTGTCTTGAATTGATTTCTTTTTTTTTTTTTTAACTAAAATGATCATTAAGTCCCTCTGGTACCTTGAAAGCTGAGTGAGGAAGGAAACATGATGAAGATCGAGCTTTCTGAGGGAAACCTTGCACAAGCATGGATAGGCTTTTCTCCTAGCACTTGGAGTTCAATATGCTGGATAATATTTGAAATGAGCATTTCTGTGTGCTACCCTCAAGCAACACTTGTAGGGAGCCACAGCTGTGGAGCCCTTTTTCTTGGCTGCCATTGAATTGAGGTGCTTGGTCTCTGAGGGTTCACTTCCTCACTGGTAGAGAAGTGATTTTCTGATGTTAAACATCAGTTACCCAATCAAGTGAAAGTGGCTATACTGTGTAGAAGAAGAGAGTCTGAGAAAATAGCTCTTATGTCAACCCTATTCTATGGGGAATTACTTAGATAAGAAAGACATTTTAAAAAATCAACCGTTTTTTTCTGGACCAATGGCCTGAAAATTTTATAAAATTAAAACTTGTTTTCTTTTAAGCAGCTATCAATCAATCAATCAATCAATCAGTCAATCTCACTGAGAATTTGTTTACCCTGCATAAGGGCAGGTACTGCCTTTGGTGTGGTAGTTTAGCTGAGATGCTCAATGATGGGACTTAAACTTGAAGCACAGGTGCAACTTCTATTATAGCATATTAATTAAGCTCTTATTAGAGATTGGTATTTGCAGTGCTGGTTTCTCCAGATCAAAAAAACCAGTGTCTCCTTTCCTGCCCACAAAATGAAGCAACAAAAGTGAAAACAAGATGCTCACCACAATGAAAATGCTCACTAACAGGCAAAAGCTGGTGCAGCACAACCAGCTGAGGTGGAGCTGAGGACATGTTAGGGAGGGTTTCTGCACCTCAGCAGCTGGGATCAGTGCAGGTGAAGAAACTTTGAATCAACGTTTGGAAACCTTGAGTTAATGCTTTGAAAATGGGAGTCGTTGTATGCGGTCCCAAAGAGGCACCAGGTGAAAGCTTCTATGAGCTCTGGAGCGAATGGATGTGATGGTGTGATGATTAGGTTTGTGCATTGTGGAGCTTGAAAATGTTTGGATTTTTTTCTGAGAACAAGGTCATCGCAAAAATGGAATACAGGTACTATAGGTCTTAATTCAAGTTAGAATATGTACTTCAGTGGCAAGTCCAAACTGAATCATCAAATATGCTTGTGTTCTTCAATCACATTGGATCCAGGAGGTTCTCTGTATGGATCTCTGTCAGCCTTGCACTCTGGAGGAAAAAGCTGATTGTTATGTTGCTTACTAAGTGCAGCAAAGGCACATTAAAGTTTGAAGTAGTTAACATAGTGGGGTGGGAGGGGTTGTTTTTATTTGTTCTTTGCAGAGGGGATTTAAATCGGGGAAAATGATCCACTGCAAAATCTTGAGAGTTAGAGTAGAAGTGACGTGCAGAATCTTCCTGCTGTCAGCTCAGCCTGTTTGTACATATGCTGAGAGTGGCATATTTAACTGCAGGTTAGCTTGGGAGCTTGCAAGCTTTGAGGATTTTTGGGTTTGCTTCATTTTGGTTTTGTTGGGTTTTTTTTACTGTTTGGTAGCAAAATATTAAGATGAAAGTATTAAAATAGCAGAAAGGTTTTACACTTGAAATCTGTCATCCAGTCTTCCTGCCACTTTACATCACTTTGTGCAATTCCTGTGGGCTAGCTGGTGGTGTGCCAAGTTGAATTTGATTTCTGCTTTGGTTTGAAGCAAGAAAGGATGAAGATTGTGAACTTGAAAGGAAAGGAAATGTGCAAGGATAGAATTTCTAATGTCAGAATTCTGTATTCAGAGGGGTAATTAAATCACATAGTGCACTATAGCCAGGAGCTCAAGCTTAGAGTAATTTGCAAGCCTGTTAGAAAAACGGAATGACCACAATTGCTCTTTAGATTTTTTTTTTTCTTTCTTGAATAGAAAAGGGAGTGAGGAAAAACACTAATTTCCACAAAGAAGAACCCAACCAGGAGAGGTGTCCAAAACCAAGACAATGTGTATACACTTTAAATAGCACATCCTCTTTCTGTCTGATTTTGTGTATGCTGTTCTTGCTTTTTTTGTTATTCCGCTGCTTAAGTTACTTTGGCTGTATCTATCTGAACCGAACTGTAATGTTTTTTCCCCTCTTTTGGTAGCTGCTTCATGACAGAATAAAAACTGGATGCGAGTTGTGATTGATGTGTGCTTTTGCAGCTTGTAGCACTATGAGAAACGCAGGTGCAGCTGATGATGTTTACTAGAAGTAGATTGAAAAAGCAAGAAAATGAAATTTCACTTCTGCACAGAAAACCTGTTGTAAAACTGTGGGGCAGGAAGCAATTCCGGAAGCAAAAGCTCCATTTGTTTCTGCGGGACAAAATGAAGAGGCTTCTTCAAGGCCAGGTAGATGATAATTCAAACCACGCACATCGCTGCCAGCTGTCCCCAGTGGAGATTGAAACAGACGTGTTCGTGTGTGGAATAAAGAGGAGCCCCGGGAGCACTGAATTTTCCACGGCTGGAGGGGACTTTCATCAGGATGGAGGACGTGATTCCAAGGGAGTCAGTGAAGTTTGTGTTGGTGAGGTGGAACTGAACTGGGATGGCTATGTGAAAATACCATGTTCAGTTCAACAGAACAAGAAGGACTTGAGGGGAAATTCTTCTGATGGTATCACACAGACCTCTTCTGAAATAAAGGGCAGAGTGTCTGAGGGGCAGGACCTTTCTTCCCTGAGCATTACCATGAGCTGGAGGGATGCAGCTGAAAGGCAAGGGTGCTTTCCCCAGGAGAAACCCATTGCATACAAGAGCCGTAGAAGGCAATCAAGAGATCGCTCAGCTGATGTGGTTGATTACATTGTTAAAGAGCTTCAGGGAATAAGTCGAATCCAGACGGAGATCGCAGAGCTCCGTCAGCACCTCACCTTGATAAAGGGCTCTGTGGATGAAGTCTCCAGCTGTGTGGATACAGTCTTGAGCGAGATAGAAGGCCTACAAGGTGGTTCCAGTGGCAAAACCCAGGGTACACATGCTCGAGAGCCAAGAAAGGAGGTACAAAAGGAAGAACCAGTACTATATTTTTATGGCATCCCAGAGAAAGACGGTGAAAATACAGTAGAGCTTATCTGCAGCTTCTTGTCTGAGTATCACTGCTTCAATGGTATTCAGTGCAGTAAGTATATAAAAGATGCTTATAGATCAGATGTGGGTACAGGCAAGCCATTAATGCCAAGACCAGCAGTTGTGAAACTTGTGAGTTGTGAACAGAGAGACTTTATTTTACAGAAGTCTATCCTTCTGCAGAGCTCAGGGGTCCGGATTGCTACCAGTGAGGAACAAAAGCGGCAGAAGGGCCAGAAAACGGATGCGGTCTCTTTGCAGTCTGGCTTCAAGAAAAATCATCACAACTCGGTGAATCCTGATGGAGCTCAGAGAACTGATGCAGTTGGGCAACTCCAAATGGACTCATGCCAGGTCAAGTATAAAAGCACGAGTAGGAAAGCACAGTGCACAGGGCAGAGACCTGATTCTGCGCAGAAATCAGCCTTGACTACGGAAAGCAACTCGGTGTCTGAGACTGGAAAGGAAGCACAAACAATAAGCTGCAGAGAGCAGCCTTCAGATGACAGTGACATTCACCAGGTCCTTCATGAACCTCTGCAAAATCCACAGGTGACCAGTTTGGCCAAATCAGGTGATGGAAATCACTGCTGCTCATCTGACTCTTCTGGCCATGCAAACCAGATGTGTGCTTCAAATAATGGTGGTGAGCACAGGCTTGACTCTGAAAACGTCACTGAGAATTGCTCTTCCCTTCTAGAAAAAGATGAGGGAATAACCACAGAAGAAATTGAAATAGACTGTGATACTTCATGCAAACTAACCAGTGCAGAGAAAGTTGATATTCAAAGAGAAGATGTTTCTAGTGGGGTGACAACCATTAGCTATGATCATACAACAGATGAAATGGCTGATAGTAGTGACAGCTTGAAAGATATGATCCAAATGGACCTGAATGATCAAGATCCAACTGATCAGGTGTTTAGGGATGTCCTGGAAAATTCTCAGTATTTCCTTGACCATTCCCGTGATAACATTGATCTTGTAGACATGAAGTTTTACACTAATAAGCTTGGGAAAGCTATTCACCACTTCAGGTCTGCTCTGCAGGTGGTATTTCATAAACTGGAAACAAGTGATTCTGAAATTCTTTTAGAAAATGATAGTGGCTTACAGATGGATGATGACAACACACTTATGCTGACCAGTTCAGGTATGGGTGGCAGCTCTGACAACTTTGCAGAAACCCCTCCTAGTCAGTCCTCTGAGAGCCAGGCAAACACAAATGTCAACAGTGAAGCATCTGCTCAGATGCAATTTCCTCCTTCCAGTCTTTCCTCTGTTCCTCATGAGCCTCCTGTTTCCAGTTTGGTGCCATCATCTGACTGTGAAATCCCTACTGGGCAATGCTTACCTCCTGAGGAGCTTGGAGAAGATGTGAACACCCTACCTGAGCCGGCCAAGGAGTGCAGACCCATGAGCCTGGACAAGGTGTGCGCAGAGACCATCTACCTGAACAAATGCATCAACAATTTCAAAAATGTGCTGAGGGAAAAGAGACAAATGCGTAGGAGACTCTTAAAAGAATTAGCACAGGAAGGAAACTGGATTTCTGCTGAGGAGACAAATTCAGGTAAAATGAAAAAAGTGTTTTTAAGGAGATGTCAAAATCTGATATTTGTGCATTAAGCAGCCAACACCTCATTATGTGGGTGAACAGTTTATTAGAAGTTGTGAGCAAATAGTTACAAAGACAAGTACATACACTGTACAACACTGCTGACAAAGCCCCCTAGAATTTATTGTGTAGTGCACTAAAATGCCAGTTAGCAAGCTTCACCTCTCTCTTTTTTTTTTCCTTTTTTTTTCTTTTTTTTTCAGAGAGGGAGATTTGCAGTGCTTCTTCAAAATAGCAGGTGTTAAGGTTTTTCATCATAATTCGTGACTTGGTTTCTTGTTAAATATAATAGCTAAGACATGTGATAACAAAGTGTGCATTTGAGCTATAAGTATCCAGATCTGCAGTTTTGTGAGTTGAGTGGATCTAGACTTCAAGTGACTCTATCACGAAGTGGGATTTCTCAGTGTTTAATCACTGCTAGATGTTATCCTAGTATAGATTTTAAAAAATAAAAATTAAATTGAAACAAAACACAAAACACACACACAAAAAGGTTGAGACTTGTATTTTGGTATTGTTTCGATAGCTTGTCCTTGAGATGAGAAACTGTTCATTTCTGTGGAGCTACATGCCTTATTTCCAGCACAGATATTGAAGTGCCAATGTGAGCTGATACTGTGGTAGAGTTGTGCTGCTAAATCTGTCCCTGAGCATGTGGGAGATAGAGCTGACCAGCATCTTTTGATGGGACATGTTTTGATAGACCTTGATTTGGTAAAATAGAACCTAAACTTGAAATGTAGGTCTGTCTGCCCCCTTCCTCTCCAGGCAGAGAGAAGGCTTGCTTGGTGGCATCTCTTTCCAAATCACTACACGGTTAAGGGAAGAGGCTTTGTTTCAAGAGTGGAAGATATTTGAACTGCAGTTTGAAATCTTCACATCCTTGTTGTGAACTTCTGTGTATCAAATACTGTGTTCACTCTTCTTGCAATCATGAAAGCTAGTCAGAGTAATCAGAGGGCTCTTTTTCTGACTGAAAGAGTTATCTAAATCCAAGTGCTTTTCCAGTCACTGTGCTTTCACTGTGTGGAAACAATCTGTCAACCTGTATTTGACTTCTGTACCAGTGACCTTCTCAGTTATGCAGATCATAAAGCTTGTAACCAGCTCTCTGCTTTCTTGTTTTATAGAAGGTCTTTAATATAGAGTTAGCTTAAACAATAGGTTTTTAGTGAAGGAAACACTGGGATTTGTTGGCAGGCTTGGCTTTTTTTTTTTGGTAGTGTTTGCGTGCTGCTCAAGTCTGAACATATGTCCTAATTTTAGGACCTGAGGGAACAGACAGGGGTTTGGATTAGCACATGTCTCAGTGCAGGAGAAGTATTGAAATAGCCTGTTTCTGAATGTGAGAGGAGGCTGCTCATCTCAGCAGAGTTTGAGCAGTACAGGCATGTTCACAAGGAGAGAAGTAACCAAAACAGTTATGGAGGAGAAGGAGGAACAGAGCTGGACTTTGTACCTCAAATCTGGCTCCAGAGTGAATTGGCATTCCTGAGCCTCTCTGCTTCAGTTCTCTGAACATCATCTAGTGACGTGACAAAGAGTTGATGCTTGTGTGGCATTCATGTAAAGGTGGATCTATGTGTTAGATTTGGCAACTGAAGCTATAAAAATAAATGTGTGATGAAATAGTGATGCAGGAAATGTGCTCTGAGAAGTGGGAGGAGTCAAAGGAGTCAAAGGTAGTGGAAAACACTGGTTAAAGGATAAGAAAAGGAAGAGACCTTGGGAAAAAAACCCTGGAGAAGATGTTAGAAAGCAAAGCAGTCCAGACTCTCAGAGCTAGGCAGGGAGGCTCTTTGGGAGGTGGAACTAGATGATCTTTAGGTACCTTCCACAAGCCATTCTGTGATTCTATGGCTCTCTGAAATGTGTTGTTCTAGCATGTATTTTTAAAGAAAGAGAATCTGCAGTTTTATGTCCTGCTTTGATGTACTCAAGTTTGAACCAAGCTTTTATTTTCTTCCTTTGGACAAAGCATCATACTTGGAATGCAATGAAACCTTGTTGGTTTGCTTTTTCCCGCAGTTGTAGATAAGTGTTTATGTCTCACTTTAAAAATGTAATTTGTTGTTAATAGGCTTTCCAGTTCCTGGGTGAGGTTCACTGAAAACCCAATTCTGCAGCTGTGTTTTTTTGGTTCTGAACCTGAACCACAGTGGTGCTCATGTGTGCTCAAAAGTTCAATCCAGGGTATTTAATTCAATATATTTGGCAGCAAAGGAATGGATGATAACTTTGAAGGTATTGGTAAATCTACATGTTTTGGTGAATCAGAGATGATGCACTGGCTTAAAGGTTTAATTTATTTATACTTGTACACAGATGCAAATTACCGGAAGAATTTGGAACTTGGCAGATGCGTGTAAATAATTGTTGTGTTTAATTGGAAGTCAAAAGAGAGAAAATAAAATATCCCCTGAAAATCTGTGGAAGCGTTTAAAATTTGGATTTGAGAAAAAGGAAAAAAAAAAAGTGGAAGTGAAGATGAAAATAGTTTGATTTTTTTTTAACTAAAAGTCCTGAAATAGAGATTTTTGTGGATGCAAGGTGACTGCTCAAAAGTGGAATAGTGAAAGAGTTCTGTGATAGGGGTTTAACCAAGTTAGTGACCACTGATGAAGTGCACATGCTATACTGAGACACAAGATTTTACATCTTTGTCTGTAGTTACTCAGAGCTTTGCCAAATTTTATATTTGGCCTGAAACTGTCCCTAACCACCTTAAATTGATGGGGATCAGAAATCAAAGATATGTATAGAATTTAAGCTGAAATGTTTTGTTGTGTTTATGTGTTTGGTTTTTTTAATTAAAAAATTAGTCTAGTACAAGATTTTTTGCTTTATGTTTGCGTAAAAGTAAGTTTGACCTATATTTGAGATGCTCTAATGCCCCGAGGTCTTAAAATTTGGCAGTGCTAGTCTGTGTCAAGGAATTTTCTGTGGAAAATCAACCCCAAATGAGCGAAGTGAACACGCTCTTGAAAAATGTGTAGCTTGCATATGCTCACTGGTAGCTTGCTACTGTTGAGCTGTTACACTGCCAGAGACTCCATCTGTCCTCAGTGATTTCCAGCTGGGGGCTAAAAGCAGGGTTTCCCCGCTCAATGTGACTCAGAGCCATGGCAGACCTGAGAGGGGACACAAGTCCAGATCTTCTGCATCCTCTGCCCTCTGAGACTCTACGGGAGACATCAGGAAGGATTATCGTTCAAATACAAAGGAGTTAAAAACTCAGGAATGAGGGATATCTGGCTCTGAGACATCACTGAAACAACGGCATGGACCAAGTCAGAAGAGAATTTGGCTTGGGTTGGAAGGGCTTGGGGTGACTGCAAAAAGAAGGACAAAACCAGAGGACTTGGAGTGGAATTCTGTCTGTCTAGGTGAGAAGGTTTTCCCTAACAGAACAGGACAGGCAGGAAGATGATATTATATGTAAAATATAAAATTACTTCAGAGAAGAACAGTCACAAGTGTCCATGCCAAAAAAAACACATGTTCCCACCTGACCCTGGGGTGGACCCCCAAATTTCCTCAGCTTCTCCAGGTTGGCAGGTCTGACGGTCACAACACAGCACTTCTGCCACACCAGCTGTTGGGTAGAAGACAGCAGCATCCTGCTGGTTGTGATTTCTCCTCCGTGAGCTACAAAGGAGAAGCCTGCAGGGTGATCCGGAGGCTTTCTTCCCTAATGAGCATCCATGCAGGCATGTCTTAAGGTGGAAAGTAGGGTTTTTATTTTAGTTACAATCCAGTGCTTCATTTGCTAAAGTAATTTGACTTCTACTTAGCAATTGAGTTAAAATAGCTTCTCTATTTTCCTGTCTTAGTGATTGCATGTCTGTAATTATACCCATGTAGACAGTAACTTCAAAAACTATTTTTGCTTTTAAACCAGTTTGAGTGTCTCCTGTTGCCATGAAGATATTCCTTACCCTCCATCTTTCATATGCAAATGAGTAATATGATTCTTCTGTGCAGGGAGGGAATCATCTGATTGGAGGACTTAAAAAATATCGTGTCTGTACCGGAAGTTTTGAGTATGACTCTCATGTAACTTTACTAGCCCTGAAATTACCTATCCATAAACATGAGATTTAGTGTAGGAGGCTTCTGGATTTTTTTTTTCCTCAGAGGAAAATTGCCTAGATATATAAACCCAGAAAATATCTCTCTGCATTATGATATTTGCAAAAGCAAAATGTGTTCCGTGGGAGCTGCCGGTTTCCTCATACATGGCAAAATGTACAGAGGGTGAGGGGGGAAGCAGCAGGGATGCTTCAGATGCAGGCAGTGGATGCAGTCCGGGGGAAAGGAGGAATAAATTTTGTTTCTCTCTATGATGAGTACAGGTTTTCTTTCCTATATGATAAACAGCAGCTCCAATTCTTTATTAAGATTATTTAAAATTCTTCAGTTAATAAAACAAGAACTGTGACCCCAAAAAGAGCTCTCAAAAGCATGTTATAATACATGTGCAGGTATGGATGGACTAGTTTAACTCGAGGTTGATTGAAAGAGATTAGTTGACTGGTGTATGTCCCAGGAAGTGCATGGGAAAACTCTTCGCTGCACAAATGTTTTATCAACTTGTGGCAAACCTTTACCCCACTTTCTGAAATCATTTTACAGACCTCATGGCAGAAATCCGATCTATTAACTTTTGTTCCTCTCCTTCTTCTCTTTTTCTTTTCCTTGCAGAAGGAGGTAGAGGAGAGCTCCAGGTTGTACATGTTGTCCCTTGTAACCAGCATCTCTTTCTGAAACCCCTGTGTGTGCATGACTTGTCTCCATGTAGCCAATTGCTCCTGCTGAGGTGCTGAGGTTCAGTTTAGCATGTCGTGGTTGTTAGAGGCTTTGTTTAACAGTGTGTATGAGTTAAGAGTCTGTTCAGTGCGTATTACCATGTACAAAGAGGAGAACATGAATGCTTGGAGTGATCTCCACCCTTTGGTGCTCTGTGTGATGTTCACAGGCACCATGTTAGCAGAGTACAAGTTATTTATCTTATCCTTTCCATCCTTCCTCTTTATGAATCTTGTTTAAGCCAAGTATATACTCATTTTTCTTCAGTTATATTATTTCATTTCATGTCTGTCTGGTTCATACACTTAACATCAATTAAATCAAAAGTATGTCTATGGGCTGTAATACTGAGATTAAGCAAGATTGGATGCTGAAAGGTGTTCACTGCAGATCCCAGGTCTTTTTAGGAAGCTACAAGCTTTACTCTGCTTTAAGCAGAGCTCTGTGCCCCATGGGAAGGGCAGGATTTTTCCCTTAATACCTACTAGAATAGAGAAGTTATTACTTCTCTACTCATGGACAGGTTACATCTCTGATTATTGCACTGTGGGCAACAGGTGACTTGCCTCCTAAAAGGATCTGCAGAATTATTTTATTGACTGCTGTGTGTTTTGTCAACAGTAGTGTTTGCAACTGTACCTCATACAGAGAAATTACTGGCTTTTGGATCCTCAGATGTTTTATTTTCTTGAATCTGTGCTGCATGGATTCAGTGCCTGCTGTGCTTCTCCCTCTCCCTTTGTTGTATGAATGAGGCTAAATCGGTTTCCTGGAGTAGGCTGAACGTTCCAGGGCTTCTGGGCCTCCATGCAGATCTCATCTGTTCAGTTTGATTCATTTGCATTTCTAAGCTTTATTGCCTCATGTATCAGCAATTTTGTTTCATTCTTACTGCTAAATATCTGTCCATTAATGCCTTTTCAGGAATTTTTCGTTGCTGGGGTAAGTGGTGTCGAATGCTTGTGTTAAATTCCATCGTCTTCTGGCTTCGGTGCAAAACCACTGCAACCTCCTTTAAACTGCTCACCTTGGAATTAGAAAAGTGGTGCCGGACGATACATCAAGTGGAATGAGTTTCCTTTGGGGCTCTTCATTCCTTAATTAAATTGATGCAGTTGCAGAATAGGGAATGAATTTAGCATAATCTCTTGACTTGTTGTAGCTTTGGATTCCATGTAAAATGCAGCATACTTGAGTTCAACGAAGACATTGAACCACAAGACTGACTCATTTAACTCGAAAAATTTAGTTCAGTTTGACTCTGCTAATGCCTCTGAAGAAATGCTCTAATTAGGCATGACCAGAAATTTAATTTAGACAGTGAAACAGTTGCTCCTGTTTTAGCCTGATTCAGATTAACCTATATCTAAACTGAGGGTTTTGAGGTTTAATAATAAAGCATGGCATTTGAAAGCAAGTTAGGATGATTTTCAAAACAAATAAAAGTCATTATTGATTTTTTAAATCTTTTTAAATAAAGCATCATAAAGCAGCTTTCCATGTTTTACATCTGGTTTTTATCTTGAGAGGATATGTTAGACACAGTACTTAAATATGATAGAAACTTACATTGTTAGGAAGTCTTTTATGTGAAGAGATGGATTTGTATGGATGACTAATGGATCTGGGAATATTATTCTGTTTCCTTGTGGTGCTCTAGACTTGGTGATTTTTTTTTTTTCATGCCTCTTTGTCCATTTTATGGATTTTTGCTTCTACAGAAGTACACAATTGTTCTGGCCATTAAAGCATCTTCTTGTGTATGAGAGAATTTCTGAATTTAAAAATTGGAGCTCTGTTAAGTAAGTTCTCAAATTACTTGTAAGCCTAGTTGCTGCTTTTCCTGAGAAAACAAAACTCCTATTGGTTTCATTTTTAGGCTTCACCAAACATTACCTTCCTTATGTCTGTATACTGCGCCTTAAATGATCATGTCTGTTACCTTGTTTAATCTAGGGCCTTAAATTTATGCTGCTCTGTTACTGACATTGTTTTGCTAACTGGTGTTTGGTAGATAAGAAACTTTAATTGCTTGGAGAAGGCCTTTCAGCAACTGATTGCATCGTGCTTTACTGTGAGTGAATATACTGCAGTACTAAGGGTGACAATCACTTTTCCAGCTGAAGCTATTTGCTGGACAGTAGGTGTAAAAATGTCATCCAGGAGCACCAGAAATAATAAAAAAAAAAAATTAAAAAAAATCAAATAAAGATATGATGGGTTGTTTTGTTCACATGTTTTCTTCTCCATCGTTTCAGTGCTCCTTCACGTGCGTACTGGAGATTTAAAAAAAACCAAAACAAACGTTTCAGGTTCAGACTGGTCTGGCTGCTTTCAAGGAAAGATCAAGTGACAGAGATGTGCAGAGAAGATGCCTAAGCCAGAAAAACACTTTCTGTGACATGCAGCATGTGGATGACTGGGTGTTAAATGTGTCTATTTTCCCTTTGCCTCTCCCCTTTGCTTTGGGAAGGACAGTGCTAAAAGCTCTCGCAGTTGTTACAGTGTTCTTCTCACCTGCCTGTCGCTTCCGCTGCTTGCAGAGGCTGTGAGTGAGTCAGGCTGCTGCTGTGGGCTGAACTTGAGCAGATCCAGAGCTGTGGCAAGTCTCAGAGCAGCTGCTGGAGCCCTGCTGTTCCCTGGTCTGAGTGCTGCCTTTGGAGGGTGGGAAACTCCCGCTCTGCAGCAAATCCATCTGAACCACATTGCCGTTTGCCTTCTTTAATGGAAAGGACTGTATGAAGAGTTCCTACCCACAACAGTGGTGCAAACTATGGATTACTTTGTTTAACTGACACTCATGGAGGTGTCTGGACCCTTGTGCCGGCACTTGTAGCTCATGAAGCCTCTGGTTCTTTGACTGCATCTGTCAATGCAAGAAGGGGCTGCAGAGGACTTCTTGGCGACTGCCAGTGCTCTGCCACTGTGTGATATCGTGCCATTACATCATATGTAAACCTCCTAATTTTCTTCTTTAGAACTAGTTAGGTTTGGTGTCTGTTCCTCGTTTTGAAAGGCTGCTACAGAACTGTCATGGTGAGGCACCTTTGAATTTTTATCCTCTGTTTATGATTATCTGCAGTTCTTCTCCCATTCTCCTGCCTATTGAACAAACACAGGAAAAGGTTCTTTTTGCTAGAGTAAGCAAGATGTTTTGTTCTCCTTCTACAGTATTGTATTTACATCCTCAAGCTGCTTTTGCCATTTTCCTTTGTGAATTCTTTTTACTTTGATATAGACTAAAAGCATTTCATATGCCTTTGCTAAAGGTGTCTTGGCAGCACAGTACAAAGGTATTTATGCTTTTCGTTCTGTGGAGGCATTTCACTGGACATACTCTGTGGATGGTGTTCTCTGCTTACATGGCCGTGTCATAGAGGCCTATGGTCAGTGTGGTGCCTAGGACTCAAGTCCACTGTCACGTGTTTTTCTCCACTGAGGAACACCCTGTATGCAGTCAAGTTCACAGCAGGCTTTGGGACTTTGACCTTTCCATTTGTTCCACACTTAATCCTCCACTGTTGCAGTCTTTACTGCCATCAGTTTTTTCCACTGGACATATGTGTTCAGTATCAATAATTCCCCTGTGTTTGTCATTTCCAGATTTTATCCACAGATCCTACTTACTCCCACTAGCTTCCTTATTGCGTTGTCCATAGCTGGCTCAGTTACAATTACTTGTTTATCCACCCTAAAGTTCCTTCCTCCTCCTCAGCTTATCCGGCGTTATTAACGTCACATGGCATTGCATCAAAAGTTTTTTATTGAAATGAAAATTCAGCTCATCATTCGTTTTACAGTATAAAGAAAAATAGTTGCTTTGTGAAACAAAACCAAAATGTTTTCAAAACTGATTCACCTCTGGTACATTTTTTTCTGTTTTTCACTTGCCTCCAGGATAGTTCTTTTCTTCATGTTTGCTTAGAAGCCTTTCAAGCTGTTGAAGCCAATAATGATCCTGCATTAATCCAGATCACACCTCCTTTCTCCCCACACACACCTGAACTGTGGATACTGCATTGCCTCTTCTACAGTCTCAAGGCATCAGTCCCTGTTTGATGGATGTCAGGGACTGGTCCTCTTGGCATTTTCTCAGGGAGAAGGCTGCTTGGAGCAAATTGCCTCTTTACTTTGCTTTCAGCAGGTGATAACTCCTGTTTCTACACATCCATCACCTGCCTTGGCCCTGCATCAATATTGTCACTTACTGGAAGCTGTTTTGTTTTGTGCTGTTGTACCCAGATGATTTTGAATCTTGACCCTGGAGATGCTCTTTCTCTTCTTTTCTTGTTATTTGCATGACTGAAAGGCTTGGTAAAAGTAATTAAAATACATGAACAAAAGTATAATTTCTCTGGAACTCTTGGTAGTTGTTACTTGGCATGTCAAATCTGGGAGATGATAGAGGTTTGTTTCCTAATTGCACTTTCTACCCTCCCCTCATCCACATTCATGGCTGTTATCTGTTGACTCATGGTTGCCTGTAGGAGATGGTTATTGCTCAGCAAGGTAACAGCTTTCCCTGGATCTTGTTTCCCCCCAAACAGATTCTTGATGCTCTTGTAGTCTACAGGCTGTAGTGAATAAGCTGGTTTGTAGTCTTTCAATGTTTCAAATATTGGTCACTTTTATTTAGAGTTTCTCAGGTAAAATTATCAGAAACTTTTTTGTTAAACTAATCCCTTTTGCCAATAAATGTCACCATGTTTGTTTGTCATTCATCTCAGCTGAACCATCTGATCTCAAGCTTAGTCCATTATAAAACCATTTTAGTTACTTTCTAGCCACAGCTCTTCCAAGTGTTTAAAAAGCCAAGGTAGAGATGGTGCTCAGAAGGATGTGGCTGCATTTGCTTCTTGAAATCTTCTCTCTTGACCAGCAGTTGGTTCATATCCCTCCAGAGGAAATGCGCATTTCAGGCTGAAGAGTTTTGGAAGCACAGCTGGGAGCAGTGACACACAGAGCACCATCTGTCCCTCAGGACCCTGGAGCCTGATGCGTAGCTCCAGCTGTGGGAAAACATGCACTGTGTTGGACTGTGGGTCTAGGTCTGCTCTGCAGGCTTGTGTGATCCTGTGGAAATGTCTGTTCTATTGTTCATACAATGGAGACTCCATTCCATTACGGATTATGTCATCTTGTTCAATCTGTTTAAACACAAAATAATAAAAATTATGTAGTTGTTAAATATGCCTATCCCTGGAGTTGTTGGACTCACAAAGTTTGGACTTCTGCTTCTCAGTTCAAGCTGAGACCTCAATAGAAACTTGTTTTCCTTGATTGTTTCTGCTCTTCTTGGGAGACCTTGTCTGTATGTTGTGAACAATCTGGAGGTGCACAGGGCACAAAAACCAAAAAAAGAACACACCCCTAAAAGAAAGCTTTTTTATCTTTCATGAAATTGGATCTTATTTCCTGACTCTTACTCCTTTACTTTGTTGGTTCTCAGGTTGTGAGTCCCATGGCTGGAAATACTTTGTTTTCCACTGTGTCAATTGTAGCCTCTTTATGCTCTTGGCAGATGTGATTATTTGAGTTTGGAAGGGCAAGAGAATGTATGACCTGTAGCTGGAACAAAGAGGTTTCCATTTACAGATAACCATTTTCCCCTTATCCAGAACCTTTTGTTTCCTCCAGGTACATTGCAGGTATTTAGGCATTTATCACTTTTAATGAGTCCACCACGAAGATTTTCAAAGAAACAGAACGTCACTCTATAAATACAATCCTAATATGAACATGAGAACATGGTTTGAATTCGTAAATATGAGTCCTCACATTGGCAGTCTGTGGTGCTTTCTGTCGGACCATGAGATCCCACCTCACCTGCAGTCATCTTGCAAGGGCTGGCTCTTGGTTCACACCTGTTAGAAATTAAATACTTTGATAATAACGGTGGAGCTGCAATGGGACCTCTCTGCTTAGGGGACTAAAGAAAGACTCCTCACATTTGAGCATGAGCAAAGCTCACAAGTGTTTGTACAAAGGGTCATGTTGGTCTGGTCTGTCATTTGTGCATTTCATACAAGTGCTTTTAATTTATAACATCTTCATTATGACCTCATTCAGATTAAGTGGTGACCTGTAGTAACAGGAGCTCTCCAATAGCTCATGTTGTTTTGGGTTGGAAAAAACTGAAAAGTTGGTCTTCGAGAATGCCTTGTTAATGAGGAGGTGCACTGAACAGGCTCTTTGGGTTCCAGTCCTAGGTGTTCAATGAAACTGCATAGTCTGTCTGTGTCTGTATGACTTACCCTGGCGTCTTGGTCACTGGAGGTGCTTGAATGAGTTTCTGTATGCATTTGCCAGCATGCAGTGTGGTCTGTTACCCTTTCCGCAGAATACAATCTGAATACTTTTTCTGATATTTTCTGCTGTATTTGGAAACTAATTTCTTGTTGCTTTTTTCCCTTCCTCTCTTTAAGGGCCAAGATGTGGCTGATCCATCAAAACCACCCTGGCTCAAAGGAGGGTAAGTATTGTTTTGAGACGTTGTTTCCCTGTATTGATAATTACAGTGAGGTCTGCAGTTCACTATACGTAAAAACAGCATTTCTGGTGTTTTAAATGAAGTAATTAAGTGGCCAAACCTCACTTAGGGCCAGGCTGCTACTGTATTTCAATCTTCTCATAAGGAGCCGGAGGTGGCTGTGCTGCAATTCGAGAGTGGTTAAGGTCAAGGTTATAGCTGCAATGTATAATCTGTAATGTATTGGTGGCAGGTGTTTATGGCAGTAGTATTAAATAATTTTTACTGAGCACCTCAGCATGGTCTGGATGAAATTATTTTTCCTGAATCAGTCACTCATGGCATCAGGAGCGTGAAAGAGTAGCTCTGAAAGACTGCTGTGTCTTTTGCTCTTAGAATGAAAAGGCAGGTTTGGGGAAGTGTTCTGTCTTTGCAATATTTTCCTTGGTCATTATAGTAGTGAAAACTGCATTAACTCTAGAAATCACTGCAGTTTGTATCACAAAGCAGTGATCATCGTGCCTTATTTGTACAGATGAGAGTGAGGGGTTGTGAATTCTTTCCACAATGGGAGCAAATGAAGCAGACAGATCTTGATTGTAATTTCATCAAGACACTCTGCATAAGATGTGCCAGCATAGTAGCTTCCCTATTATTATGGGGGGAAAAAAGGACAGTGACAGGTTTTACAGGTGGCTAGGTTATGGGCCTGGTACACGATGAGGGCGATTCAGTTTGGTGGTGGGGCACTCATTAGGAGCTGACAGTCAGTAGCAGCAGACTTTCCCTGAAATCTCAGCAAGAGTGTGTCTTGCTACACGCTTAAATTAATTCTCATACTAATGAAGGAAGCTTCCCTAATAAAACGTGAAGTTAAAGTAGAAGCTTCATTATACGGCTTTCTGCTTTTGGAGTTATTGCTCTTCAGTGTTGGTATTCCCACAAAGTGTCACTGCGGATGCCTGGAGCTGTCTAGCAACTCTGTGCTTTCCCAAGTTGCCCAGGACTTGGGTGAGCATGCTGCTGGAGAACTGGCAATTTGCTGGAGCAGAAGACAGTGATTTATAGTAACTATAAGCAGCACCTTCTCCACTTTAACATGGAGACAGTGTACTCGCTTTATTGGTTCATGCACACAAAATGATTTCTCAGCCCGAAAGATGAATACACTTACAGTCCTGAAATACTCAAAAGTGTGTTTTGTCAATTCAAGCCAGTGCTTGCTCTAGTCTGTAATTTTTTTCCTTTCTGTGCAAGATGTAACAAAACAGTCTGGCTAATGCCGTTTTGACAAAAGTTTGTCATATTCGCTGTATTCCCCATGCAAGGGATTTCTGGAGAAGGTGGTTGTGAGTGGTAAACCTTTTAATTCCACCCTTAGCCACATTGTGGCTTATTCACCTCAAAGTATGTTTAGGCATTTATGTTTGTTCTTTCAATACGAAGATTAGAATAGTGTTGTACTGTGAAGGAAGTAGTCATCTTCTATCATTGCAAACCACCTTTGCTTGCTTAAATTTTCAAGATTTAATGGAAGCTTCTGTGTGATAAAACTTGTATTAAAAGATGAATACACGCTTCAAGGTACTTTCACTTTTAGAATAATGCAACAGTAGCTTCCTGTCTGTAATCACTGGGTTTGGAGAGATCACTTCAAAAAAAAGGTGGAATTGGTATTATGAATCAGTCTCTGGGTATAATATCTCATATCTATATATTTTATTTATTAGTGCAAATATTCTTCTCATACAGAAATGCTATTCACTCCTCAATAGAGCTCTCCATAATAATGCTATAAATATTACAGTCACTGCAGAGGAGAGTTACCCTACTACGTATAAAGCTACATATTTTAGGCACTGTCAGTCCCTCTGTCTGTGCAAACACTGTAATTTGATTAAGCAAAGTAGCAATTGTGCGTGAAAAAAGAGACTGAGATAGCTGAAAGCACAACACTTTTGAAAATTAGGAATTGTTGCTGTTCATTTATTTGTTTGTTTGTTTATGTATATTAACAAGCTAAAAGCATGTCATCTGGGTGCATAACTGTCTGTGTTCTAGGATACCTCTCTTCAGTGACAAGTACAAGCACCTTTCAAATGTGTTTGTCATCCTGACCTACCACTGGTTCTCTCATAAAGCTCAATCAATCAAAAATATTTTGCAAGAAATCAAGTTGTAACTGGACACGTTTCTCAGCACAATAATTTGTATAGGCTCATCTTGAACTTATAAAACATGCAATTTTAATGTTTTTTTCTTTCCTGGGAAAGATCAGAGTATCACAGTTTCCTTTCAATTGAATTAGAAAAAAAAATCCTTGGAAATCATGTAGAAAAGAAATGTAATTTTGCAACTATGCAATTGACTTTTAGTAGGAGCACTGACTCTGGATTGTTGCTTGTGACCATTTTGTTGCATCTTTTCAGCTTATAGACTCTCCCTTTCTATTTTGTGTATGATTTCATAATTTAAGTGATTTGACACAAATCTTTGACCCCCAACTTATCAATAAGCTGTGTTGTGACTTAAGTAATGCTGAGATTCTTGGCATTATATGAGTAGACTTCCATGACTCTTATTTTATGCCAAAGAAGTATCACTAACATTGGAAAGGATTTGTAATGTTAGGGCAGCAGACAAAATTCCATGTTTAATCCCAGTAACCCTGGCAGTAATATTTCTGGCGATATAAACACTGTACAGATATTTCTTATTTCTTGATGTAGGTGAGATTTCTCTATAATAAGTCAGAAGGGATCACTGCAGTGTAACTTGGGCAAGAAGTTTTTCAGGAATTCTCTATTGGAAATGAGGACATCCTCTAGCAAAAAACACGGTGTCACCCCGCTGTAAGGATTTCCAGTGTTGGGAAAACTGTTCTCATTCTTGGCCAAATATTTCAGTAGGTTCAATTAACTGCTGTAAACCTCCACCCTTCTCGTGTCTGAGTTTGCCTCTTTTCCCAGTGACTGCAGGTGGTGTGTCAGGAGCACAGAGGGACTGTGCTGCCGTGCGAATGTGACTCACCCTGCATGTGGAGCCAGCACAGTTTGCGCAGTTACACGTGACTGCTCACCTTCCCACCAGGCTCGTTCAGCCAGCAGCAGCTGTCAGCTCAACCCTGGCTCGGACATGTCACCCTCCCATGTGCCACCGAGAAAGTCAAGTGTGCTATTGCAATTCTGTCACATGTTTCTGTAATAACAGACTGTTTTCCTCTCTGTTTTCCTGTCTGGCACAGCCTTGTGCTGGTCTGTGTCGTGACACCCTCATCTATCCTCAAGCATGGCCTGCTGTTATGTAGGCTTGATCACCTTGGATTCCTTTTTTTTTTTTTTACTTTTGGCTATATTTAAGGGGGCATGAGTAGGTCCTGCTTTCTGAGGGTTGCCTCTTGTCACTTGCCAGCCTCCCAATTTTTGTGGCACGTGCAAATTTGTAGTGGCCAGTTTGGTTTCCTAGATCGTTAGGAGGGGTAGCTCTATATGTGGTTTTTAATGCAGTAAAATTTGTCCCATACTCCTAAAGCATTTTGGCTGTGTCAGGTGTGCCAAATCAGCAGAACAGACAGGTAGAAAGGGCTATCCAATTTATCATATGAATGCCAAGAGCTGTAAGCCAGTGTGGTATGGGGTGAAAACGAATGGCTAAGGATGGAGAGGCAGAGGGTTCTTTTACAGTTTCTGCAGTCAAGTAGAAGGCCTCAGGAACCATATTCCTAATGTTAGCAAGGCGTGAGAGCAGCATGGAGATGGGAAAGGTGAGAGAGACAGGCTGAGTGTTTGTTGCATGGAGTCACAGCAGAGAAGTGTGTGCTCTGTTTCCAGACTTAGCAAAAAGCAGTGTCTAAAGTCATTACAGATGGGTGCATTTGCTGGGGGCCTTTAAGCTGAATTAATAGATCTGCTTCATGTACAGCGTTACATCCACGTGGTGTTACCAGTGAACGGCAGGTTCCAGGTGTAATTATCCAGTCTGGCATCATCAGGTGGGAAGCAGATTATAGTGTTTTATTTCATCGAGCTCTGACTGTTGCTGGGATAATGGTTCTTTTGCTCCATTGCCACTTCCATCAGCAAATGGCAGCTCTTGTGTGTACAGATCTGGATGGCTTGGAGCGCTGAACACCACAAATGGTCTCTTTTATAGAAATAAAAATAATCTCCTTTCTCCTCAGCTGTCAGGTTTTTCCTAATAATTATATGGACCTCAAGGGCCAGGATTAACTATGTTCTAGCCTCGAATCAGAAGATGGGTAGCAGCATCCTGCCCCTGGGCTGATCCTCTTTGACATGCTCCCCTCCTAACCACCAACACCAGACAGGACTGTCTGGATTGTTGCGCGTGAAGATAAACACTTAATCGTTTTTAGCATTAACTTTACACTTCCTTAAGTATAATCTTCTGGCTGATTTTTCTTCCCCCAGTAAAGTACCCCCTCTTCACCCCTCTCAACCCTAAATTAATTAATCTTTCTTTTTTTTTTTTTTTTCCTTCCTGAATTTCCAGGCCTGCAGGTGGTCTCTATGGCATCGATAGCATGCCTGATCTACGCAAAAAAAAGCCAATTCCACTTGTCAGTGATCTGGTAAGAGATTGGTTTGTTTCTCTTCTGCCACATAGCCATTAGTGCAGCTAGCTTTCTCAGTGTATGGTAACCGTTTCTGTCACTTCAAGAAGCTGAAGGTTTCCCATTTTGTTAATTTAATTCTTATGCTAAAGGGTTAGGAGTTGTGCTTGAAAAAAATCTCAGTGAGAATGAGCTACAGTTTTGTAGACAGTTTCATTCATTTCACAGAATTAAGGTGTTTTTCATGTTCTTTTTCCTTGTTATTCTACATAAAATATTTGATTATTTTCAGGCCTGCATTATTTTTAAGCGTTTTCCTAAAAAATCACATACCTTAGGGAAAGTTATAATGTCCATGTGAGGTTTGGCAACTCACCAGAGGGTTGGAATTTCAGAGGATAGATAAACAAGCATATGTGCTTGGATTTTAAAAGCTATTTGCAATATTGCCAGTAGGCTTCTGCACTGAGGAAGCATGAGAACCAAGCGAGTAATGAGGACAAGTTTCATATGCTTGTACGATATGGTGAAATAAGGCTTCTGCAGGACAAATGGTTTTCTGTTGGCTGTATTCAGCACACGTAGCGATTTCATGCTTGGGAGAAATGCTGTAACAGCTGAAAGACCAAAGTTTCCATATCCTGTAGTTCATGTGAGAAGATGCATGCAATTTTCTCTGCCAGCTTATGCATGGGAAGCTTAGTATGTGTGTAGCTAACTGCTTGTATCTTAAATCTCTGCAATAATGGCATTAACTTGTGTTACTTCCCTTGAATGCTTTCACTCTCTCTCTTCACAGGCCATGGTAAGTGAAGCTAAAGACTATCCCATCAAGTCTTCACCAAAAAAAAAAAAAAAGTTATTTNGGCATTAACTTGTGTTACTTCCCTTGAATGCTTTCACTCTCTCTCTTCACAGGCCATGGTAAGTGAAGCTAAAGACTATCCCATCAAGTCTTCACCAAAAAAAAAAAAAAAAGTTATTTTATCTTATTTTCCCTCTTTTCTTTTTGTTTTGAACCTGCAGTATTGCAGTACATGTGTATCCAGCATTCTGTCCTGCTCCATCACTGAGGGAATGAACTTTTTCAGTCTGTCTTCAAACAGCATAAAGCAGAGTATGAGTGGAGGGTTTTAATGCAGTTTGATGATTTCAAAGCGAATGCTGCTACCTTTAATTTCCTCCTCTGCCTTCATCTAACTGGAGTGGCTTTCTGCAGAAATCCCGTGTATGCCACTGTGAAGTCCGGCAAAAGCACTGTCCTGTGCTGTCCACAGCTGCAAAACAGCATTAGGGGGGATGTGAGGGGCATTTCTTTGAGGGGAAGATGCAGTTCATTGTGTTCAGTGATGGCCAATGAATGTGATACACCAGCACATTCAAACCTCTGCACCCACACCACTCCTCCTTTTTTTTATCCTGGTTATTTGTAACCCTCTTACTGTCATATTTTAGGGGTTTGTGTGTGTTGTAAAACTGATGAAATAATGTCCTTTTGGATACGAATGAAGTTAGATATAGAAAAGTGAGTTCCCTGTAGTGACCTTAGGCAATAGAAGAGTTACTGTTGCTACCAGGACATAGAAGTGGAGATGGGAACCCAGGTTTCATTGACAGTTCTTACCAGAAAAATATATAAAAATTTACTAGATTGAGACTGGTTCTAGGCAGATGAAAACAAGTTTGAAGAACTTTCTGAATATACATTTGACTCTTCTGAGATGTGAGTTGTCATTTTAAGAAACCACCTTGAATGCAGTAAGCTGCTTGTTCTATATCTGGCATGAGAGAGACTCCTTGTTCACATTTCTGGGCATGTAGTGCCATTGCATTTCTAAATATTGGTAGTGAATAACAAACATTTTTTCCTCCTTAGTCACTGGTTCAGTCCCGGAAAGCCGGAATTACCTCAGCAATGGCCACTAGAACATCTCTCAAAGATGAAGAGCTGGTAAGTGGGAGGGTTGCTTGGCTTCTATTAACTTTTAGTAAGCAAATTTATAGGGATTTGACTCTCTGGGATGCAGATCCAGCTTCACAGATATCTAGAAATATAGATGCAAAGCTTCCTGTATTGTTTGTATAATGAAACTAAACATGCAAAAAATAACATTAAATGTATCAATATAATGCTGGAAAATGTAGACTCATAGAATCATAGAATATGCTGAGTTGGGAGGGACCCATCAGGATCCTCAAGTCCAACTCCTGGCCTGCACAAGACACCCCAAGAGCCAAACTATCTGCCTGATAGCATTGTCCAAACATTTCCTGAACTTAGTAATATCACCTTTTTTTCCTGTGCTATCTGCCACGAGGGACAATGTGTGAAACTTGATTTATGCAAGAAATTCCTCATCCACAAACCTTAATTCTTGTCTTTCAACCTTTTCCACTGTTTTAAATGCCTGGAGAAATACTTTTGGAAGCACAAGGGTGTCCTCTGACACCTCTTGTGTAAGTTTGATAAATATGTCTACTTTGTAGATTTATTGCACTACTCATGCATTTTTCTCTAAAATTCATGTGTTAACCAGCAAAAACAGGCTCAGTCGCCTTCCTGGATGTGGGTTTACGTGTGCTCTTGCCTTTCAGAAATCTCATGTGTATAAGAAGACCTTGCAAGCCTTAATTTACCCCATCTCTTGTACAACCCCACACAACTTTGAGGTGTGGACAGCCACAACTCCTACCTACTGCTACGAGTGTGAGGGGCTGCTGTGGGGCATCGCGCGGCAGGGAATGCGCTGCGGGGAATGTGGAGTCAAGTGCCATGAGAAGTGCCAAGACTTGCTCAACGCTGACTGCTTACAGAGTGAGTAGTGGCCAGTGGAGTGTGGCTGTCCAGAAGTGCTACCAAAGCTTTCCTAAATGTATTGGTGATATCTCAGGGAATCAGTGAAGCTGCAATTATTAAAGTGGCTGTATTTTCTCGAAAGGTGCCCTAGTCCCCTAACCCTAACCCTGAGCCTACCCCCATCGCTCTGTGGACCCAGATGACAGTGAAGCAGAAGAACTTTGCAGAATTATGCTTCATGTGCTTTAAAAGCAGGTTTAATTCTTGACTCTTTCACACCTAGTTGTTGGGTTTGGCTGACTTTTTGCTTGTTTGCTTTGTTTACTCTCTTTTTGTCACCTTAGGTGGTGTGTCTGCTGACATATCCTGCATGGAAGAGAGGCAGTGGGCTGGGTGAATAGGGTGTGAGGGTGAATATTCTGACGTTTGTTCTGTTCCCCCTGCCCTGGCATCCCATTTTGCTTGTTGCAGCCATCAGCCTGTGCCACTGTTTTAAGCTCTTCAGAACAGCACTGAGTTCCTGCTTAGGGGATAGAGTCCATGACTAAGCTTGAATTCTCTGTTTAAAGGGCAGATTGGGCAAGTGTTTTGTCTTTTTACACAGTAGGTCTTCATGAATGTGTTACTTTGGGAACTGGGACTGAGTCAGCAGAGGTGGTGGGTCAGATACAAAGGTGGTGCTTGGGTGTATGGGCAGTATTTAATCTTCCTACTAGCATTTCTGTGTATTTTGTTGAGGTTTTTTTATTTCTGTGGTGTAAAAAACTAAACCATCTCTTAAAGGAGCTCCGTGACTTTGCAGAATAAATGAGACCTTACACAAACAAGGGAGAACTTTAAAAGAAATTTGATTGAAGAGAAAAAAAAGAAAAAATATTCATTTAGGCATCTGCCTTCCTCATGTTATTTTTGTTTGCTTGTAAAACTGTTTCTTAATTTGGTCTCAAATTCATATTCCTACTTGAGAGCAAAATATCTTGGTCTAAACGGAATAGAAATTTCTACCATATGTGTTAAATCTTGAGTAGGAAGGTGGGGCTGTTTCTGTTCACTCCTGCTTTTCTTGTCATTGCAGCTTGATGGACTAAATCTAAGAAATCAGGAAAGTTTCTGGAGTATAAACATACTTCTGAAGTATAAGCAGACTTGCAAATGCCTGTGAATATTTAGGAGTTATAGGAACACAAAAGTCAAATCTTGCATCTGCTTCAGGTTGTAGTTGTTTGGGAAAGCCAGGCTGGATGATGCAGTAGGGCATATCAGTGGATCATAGATCACTTTTTTTCTTCCCTGTGGCTTTCCTTAACACCCCAAAAGGATGTTGTTTGTACTTGTATTTTGATGTGTGCAGAGTCTAAATTTGTCATAGTTCGGACTAGGGCGATTTGCAATGGCTTATTTGTAAGACACATCTGGAACTGGCAGAACTTTTCTGTCCCTCAGTTGCTTAGTGTTTCTGGATTTGTCTTCAAGGGTTGCAAGGTCAGTTTATAACATTAGAACTGTTGCATCATTGTCGCCTTGGCTTGTTGCAACCTTTTTGTGACCAAGCAAGGATCTGTGGTGTTGCATTTGGTTGAGGAGAATATAATTCAGTCATAACTCAGTTTTCTGACATTCCCAGGATGTTGTAGTGTTGCAAGGGAGTTGTGATATCTCAGTATGGGGAAAATGCTATGGAGAACAGAGGATAAGTAGGTTTGCACCAGCAGCATGAGGAAACAGGCACAAGGCTGTTGAACAGAGCAGTGATGATGAAGTTGAAAACAATAGGAACACCCCCCCTAAATTTAAGAAATAGCTAATAATTAAGAGGAAATAGCTTCCTGCAGAGAAATGTTGTGGTTATCCGTGTTCAAGAAGGGAGACTTCAGGCTGGGATGGGTACTGGAGGGAGTTCAGTGGTAATAGGGAAAATATGAGAATGTCTTGAGAGAGGATGATGTGAATTTGTTAATCTTTCAAAAGAGAGGCTTGGCAGTGTGGGACAGCAGGACAGGAATCGTGCTCTTTCAAGAAAGTAAAAATACCCATACGAGGTCTGTCCTGATAGAATGTTTCTGAAGGGATGTTATGGAGCCCACAGCAGAGGTGTAAGACGTGCGTGTAGGGCACCTGCTATGACTCTGGCTTACTCTTACACCTTACAGATGTCCATGGCCTAAAGCCTTTCCAAACAGTAGATGTTGTTTCATAGCTGGCAGTGTGAATTGGTTTAATCCTTGTTTGGGCCTGTTTATGCTTGCACCATGTTGGGGAAGAGGGAGATGAGCAGCAGCGAAAAAGATGATCTGTTTAAACTTACTGTTTATAAANTGCTGTGAGAAAATTAAGGGTAGAAGACAACTGCAGTGATTCAGACACCCTGAAAACAGGGAGTCTCTGAAATGGTGTCTGAAGAATAACCATGGGAGAAGGTTTTTTAATCTCCAGTTGTAATTACATAAGCTTATGCAATGGACTGTGGGATGTGATGATGGTGATAAATCTGTGGTTTTTCCATGAAATAGAAGAAACAACTGGAAATTACTTTACTTTTCATATTTCACAAAGCATTAAGAACTTGTTATTTTATTCAGAGGGTTGCAGATGTTCTTTCTAAATGTAAACTCAAGGTACTTCATTGTGCAGAGTTGTAGAAACAGAGAGGAAACAGCTGAGACTACACTGGGCATAAGACATCTGAAACATGTAGAAAGCAAAATTGTTAATCTTTCAACAAGCAAAACAACAACAAACAAGCAAAATTTTTACTTACTGAGTTATTTGTAAGCTGTCCAGCACCATAACAAGGAAGACAGAGAAACTGTGAACCAGGGTCTGCAGGATTAGCCACTGTGGGTGTAGAGTGTATAATTAGCTGGGACAGAGATGTAAAGTAAACTGAAGATGATAACTGTGTAATTAAAAGACAAAGAAGGTAAAGGATAGTTCTGGGAGATGAAGAAGATGGTGGAGTCAATATGTGAGTGTGCTTCTGGAATGGGAAAGCAATTTTATCAGTACTATAAATCTATTGAAAGATATTTCCAGGCAACTCTGTTCTTTGCTTTGGCATGTTCATGCTAAAATCCTTCTAACTGGAACCCCACAAGCCACAAGAAAATGGAGAAATTAATTTGTTTTTTAATATATGTTTGAAGAACATAGTCTGTGCTTGAGGAATGGAAATAGCAGTTCTGGTGGACAAACAGCAGTTTAGAGATCCAATAAATTCAAGACTGAACTTTCTTGTTTATTGAACTCAGAGGGATTTTTTCCTCACAGAAGCTTTATTGTTGCTGTTGGCAAAAACACCCAAACATTCTGAGAACGTATCTTCACTTAGGTCGGTTTAAGGCTTCCAGAAAATGTTGCAATGGAGTAAAATGAATTTTCAGACTGGTAACAAATAAAATTCTATTGATTATACCTTGATGCCTCAGGATACATCTTCACTTCAGTCTACGTAAGTCTTCCAGAAAATGTTACATTGGAGTAAAATGAATTTTCTGTCTGGTTACAAATATATTTCTATTGTCTATGCCTTAAAATTTTGATAGACATCTGGGATTTTATTCTTTAGAATCAAAATGTGCTGTTTATCCAACTTCTTTCCTTCTTATCTTTCTTGGGGAAATAAAATATCTCTTTCCCCAAGTCCATTAGAATTTTTTTGGTTATTTCTACTGAGGGTACTTTTCTTGCTCTCCATATTTTTAAGAAACTGATACACTCAACAAACATGTGGGACTGCACTGATGAAATACTCAAATTCAGCAATGCTTTGTTGCAATTTGAATCAAAACCCACTTGCAGACTGGTTCTGCAGGGCTGTTCCATGAACTGGTGATGTCTGAAGTGCAGTAAGCTGGAACCAGGCACCTGGTTTGTAGTATTGTAGGCACTCAGAAGTTATTATTCTGATGATAGGGCTCTTACCTTTTTATCATAAGCTCATAAATACTTGCTCAAGGGACGGTGCTCTCTTTTTAGCCTTCTGCTATTCTTGAAAGTAGTGGAAATCTCTGTTGTATGGATAATTTCCTTTCTTACTTGGCTGAAGATGGATAGAAGGATGGTCTTTAACATCCCCATAGCATGCAAAGCTTTTGGAAAGTGAATTTTCTCTCTTGCCTTGAGCATTGGTGTAGTACTAACTAAATTGCCAGTGGGTTGGGCAGTGTTGGTATCAAAGGAAGAATAAATTTGGGGATGGATGTGTAGGATACCAAGGAAAAAATGCATAGAAGTAATTGTGTAGAGGGTGGAAGGGAAGGACATTATGTTAGCAAGATCCCAGTAAAAGAGGCCTGTACAATTCAGGGCTAGCTTTTGAAAAGGCATAGTGATCCATGTCTATAATCGTGTCTTGGGGTTTTTTTTTTGATTTATGCTAATCTAGTCCTCTAGTAGATTACAGTTAAACCTGAGAAAAGAAATTGTCTTGGGATAACAGAATCTGTCCTCTGGAGATCTTGAAAATGAGGAAATGAGATCTGAAGCTTCAAACTACTTTTGAACATGAAATCTGTAGTTAGCTATACCTCCAAACCTTGGAGAAGTTCACACAAGCCATCAGGACTGCATTACCAAATACCCTGTTTCTGAACTCTTTTGGCTTCTGGCTTGTTGGTTCACCTCTGGAGTTGTCCTATGCTTTTTGCCTCAGGACTGGAAGGTAGCAGGTGTGTTTGTTGCTTTTTGGATGAGAAACTTGTGTGTATTGTACTCTGAATTCAGGGGCTGCAGTCCTGAGACCAGGTCAGTGAGTGGACTGTTAGTGAGACTGATTAAGTCACTCTGTGATAATCATTTTGGCTTCTGGGTTGAATGATGTTTAGACACCATGGTGATGAACACTTGTTTGCTCCCAAAGTTCTATGTAGGAAAATATTTGCACAGAGGGAGGGAGGGATACCTTTATTTGAAACTGGAATATCTATTTTAAGTTTCAGGAATATATAATTTCTAAGCATTATCCGCCTACTGAACAGCTGCCTTCAATCCTGCCAGTGTCGCTTTCTTGACTTTTTCTTGTTAAAGCATAGAATAACAGCATTGGTGGTTTACTAATAGCTGTATCAATACAATTCCCAATATAGACATATTTGCTTTCTGTTTCCAGTCATAAATTCACTCATAATTCAGTCCTAGAAAGGAAGAGAGAAAGGAAGGCCAGAACTATTTCTGTAGTACTGTACACATTACTTGTATATTCTGATGCCTGTCAGTTGCTGTTCACAGGACTTGAAAAGCTGATCCACTGGCCAAAACCCTCTTTGCAGCTTGAAGAAACACAATCCCAGTCCAACACCAGGAAAAGCATCCTCTGCCACTCAGTATAATGACACATTTTGGGTTTAAAACACATACATCATAGTTAATTAGTCCCTCCGTGGTTTTTGTAAATTCTCTTGGTTTTGTACCAAGAAGCAGATGTTAAAATTAAGAAAGAGTGTGTTGTTGAGACAGCAGAACAGACATTGTCTGTTCTTTATTAGTCTGAATTGTTCAATAAGGTTTCTGCAGATCAGGGGGTGATCGATCAGGGAAGGAATAATGGAGCTGCCATATCTGGGCAAATTATTTGTGCAAAGTGGGAAAGCAGCATGGGTGGAGGTGAGGAGTTTCCTCTGAAGGCAGAGCCAAGCCTTAGAGGTGGCTAAAGAGAGGGCTCTAGGGGTCTCTGTGTTGGGGCTTACACATCCTGCAACCCAGTGTGCCCTGGACTGCTCCTGGGTTTGCAGACGGATAAATCAACTGTGCAAGGTTTCTGCAGGTTGTGGGGATGTTAAATGTATTTTTAACTAGAATTCCTCCATTTGTCCAAGTTTGCATTCTAAAGCACCATTTGGTGCTTCTGGAGTGTTTGCATTAAGGCAGTGATGCAGACCATGCCACCCCAGAACTGTGGTAGTTCTTGTCCCTCCTCAGTGATGGACATTTATATTCACAAGCTGCCTGGCTAGTAATTTATCTAGACAGTCATGCAGAAATGGAGCTTTCCTCTCATGCATAACACAAGCTCTTAATGTTTGAATTAGGTTCTTAATTTCCTTAAAGTCAGAAAGGTCAGGGCACAGCTGGTTTCTTTGGATCACGACAGATTTCAGAATTCCAGCTGGGAAAGGCAAATTGTTCAGTTTGGCCTTTCTTGATTTCCCAGTAATTTTCTGTAGCTCTGCATATACAGTATAGAGTCTACCTCCATCCCCAGAAGACCTAGTTCTGTTAAAACTGAATAGCACTTCTTATCTGAAGTTCAAAGTATAGCCCCTGGTATCATTTTGGTTTCATATTCCTTTAATAAATGTTAGGTTCATCACTGGTGAGTAGAAACAGCAGGGACTGCGTAATTAATTCCAGTGTTTGATTTCATTTCATCTTAAGCCAACAACAGGAAACTCTGGGGCATGTACATTTTATTGTACTAAATTGAATACTGAACATCGAGCCTCTAGCAAGAGAAATGAAAAAATACTCAGGTAATGTAAAATTATGTTTTGTTTTACACCCAGGTCCTTAATAGCATGCCTTGTTATTCAGTGTCCTTAATGAACTTCTGACACTTCAGCGGTCACAGTTCGTTCCAAACTGTGTTTTTGTTCTCTTTGGTGTGGATGGTGGAAATTGTAATAGAGTTTTGTTTCTTTATTGAAGTGAATTGAGTCACGGTGAGGGTGTTATAGTGAAGGCCCTGCACATGGGTGTCTTCAGGCAGTGCTAGTCACTGGACACCCCGTTGACAACAACCTGCTGACAACGTTGCCTGTTACGTTGTCGTGCTGCGGGTCCTGTGTGAGTGTAAATATAAATTTTGTTCATATTTAGTTTCTACCTGCTGAAATAGTTTCATATGCAAAACTGCAATACCTTATACTAAAGGTGCTCCAGATATTATATTTGCCCACCCTTTCTGTAAGAAAACAGTTTTTTACGTATCTTTGTGATTGATGGCTCCCTTTGCACACACTTGCACCTGCTTTAATACATATTTTTAAGGTAATTTAATTTTGGTGAACACCTGGATGAAAATAATTTTTCTAGGACTAAGCTTGCTATAATTAAACTATCCTGGAAAAGAAAAACAAGTAAAAGCACATTACATTAAAGAGAAAGATTATGATTGAATGTGTTCATGAGACTTTTGTACCATTTTAACTTAATGTGATTTAAGATCATAACTTGAAATTGCTGCGGACAGTGGGTAGAGAGGCAGCGTGCAATAATCTTGTGTTCCTGCTTTTCATTTCACACCTGAGTTATCTGCTCTGTTAGCTCATGTCAGTGCTTTCATTAATGCATGTCTCACATCTGACACAATAGTCAGTCTTTAAATTTTGACAGTAAAAATGACTGTCAAAATTGAGTAGGAAGCAGTCAGTTGTGGGAGTACTCTTATCTCATAATGTTATAAACTTCTAAATTTTGTAAGCAGTATGCAAGCGTCCAGAGGCTTCTCTTTTTCCAGATCCAGTTGAATACCTGTGCAGTTACAGACTCTGTAGCTGTCTCTTGTGTTTCCAGCTGGTGGTTACTGTGCTAGTGCCCCATGCCTATGATGGCTCAAGGTTTCAACTATCAAATTTGCTACCTTATAGGTATTTGTTATAGTTAATATACCTGTGTAATTCTAGAAATGGATGATTTGAGTTGTCTCCCTACAAATTGATAAAATAGAGTGGCATCCAGAGAGGCACTTTTCGCATCTCCAGCTTGATACCTGATCCAAACAGGGTGGTTCCAGGCAAAATGAGACAGAGATTTGCAGTGACTCTGTGCTGAACAGGGAGGTGTGTGGCACACATGGGTAGGAAATGCCAACAGTGTTGAGCCATCTCAACTTCTGTGGAGCTGAAGTGCAGCTTCATAGATACTGTTTGTAATGGGGATCCTATGTCCCCTTTTTAGCACTTGCCCAAGCAGGGATTTATTTATTCAAAGCAAGATGAGGAGAGCAGGGGGCATGCTGATATCTGCTGTTAATGTAAGAACCTAATTTCTGTCTTCCTCTGCTGTAAGGGTTCTAAATCAGCCTATTGTCGGGAGAGCAATCTGATCCTGGGTATAGAGGAACTATCCCCTCCCTCCTCCAAATGGTCCAGATTCTCTGTGCGTGTGTTAAAATAGAGGGCACTGAGTGTAAAAGTCAATAGCAAGAGCCATGATGTGGAGGGTAACTCCCAGCTTTGATCCTGCTGTCTAGATTCAGTGAAACAGGATCTTGTGCTTGTCTGGTTCTGATGAGCATTGCATGTTTCCTGGTGCACAGGAGCAGCAGAGAAGAGCTCGAAGCATGGAGCTGAAGACCGAACCCAGAATTTCATCATGGCAATGAAGGATCGCATGAAGATCCGGGAGCGGAACAAGCCAGAGATCTTTGACTTGATCAGAGACGTGTTTTGTGAGAGCAAAATGACACATGCTCAGCAGATGAAGACAGTAAAGCAGAGTGTGCTCGATGGCACCTCAAAATGGTCGGCAAAGATCACGATCACTGGTAAGTGGGGAAGTCGTGGGTTCTCTTGGTCTCACTCAGGAGCCTAAAGTTACAGAGAGTTGGTGTGAAGGTAGAAAAAGCAGAGAGGAAGGGCTTCTCTGACCTGTGTCTCCTTCTGCTCAGTGTACATACAGGTAGCAGATGGAGATGTTCCTACTGCAGGCACTGTAGTGCACCATGAGCTGAGGCTCATCAGAAATGCTCTCATGAGTGATATTCCTGTTTCTCTGGCCATTATAAGCTGCTGCTTCACATGGTGTTCAGCCACATTGTCTTCTTAGGTGGTGGTAACCCTTCTCTTTTCCTTTCAGTGGTGTGTGCTCAGGGTCTGCAGGCCAAAGACAAGACTGGGTCCAGCGATCCGTATGTAACCGTTCAAGTGGGTAAAACAAAGAAGAGGACAAAAACAATTTTTGGGAATCTGAACCCTGTGTGGGAAGAGAAGTTTTACTTGTGAGTGCTCTCGACTCTCACCCTCATTTTACCTGTTTGCACGGTCTATGCTTTGACAGTGATGTCTTCTCTGTCAGAATGCATTCCCACATCACCTGTAATCTGGGATGGTTCTATTTTCACTCTGTGTGTGTCTGTGTGTGTGTGGAGGGTTGACATCTTTAAGAATGTATGTAGTGCACACCTATTTATTCCATCTGTCTTCCTTTTGTATACACAAATTGTCTGCCTTCTGAACACTTTTATGTTGATGTTTCTGGAGAATGCTAGAGAGAAAGGAAAATATTCAAGTCAGAGACTATTGTTCCTGGCTAACAAAATTATTTGCAATATGGGAGTAAAATTCACGTAAAAGACTAAGCAAACTTCCTGTGACATATTGCTGTGACCTGCTACTGGTGTTTGGCAACAAAATTTAAAGGTAATTAGTTGTAGTTGTCTGTCACTCCAGCAGTCTCTTCTTTCAGTTTTGGAAAATCAATTTAACAATAACTTGAGGGAGTTATTGTTTCTTGAGGGAGCTTTCAAGATGACCAAGGTGTTGATGTCTGAATCAAAAGCAAAGAGTGGAGGCAGAATTCTTTAGATATGAGCTACACTCAGAATACGTTGTTCCATCTGTTTTTATTGAATAAGTAAACAATACCCTCAATTTGTCATTGAATGTGTTATAAAACAAAATGGAGACGTGAAATCCAGCAAGTGTTTTCTGAAGATTCTGGGTGATTTCATTTGATCTCAAAGATCCTTATTTCCTTCTAGGTGTAAGGTCCTCCTTTGTACCAACTCCTTCCTTCCTTTTTTTAGTTCCCTATTCTTTCCTGAACTACTTGGTGGAGATCTCTTTGAGAAGTGTAATTTGTTTGTGTTTTAAAATCAGGTTTATGTCAGCGCAGCTTTGTTTTTACAGTGTACAGTACAAAAAAATTTATTTTTAAGCAGTTTTGAGCTACTCATTAACGTCAGAAAAATCTTAGTGCTATTTTGGGCTTGTAAGCCCTTGACTTTATTCTTAGTTTAATCCAAGGTAACATTGCTGCTTGGTAAGTAGTAAGTATGCCTAGGTGCCATTTGAATAACTCTAGTCACAATAGCAGTAAGTCTGTGTGGGAGCCTTAAGGACCTTGATTTGCCATGCCAAGTAGTTACCATGGTATTTGCAGTGTGTTCCCTTCTAATTTTAGGAGCTTCAACAAATACTCTGTTTAAAGATAGATAGCACAGTGTGATAAATGTCACAGTTTTAACGGTGCCACTGTTTAGACTTTATCGCCATGTCTGTGATTCAGCAGATAACATGCTGTTGGGCTTTAGAGTTGGTGCTACTTTCTGTCTTGCCTTGGAGTAGTGCAAGGAGATGCAGGGCATGAGCACAGTGTCCAGACTGATGGCAGGAGAGCACTCAGTGCTGGATTCAGTGTGTCATTTCGTGAGTAGGTGTCAAAGCTTATCTTCTGCTGGGTGAGGAGAGAGTCATTTAGAAGTGTGTGCAGCACTGGTCTTCTATACACCTATCTTTCTATTTTGAAAGTATGGATCTTTTTGCAGCTTACAACTCTTAAGAAAATTCCAAAATTTTCTACCCCATAATGAAATGGAAATTTAAATCAACATATGCAAGCCAAAAATACCCATTACATACCATGCTTTTTTATAAGAGATTGTCAGGACAATCAGGATATTGTCAAATTTAAAGCCATTGGCAGGGGGGTGTCTTTGTTTCTTAGAATGAAGTTCTTTTCTTGTAGTGAGAGAAAGGTGTGCTGGTGGTTATTGAAAGCTTTGCAGTAAACATATGAAAAGTTTGGTGTTCAGAATAGTTTAACATTTCCACGGGAGCAAGAGAGGTCAGGTCAGTTACTAATATGCATGTCAGCTATTGTTATCCCTTTTCTGTTTGGCTTGGTGGACTTGTTTGTAGCTGGTGCTCGTTAGGCCCAGTGCCTTTTATATGAACACAATTCCAGTGTCTTTTCAAATGTTGGGTATAGAGCCAGAAATCTCTGTGCATCAGTCATTATAATTATAGCATTGTTATTGTAATCCATGGCACGAATTAAGGCAGACTATGTACAGCTGAGTGATATAGTTCTTTCCACAGACTCAGTGAAGTTTATTAAAAGCAGCTTCAACAAGTTTTAAATTTTTAAGGCAGCAGTAACCTATTTCAAATTGGATTTTTTGTGCTTTTGCACAGTGATGGATGGAAAAGTATAGTAACTTAAATACCTCTTCCTAAAAATGGTTTTGTTCCTTTTCCATATATTTTCAGGGAAAAAAAATGTTGTGGTAGGCTTGACCCAATTTGGGAGTCCAGACTTAGAACCATATTTTAGAAAAGTCAAGGTTGAAAGCACTTTGGGTTTCCATTATAAGTGCTATTTAGGTCATTACTAGCCTGTGCAGCTGTAGGCATCTGCTTAGATTAATGACCAGTGTATTTTTGTTGCCTGAGCAAGTGACTTCCTGGTCCTGTTTCTTTCTGAAAATTATCTCTTTGTATGTTTACATCTATGGCTTTAGGAAATGTGTTGTTATGGAGAGATTTTTGTATATTTCATTGGAGTTTGAAGACCTTTGAAAATATAAGGTGTTGATTTTTCTGCCAAGTTCCAAGTGTTGCCAGCTTGATGCAGAGTCTCTGCATATGTGATGCCTGGCAGCATGAAGCTTGATGGGGGACTTCAGCCATTCCTGCAATACAAACGTGTTGTTCTGTGAGCTCGCACCCTGCTTCCCTTGGCTTTACATCCCTTTCCCTTCTGCATTAAAACCTGATTTCTTTCCTCTAGTTAGATAAGCAGGCTTATAGGTGGGTTCCTGCATTTGCCAGGTGCATTTCTACCCTGTGCCCTCAGCTCTCTTCCCTTGCCTTTAACTCTGGCTGGACAGAAGGCAGCAAATGTCCTGCTCACAGTTGGATTCCGAGTTGTCTGTATGGATTGGTGCATGGGAGCCAGCTGGCTGCAGGCTTTCCAGGGACAGCAGCTGGTATGGGTTTCTCTCCTCCATCTAGCTGTTATTTTTTCACAAAACTTGTTGGAATGTAGAAGCTTTCATAACAAGTCTGTGTAACTCTCATTTCCTTAGGAAGCAGTCCAGTAATATTAGGGGGAAGCTATTTTTGCCATATTCGGTGCAATTAGAACAAGACAGTAATTCCCCATTTAGAGTGTTTTGGACTGTCAGTGGAAATTGCAGGGTTCCTGGCATCTTTTTTTTATAAAGGCTGAAGCTGAGCATCCATTTGCATGGTTTACAATAGCAGACAGCATTTAGGAGGATAAACTTGACTGCAGGACAGAGTTTCCACTTTAGAGGGAGAGCTCTGGACTCGTTTGGAGGTTGCTGGTCTGTACCTTTTATTCAGGGAACATTGTAGTCTTTAATGACTATGAACACTACAAGTTACTGGATTCAAACAGGGTGTTGCCATTTTTCTTGGCCTGGGTGCAAAACTCATTCATTTTGCAGTAATACCCCCTTGAAGTTGGATGGTCGGAATACAGCTGTGTCTGAAGCTTTGAATGGTGGGTGGGAAATCATTGCCTGGAACAGATTACATTGTCAGTGAACAGTTTGCAAGAGGCATGTTTTATTCTTTGTCACTGAAGAAGAATAACTGAGTTAAAACAAATGCAGTGCCTCCTGCAAGCAGATAATCAGTATTTTACTAGGGCATGCAGAGCCCACATGATACACATTCCTGTTAATCCTTTGGGAATGGTGCTATTGCTCAGCTAACCACTGGCTTGTCACACTAAAGCTTCTATTTGGTTCCCCAATTTTCCTTTCAACTGCTGAGCCTCTTGTCAAGCTCAACATCTTTCAGTTATCTCTGTGGTTGTATGTGACTGTTCCAGAGCTCTCTTTTAGACTTCCCCTTCTGAGACCACTGTATTTATAAATGTCACTGCAACTCTGCCCCTCAGCCTTCCTTCACTGTGTGGCAGGGGCCATCCAGTTTTTCTTGTTTTCTTTATTCTCCAAGTACAAGAGATACTGAATCTGGCACTCTGATAAAATACCACTTGTTTCCCTGCTCAATTACCAGTGTGAGACTTGAATTTGATCGCAGAGTTGAGGTCTTGTGGCAAGCACCTGTTGGAAAGCTGAGTTAATGTAACTAAGGATGTAATGCTCAGAATCACTTTCTCTGCTCTCTGTAGTTAGAACTGCACCGTTAATTTGTCGGTCGGTGTTGTAGCGTTGGGTAACAGCAAATGATTAGTCTTGTTCCCCTAAGGAAAGAGCTTCATGCCAGTAAGAACAGAAAACTCATTTCTTTGTTCTTAGCAACAACTGGCTCTCAGGGCATATTATTGTGCTGTTGTGCTTAACTTCTAAGGTACTAAGGACTTTTCTTCCATTCTCTTACCATTCTGTTTTAGCCTGTGGTGTTTTCTCCCCTGTCCTTTCTTCTCCCCAATAGAGGAGTCTTGTCATTGTTTAAAACTGAACATAGAAGTTTTCTGCTTTCCATTCCCACTGAGGTGGGCCACAACAGAGCTGCCATGTCATGACACTTCACATCCAAATCTTCCAGCTTTTTCAGCCATACAGTTTCCCCAAACAACTTTTTTTCCTGCTCTCTTTGTATGTTATAACTTTTTACTGGACCTTCTCATACTGGTTGCTAAACTACTCCTTCCTTTCTCATTTTCCAGAAAAATCTCTTTTGCTTTTTTAAGTTCTGCTCCTCAGGAGCAAAACTGTCCTCCTAAAATGATCACAGGTCCTAAAGTCTTGGCTTCTGTTCTCTCATCCATTATTTCTGCAAGCAGCTCTGCACTTTATTCCTTTCTTTTTCTGTGTCATTGTCTGAAATGTCCACTGCACCAGACTGTGAAAATTTACAGGCCCTGCTTGAGAGCTGCATAAGCCATTACACCAAAAGGAAACTGCTCACAGAATATGGACATATAGATATTCACCACACTCTTTGAACCATGTTTTTTAATATCAAAATACAATAAAATTACTTAATTCTGGGCTTCAACCTAGCTTTAAATCTGCAAAATATTGTTGTTTCCTTAGGTCCTTCACTTTCATTGTCTGTTCTTGCTTAAATCTACTTGTTCCATTTTGTCTTTATTAGCCTGTCAGCTCTACAAAGCAAAATTAGCAAATTCAGCACAAATGTTGCTAGTTTTTTTTGCTTTCAAAGTATGAATCATTGGTTCAAAAGTGATGTTCTGGTCATTTTTAGACACTTCTCCTTTTTCTTTCTCTCCACACTTTGGAGAAGACAAGGCACATTAAATACTCTGTCCCAGACCCCTGACATCACCTGAGCCAATTTGGCCCAAGGTGGGCAGAGATCTCATAAATAAGAATCACTTTCTCCAATTTTTTTTTTTCCTTTGCAGAAGTTAGAGCTAGATTAGAAGGATGCAAATTACTAACTTCATTGTGGGAGGAATTATAGTGTAAATTCAACAGTTGCTTGTTCTGTTTAGCCACCAATATACTAATTGCTGTGTGTGTGGGCATGTCACTGTGTGTGCAGAACAGAATTAACTACAGCTTCGTGTGCTCGCGTGCTTCCCCTCAACCCAGTTGCTAACTGGGCCTGGGAAGAGACCCAAATATTGACAGTGCAGGGGATGTGTGTGGGTACTGGGGCTTTGCTGCTGGGTAAGACCAAAGTGGTAGAAGAGAATGGAGGCAGTGAGTGGGATGAAGAGCAAGTCAGCAGAACCAGGCTCAGCTGCTTCCTCTGCAGCAGCCACTGGCTTCAGGCAGAAAAAGCTAATGGGGGGGGGGAATCAAATAACCATTTATTTGATTTTAATTTTTCTTAAAAATTTGATGTCCTGTTTCTGGAAAATATTACTTTATATGGTAGCTGTAAGTGTAAAAGTGGCACCACCGTAAACACAAAGATGATATAGATAAAAAAGAAAGAGGCAATTTTTGAGCCGTGTACATAGCAAACATGGTTTCCAGTCTCTTGCACTCTGAAGAGAACCTGAAAGCATTTGGTAATTTCTTCCTTTCAGTGGGGTCACTTTCCTTCCCTGCATCCTCTTGGGAAAGCTGTGGGAGCTTGACTGTGGGAGGGTGGACAGGCGTATGTGTGCACACAGTAAAATCAAGCTTCGTAAAAACATAGCAAGAAGTGGGGCAGGCATCTTGAAAAATGTGCCAGCTCCTGTACTAATGAAGGGGAAAGCTTCTAGCAGCAGAGCTTGTTAGCCACAGTCTTACAGAGTCGTGATGCTGTCGCACATTGGAAGCTATGTCATTAGTTAGAAAACCTGCTTCCAATTAGCAAGCCCAAGTCTCCCAGTATTCATGGTTCTGTTTTGGGGTGCTCTCTGGAAGGTTTGACACAACTGTTTTACATCACCAAAAGGAAGGACTGTGGTTCTTACAAACCTACATGTTTTATGGTAAGCCACCAGCTAAAGGCTTTCAGTGGCTGTGAGCAAGTGATAAAGCTCACTCTCTGGCATGGGACCCATATAAAGAATACAAATTGAGCAGTCTCTTAAAAACAGCAGAGAAAGGTGTGGTAAAATAGAAGCTTCAGTAGCTCAGTAATTGCTACTGTAAAGTTTCCTGTAGCACTTAGCAATGAGTTATGCTGCTGTAGTCGAGTGAAGGATGATAGCCAGCCACCTCAGGAGCGTGGGATGATGCATGTGGGACTGCCTAAGTAAGATTTAGGTCTGAACAGTGAATGTTTTCTTTAAGGAAAGACCACTGGTAGCAAAGAAACAAGATCAAAGCAGTCCTAACAAAGAGCTGTCACGCCAGAAGGTGAGGTCTAAAGAACCTAGGGCTTAACTTACTGAAGCTTTGTAAATGGCAGTGTGTGCTAGTCTGTGTTTTTTGGCACCCATGCTTCTCTGAATACTGAGCCTGTACAAAACTGCCAGGCTGTACATTAGCACACCATGTCAGGAAGAGAGGATTTCTTTTACATGGTTACACTGTGATGCTGGTAAATATGGCAATGTACTCAGATAAATTTGAGTGCTACAAGGAACAGCAAGTCCAGGAATTCCCTGCTTGTGAACACTTGACTGGATGATTTTGTTAAGGAAGATGTTCTTGCAGTAAAAAAGGCAGAAGAGGAGAATAAAGCCAGGAGACAAACATAGGACCTCTATTCTTCTGAACTCTAAGTACAGCATTGATTGCACAGCAAAGACAGGGAGTAGTGAGTAATGTGTTCTGTCCATGATCAGAACTCCGTGGAATTGCCTCTAACTTTGTCCATATAATTCCCAGCTATCCCTCTCTACTGGAAAAATCAGTAGGAGTTGCATGGACATCTGTTAAATATTGTCCTGAATCACAGTGGTGGCAATAAGAGCCCAAATGGTTTCTTGAGAGAGAGCATGCTCATACCAGTGACTGCCACATCCTATTGACCAGGCTTAGCAGATCTCTTCTGACCCATTTCTTCTTTCTCCCTGTTGCTTAGCAACAGATGCGGCATGTTAATGTTAAAAAGGCTGGAAAACAGGCCTTCAGCAGCAGTTGCCTGTTTTCATAGGTTTTATTTGCTTGAGGGTAGACATTTGTAGTGGTTATGGTGAGTAATCACCCCTGTCATGGTCTCATATGAGCATTCAAATTGCTTTATTGCATGCCCTGTAAATGAGCAGAGCTCTTATAATACGGTTCTCCTGCCCACTTCTGTCATCCAAGAGCTTTTTTGGATCTACAAAAAGTGTCTGAACACCTAAAAAAGAGGGAGAGTCTGCAAATTCTGCCTGTACATTAAACTGGAGAGTGCCGATTCATCAAACAGCAAACTACTTCTCTTAATGGAAATATCTTTATTGATCTGCCCAGAGCACAAAGTATCAGTCTAAGCTGTGAATAATGGTCAGAATCAATTCTAGTAATTAAATACCAATGCTGTAATTACTGTACCCCACCCTTTCCCCTCAGGCAATATGTGTATCATTTGGTTGAAATGTATTGTGCATTCATACACTACTGCTTTGTGACTATCCTGAAGTAAGAGGTCTACCCCCACCTGAGGTATTTATCCTTTTTTTAGAAACCACTGTGAAAGGTGTGTATCACAGGCCTTGACTGTGCTGTCCTAGATACTGCATAAAGATAGGTAGCCCTCAGCACCTACAGCTCAACAGAAGGTCATTGATGGAGTGAGCTACTGAAACCAGTGAGATGTTCATCGTCATTTTTGAGGGATATATGAAAGCATTTACCAGTTTAGCTATCCCCAGGTTTCTGTGGCCTCCACAGTCAGCTGTGAGGAGAATTCCCTGGTTTGGGGAGCTGCTGCTGATAGTGAGGACAAGCAGGAGAGTCACAACCACTTAGTAAGTGTGAAGTTGGTGGTTGAGGTCATGGCAGGATGGTCCTTCAGCTTGCATCTGGAGTGCAGTATCTGCCATGTCACAGGAGCATTTAGAGTGCACCAGGAGGTCGTTGAATAGTTCATACCAGACTTTTAAATAAAGAGGCATTGTTTACATTTTGCTAATAGATTTTGCTAATACATCCCTCTAATGTTGGATGAGTGGGTCAAGAGGAATGCAAAGAGTGTCACATATAAATGTTGGCTACATTATGCACTCTTAAAATTACACTTCTCTTGTTTGCAGTGAGTGCCATAATTCCTCTGACCGGATCAAGGTGCGAGTGTGGGATGAAGATGATGACATCAAGTCTCGTGTCAAGCAGAGACTGAAACGCGAGTCGGATGATTTCCTGGGGCAGACAATCATTGAAGTTCGTACTCTGAGCGGAGAAATGGATGTGTGGTACAACCTTGGTGAGCAAGGCTTTGAGACTGAAAACGTTACGGGCTAGTTTGGGAACGTTTTATAGCACTTGCTTGCATATGGACAATTTGCAAGAAAGGGAAGAAAAAAAAGCTTACATGGTTTCAAAGGGCACATGATGCTGCTGCAGAGAGCTGCAAAGCTGATCCCAGTTAAAATGAAGAGGGGTGTAACATACCAGGAGGTTTATGGGTTTTGTCTGTCAGGCATTGAAAAGTACAGTGGGTGAAATGCTTGGATCAGGACTGTATTCCACCTGTGCTGGAGGCATACTGCCCTTTTGCATACATCCTTTTGTTTTTATTTTTGTTTTGACACAAAGATTTTACCAGACTATAAAACCATCAAGTGCACTGCACTGGGCTGGCAGGTTGTTGAGACCTTTCCCAGTGACTGTTGAGGAAAGTACTAGCAAGTAACCAGATGGTGCTGAGTTGACAGGTGCAGTAATAGTCGTAGGAGGTCCAAAATCTTCTTGATAGGGACAGCCAGCAATTCCCAGGAGTTCAGGGCTATGGTGAAGTTAGGGAAGAATTCCACATCATTCAGCCCTGTTCGCAGAAAAGGAATCTGTCCTTGGTGATTCTAGTTCAGCTAACTGAATCCAAGACCCTGTAGCACATTTGCTGACAGAAAGGCTGTCTTATGTTTAAAAATGTACATAGTTCTAGCTAGATGTGTCATATTGAGGGTGTATCATGGCAGTTGTTTTGCTGATGTCTACTTAGTATTCAATGTTTTGAAAGAAAAGAGAAAGTTTTCTCTGAGGTGACTCAGCCTGAGCTTCCAGCAGTTTCTTTGCCAGTGCTGTCACCCCAAGATGTCTGTACTCTGAACATGAACAATGCATATAATTGCTGGTGTTTTTTCCTTCTAGAGAAAAGAACAGATAAGTCTGCAGTGTCCGGGGCTATTCGTCTGCAAATCAGTGTGGAGATCAAAGGCGAGGAGAAAGTGGCTCCGTATCATATTCAGTACACTTGCCTTCACGAGGTAAGAGATGGGAACATCACCATGTTCCTTCTGACTACTGAAGAAGCAATTTTCTGACATTCGTTTCCTTGGAATGTGCCCCTTTGCCCTAGGTGAGCTTTCTTGTCCCTGCTATGCAGGCCTGTTAACACATTAGAATCATCAGACTTGCATTTGTCAGAGAGGCAAAGGCAGCTTTAGGCTCTCTCCTCCATGCTGGGGGCTGACTGGCTCAGTCTGTCTCATGTCACACTTGTGCTACTGTTAGGCAGAGATGAGGCATTGGATCCACTCAGACCCAATTAACCATGAGTTTAATGTGGAGAAACCTCTGAAATTCCTTGAATGATGTTTTCAATGTGTACTGTATCTGTTTTTCTTTAGAGGAAGCATACTAAAATGCTTTGTAAGTAAATTATGATTGTGGAGGGCTTTGTCTCTGGCTGTTGAGTGATGCAGGTAGTAGTGGTATCAATTCTTTTCTGCTGCTGCACTGGTGTGTAGTTATGAACAATTTGTTTGGGGAATCAGAACTGTGCTATTGGGGAACAGAAGATCAGCTGAGGTTACTGGGTACTGACCTGTCTCAGGATAGACTGAGTTGGGCAGACAGTGCTGCAGAAGTTGGAAGAAACATGAAGATGATTTAGGAGGAGGACTAAAGGAATAACCCTGTCTTGGAGAGATGCATGGTGCCCAGTCTATCTATATCAAAGAGGAGGCAGGTGGCAGGGTGAGACTCCCAAGCGTCTGAATAAGGAAGAGTAGTCAGAGCCCTATATACAAGAATATCCTAAAGTCCAGTAAGGTTTAAGAAAATTCATCTTAGACAAGAAGGGCAGTTGCATCACAGAGAGGACTGTTCATCAACAGGAACAATGTATTTATCCGGACATCAGGCTGGATGAATCCTGTGGTGCCTTCTGGCTTTACCAAGGAGCTCTCTATGGGACAGATATGGAGCATAGTAAAAACATCAGTAGGCTTCTTTTAGTAGGCTGTGTAATCTCCTTCAATGCATATTTGTTTTTTAATTTAGTGATGGCTTCTATTTGGTAAGATGTTTCTTTTTTTTTTTTTCTTGGAACATCTATGATCACTTGCTGCTGTTTTTTTTGCAAATAGGTCTCTTTTTAAGTATCCCCTTCTTTCATTTGTGTATTCTAAAATGAAGATGATTTACAGCAAGGATAATTTAATCAGGAAAAATAGTAGTGTGAAGCACAGTCCTCTAGCTACTAATGAGATCGTTAGACTTTTGCACCCCTTACTGCAGGGAGCCAGCTGTCTGAAAGGCTGATGAATCTGCAAGTGACTCGAATTTGAGGATTACTGAGAAACCCACTGAGCTGATTGTGCAATTTCTGCACAGCAATGATAGCTGAAAACTTTTGTAGTTTTAGATAAAGTGAAAGGTTGTGATGAATAATAATGCAAGTGTCTAGTTGCTAGGGGTGATCTTAAGGGTATCCTTCTCAGAAGCAAAACCCCTCTTTGGACTGTTCTGCTGTATAATAATAATTACAATGCTGATACAGAGCTGTAACGTCAGCTAGTTTAAATAGCTTGTCCAAGACATTTCTTTCTGAGGACAGAATGTGTAGGTTTCAGGGAACTAATTAGTGTGTGGTTTCAGAGCACTGAAGCACTGTTCTACATTGTTCACAATGTCTGCTGGGTAAAGTTGTAGGTCCACTTACAAAAAATTCAGCTATGAGCACTCAAGAAAAAAAGAAGGCAAAAGCAGAAAACACAGAATGGATAGGGGAAAGAAAGAGGAGAAGAACAAAGGAATTTATGTTAGTGCCACCACCTCAGCAGTTCCGAGGTCTTCATGAATCGTACTTAAAGGCTTCAGCAGCCTCACACACAAACTTATTCCTGCTTTGTCTTTCAGAACCTCTTTCACCATCTCACCGATGTGCAAGGGAATGGGGTGGTGAAGATCCCTGATGCCAAAGGAGATGATGCCTGGAAGGTGTATTTTGACGAGACAGCTCAAGAGATCGTGGATGAATTTGCAATGCGTTACGGCATCGAATCAATATATCAGGCCATGACGTAAGATGCATTTTGTGTGGTCTTTAGTGCATGTAATTGGTGTAACTAATTGATGTAACTTTTACTATTTAGATGATGAAGTGTATTGGTAATGGAAGGCTTGGCAGTGACAGCTGCTCCTTATGGGGCTTGCTGTGAGCCTGTCTCTGAATCACTAGATTCCTCAAAGTCTAGAAATTAATGTCTGGCAAAGTGCTGGAATTAAGCTTCTACCTCAACACTTTGTGTGGACACCTTTAAAACTAATTCTAAGGAATTACACCAACTTCACTAGAGTAAATGACCATATTTTATTAATCATGGCTGAGACATCCCTGTTTTAAGACTGTCAAAAATCCCTATTTGAGAACTCCTTTGTTAAAAAGATATTGCTCAGGGTTCCCACTGAATATTTCTGATGATGTGAGAAGGGATGAGGTTTTGTGAAAGTATTTGTCCTACACAACTGTTGCAGCAATTGTTACAGTGCTTTGAAGTGACTGATTTCCCAGGTGCTGCCGAAGACATTTATAGAAAGTTTGAGTAATGGAGCCACTGATTTGTCCTCTTTGGAGCTCAGCTAATGCAGTTCTTCATCTTCAAAGAACCTTCTCCTTGTCACTGTACTTTTACTTGGATTTGGGATTAGTCATTCTTCTTAAAGACTAGTAGTGCTGTGCCTAGCTCATTTCTTATTTCAAATGTAAATATAGAGCAGACAAAAGTGAACTTTTTCACATTAGAAGCTGAAAGTTTTGGGTTATGGGTCCTTGGGCGAGTTATGAACTGTACTTATGTCACCTTGCAAGCAGCTTTTCTACCTATTGGTTTAAACCAAAGTGGAAAAGAAATGGAAGGTTTCTCTGAAGGTCTAGTCACTACTTATAGCAGGACTAACTTGGAAGCTGGACCAGACTGCTTGGGGCTCTTTCAGTACGTGGAAAATTTCCAAGGATGGAGGTCTGCTACCCCTTTTGGCTCCTGTCTGGAGGCTGTAGTACTCTGGGGAAGGAATTCCTGGTTAAAATCCAGACTGGAAAATTGTACGTTGAATTGCTTACGCTGTAACTGTAGCGTATTGCTGCCTATCTTTTAGTCTTCCTTTTAAAAGGATTTTGGCCTGGCTCAATCTTCTCACTAAGTGGCTGCCCAGAGAAATGGTGGAATCACCATCCCTGGAAGTGTTTGAAAACGTGTGGCTGTGGCACTTAGGGCCATGATTTAGTGGTGAACATGGCAGTGCTACGTTAATGATTGGAATCCATGATCTCAGAGGTCTTGTCCAACCTTAATGATTGATTCTGTATTTCCAACCTTCCCCTCTCTGCAAAGTAGTCAAGACACTGGTTAGATCCCCACTCCTCACACCTTCTCTTCTTAAAGCTAAACAAAGACATTTTATGTGCTTATATTTATTTAACAAGTGCCTAAATGACCAGTTGGTACATAATTATCATGTAGCAAGCATGATTTTAAACTTATAAGAGGGTAAATTTTGGCTAGATAAAAGGAAGAAATTTTTTACGACAAGGGTGGTAAAACACTGGATGGACAGGTTGCCCAGAAAGGTGGTAGATGCCCTATCCCTGGAAATGTTCAAGGTCAGGGATTTTGAGCAACCTAGTCTTGTCGAAGATGTCCCTATTCACTGTTACGGTGGACCTCCCTCCCATCCCAAACTATTCTATAATTCTGTGAGTCCCTGAAGGAGAAAGCTATATCTGGAAAGTAGCTTCCAGATTTTGTTTGGGAGTTCTGAGGACTCCAGCTTAAAAACAGCTCAACTCTCCTGCCTGTTGGAATGAACTTTACTTGCCATGTCCCATAACACAAGACCTCTTAAGCTCTGATTACTTTTCCCCCCCCTTATGTCTAACAGATTTTCTTTGATTATTTAATGATTTCACAGGCCTGGGTGCTCCTGGCATAATTTTGAGATTTCCTGAAGGAGAGTTCCTTGCATTTAATGAGAGAATGGGAAAATGCAAATGAGTGTGCCTGCCTCCAGCAGGCTGGAAGGGTCAGCCATAAAGAATCACATATCACTGCAGCACAGAAATACCAGTGTGTTTACTCTCTCTGTGCCTCTCTGAGGCAGTTGCTGCTGCTTCATGTCACCTCAGAACCCATGTCTACCTCAAGCAGCAACAAAGTATATGGATTACCTTGTGTCAGGCTTGGTTCTGGGAGTTGGCATCAGGACTCACGGTATGACCTGAGTCACAAGCTGTTGGCAAGAAATAGTTGAGAAGTTGTTTTATTAATCTAGAAAGGGCTGTAGTGAAGGGATTTCTCATTTTGAGCTGTTGTCGAGATGGCATCATTGTGCAAAAGGCTCTGAGATGCTGGAAATCTTTGTAAAGGGATGAAACATAATTTGCATCTGTTTGTCAGTGCCCGCCAGATTAAAGGCGGGCCACACAAAGAAGACCAGAATGACTTACAGAACTGTCCTTTTGCAGGCATTTTGCGTGTCTCTCCTCTAAATACATGTGCCCAGGCGTGCCAGCTGTGATGAGCACCTTACTTGCCAATATCAATGCTTATTATGCACACACCACTGCCTCCACAAATGTGTCTGCTTCGGACCGCTTTGCAGCCTCCAATTTTGGGGTAGGTTTGTGTGTTTGGTGATGTTACTATTGGACTTCTGTAATTTCCCTCTGGTGCTTCCGCCTTTCAGTACATAAATTCTGTTTAAGGAACATTAAATCTGTGAGGAGTTGGAAGCAGTAAAACTCTTTCAGGCAAAGAGCAAAGAGCATGGGGTTTATTGTCATCATCATCACACACTTTTGATACCCATCAGTGTAATGCATTTTGATGTTATTCTTTATGTTCATATTACACTAGAGCACAGATGGTATGGAATGAGCAAACAATACTAAACTCTGCCTCTTGATGCTGTTGGTGAAATATACCATGAGATCTAGTAATTTCAGAACTTTGTTTTTAAAAATTGCAACTGCTTTAAGGAATAAAAACCAAACTGGAAGCCACAAAAAATGTCTATCCCTCTAATGGTTAAAATATTTTTTACATAACCTGTGGTGGAGTTGAGTATGCTGGCAAAGTATTTGGAAAGGCTTATGCTTCCCATCAGATTGAGAATTTGTAAATGGATTGAGGAGATGTTCACAATGCCAAAACAGAATCCAGTGGAGAAATCTGACCTTAAGAAGATATGTCACAAGAAGCCTATAATACTTGTCACTGAACTACTTGTCACTAAACTAATAGATAAGATCTTGGAGCTATGTTATTGCTCTGAATTAAGCTGTTTTCTGCTGTCCTTTATTCATCTCTGAATAAATATTTTCTCTTAAACACAAGTTTGGCGTACATTGCAGGCTAGAAATCAGAGGGGTTTCTTTTCTGCCTCTATTTCAGAGTAATAATGGAGTGTTGTTTCTGACAATTCTGACGTTACACAGACTTCAGAAATGATCACAATTTTAAAGTAAATCCAACAATCAAAAGAAAACACTGTTTGCACAATGCCATGTATCCATATTGCTTCCTCCTGCTCTCATGAGATCTGACTCTAATTACCTGATAGCCCACTGCCTACTCTGAACATCGACTGGACAGTGATGATATGTGATGTTTATTGGTGTTCTCTGCTCAACAGAAAGAACGATTTGTGAAGCTTCTGGACCAGCTTCATAATTCACTTCGGATTGATCTCTCAATGTACAGGGTGAGTGGGAATACACAGACTCCTTTCAGGCATTCTGCTGGGCAGAGAGGAAACGCACCATTTGGATTTCTCATATGTTTCTAACTTTTTGTGTAGTTTGTATCTTCAGGAATTGTCATGACAAACTTGTTACTCCATTTAGTTTTCCTCATGGATAGAACTTAGATGATGTTTTTTTCTTCTTTTATAACTTCCTCAAGCCTTCTGAAATAATTTGAGGATTGCGAACTGTGCTTATCTCTGATACTCTCCCAGAAATACCAGTTGGATTGGACTAAATGATTTTAATTACTTTTATCAACTACTTCAGGTATCATCTAAAAATGGAAAAAAGAATTGTTTTCCCCTAGTATGACAGAAATGTTTTAGAGGACCCACAGCCATGTTGTCACGTATTTGAGGTTTGGCAAAGTCGAACCACTGTCCCTGACTTTGTATCTACAAGATGTATTGTCAGGTTTGAGATTCTCTCCTCTTCAACATTTTGTAAAGAGAGGAGTTTTAAATGTTGACATTAGTCTAGTAGGCTTCATAAACCCTCTGCTTTCTTTCTCTGCTACTGCAGAGTCAATATAGTCTTACCATGTGACTTGGAGTATTTTTTCTTAATTTTCTTGCCATACTATTTCAACTCATTGGAAATTTTTAAAATGGTGGCAAAATGTGAGCTTTGATTTTATTTATTTTTTTTAAACTAGATCCTCTTCTGATTAGTGCATTCATCTGAAAAACAGAGAAACATATGTAAGAGAAAAACACAAGTGGATTAAGAGAAGTGCATTAGGGAGAGAAATCAAAAAGGAAAAGGGGCAGCGTGCAAAAGAAGATAAAAGGAATATTGTATGAAGAACTAGTCTAAAGCTACAATACTAATAAGAGAAGGTCTAAATAGAGCCACTGAGTAGCAGAAGGCAAATTATCAACACATGGCAGTAGGAATCTGTAGCAGTGATGCCTTTTTTGTTTGCTTGGTCTTCATTAAAAGCTGCTTTTTGGTGGCCAATGCAACTAACCTGTGCACAAACAAGTAAGATCTTACATAAAGGACCAGGAAAGATTTGTGTAGTTTAAATAATTCAGATGCTGTCTAGTTGCTACTATATTTAGAGAAATGTCTGAAGCAATTTGAGAGCATTAAGTAATTATTTTAAGACCCCTGAAGGGCAGGTTAAGTTTGAGAAGAAAAGGTGTTACTTTGCAGCTTTCAAGACAGGAGATGGCATTTCACATTCATCCAGTCGTTTGTACTTAGATCTTGACCTTTCAAAGGCTTTGATTTTGATAAATACCCTGAGTTCCAGAGAGCCCATGTGTAGACAAGTTAACCTTAAGAGGAGAGTTGTCTAGGAATGGGCATCTACAAATAACTGCAAATTAAGTTGTTTGCAGTGGTTAGCTGAACTGCAGTAATACTCAATTACTACTGTCAAGAGACTGTGTATTTTTCTGCAAGTGCTCAATAAAAAGTGAACACTTATTCTCCTTTACCCTTTTTTTACCTTTGTGTCTAACAATTTTTGAACTTGCAAATAAGAGGAGACTACCCAAGTGAAGGTTGCCTTTGTTATCTACTTGCAGCAAAACCAAAAATCTCATCACCTTTAATGGAAGAACCTGCTGAGGAACATGAATGCACTCAAAGGATACGGGTTGGAGAGAGTGGGAGTGTAGGAAAGGGTGCAATGCCTGAGGTCAGAAAGGGAGGATCTCATGCAAGAAGCGAAACTTTCTGCAGTCAGCATATGTATTTACACACATATGTATACATATGTGCACATACACAAATATGTGTCATATATGGAAGGGACAAGACTTCTAGTTTCAGTGGGACGCGTAGAGTGGAAGAGGAAGGTGTGTATGGCTGTGGACAGCAGAGTGATGGGAAGGGTATGTAAAATAAATGCATTAGAGGGAAGGAGGCACTGAAGGATACGTAAGTTATCTTGGCAGACAGGGTCTTACAGGTGACTAAGTGGTTACAATACCTACTTAGAGGGGATGGTGCTCATTTTTCCTTCTCACTCCAGTTTATGTCTCTGAAGAGGTTTTAATGCACCATACCTCTCAACATCTCAGAAGGAAGCCAAAACCAGCCAAAAACCAAGCAGTGAGTACAGAAAGGAAAGGGCCCACACAAGCAACCTCAGGCAAGAGGCCAGGGCTGCCAGGGGCGAGGCTGTTCCCAGCCTGCGCCTTCTACAGCCAAGGAGAGATTTCCTGCTGCTGAGGGCTGTCAGTCTCCTGGCATCCATGGACTTTACATTCTTATGAGAAGCTGTTTAATTAAGCAAACAGATAAGCTCCTGCAGCAAAAAGGCCTTATTTATTGAGCATTGTTTTGACTGGTACAAGCTTCTTGAGCAGGAAATGTTTCCAAGACAGTTTCCTTATTTAGCACATGCTTGAAGCCTTGCATGGATCTGGCTGTGCTTTCCAACAGGATTTCCCTTTTCTGTCAACAGAATAACTTCCCAGCCAGCAGCCGTGAACGCCTGCAGGACCTGAAGTCTACAGTGGATTTGCTGACCAGCATCACTTTTTTCAGGATGAAGGTAGTCATATGGGTGGAAATGGGAATGGCATCTCTGCAGTTTTTCCCCCAGGAGTTGATTTCCCGTTTTCAAAACATTGTTTCATGTCATTGTGCTCTAGACACTTAAAGAAAATGGAAATCATCTGTGAACATGTAAAAACATCTACATTTTGCCTTTACTTCACTGTGTTTTGCACTGTGAAGATGTAAATTGTTTTTTTGCTTAGGCTTCTTCAGTCATAAATATGGCATTAAAAAAAAAAGAAAGGAGGAGGAATAAAGAAAATTGGAAAGTTTTGGGAAGATAATTTGCTTCTGTTAACATCATTACGAAGCTTTTCCTGTAAAACCATCTATTCACTATCTTTTATTTGGAAAAAATTTTAAAGTTTATCTCATGGAGGGTAAAATACTGCAATAAGATAATATCTCTCAGTAGAGATCCAGGAGAGTTGTTATGAATGCTAATGTGCTGGTTCCATAGTTAATTTTATTGTTCAAGCAGTGTGTAATGAGATAATTTTTAATTCCTGATTATTGGTTTCTAAACTTTTTTTAAAAGTTTACAACCTGCTGCAGTCAGTTTGTACATGTCAGTTAGAAATTTTTATCTTATCAACGACCAAGTGTTTAATTTGAGCTGTTTCAGGAAGTTCTTAAAATTTTACTCCTAAACCTTAGGGTAAATGATGTCTTAGAACTTTATTTTAAGAGAGTTTATTCAGACAATCTGTCTGTATTGAAAGTTTGCTGTATGGAAAAGAGAAGTTTAGAGAAGCTGTGAGATACTGACAGTATCAAAGTTGCTGGGTTATTGTTGTATTTGCAGGGTGATGCCTACCTGTCTCGTTAGTCTAAAGTGCTCCTGCAGCATTTTTCTAAAGCAACATAACAATGAAATAATGAAAACAGCTGCTGTTGCAAGAGGAGAAGGTGTATCAGTTGGCATGACCCTAGGGATTCTGGTGTGCTTTAAAATTCAATAAAGCTTGTGATGAAAGATGTCCTTAATGCAAGTTTTTGTGTTTAAAGGTGGTCTTCAGTAAGACTTTCCAGATCAGATGTTGTCTGCTCTGCTGGTCTATTGCACCTTCTTCCAGTGTTAGAAAAGATTACTTGCTGGATTCATAACAAAATCCTATAAATTCAGCAGAAACTGTGTGTTTGGCTCAGATTATACACATATCAAACCACATGATCTGTCTATTTTGAGGAATCTTCCTTGGCCCTTCAAAATCTCTTTTTATTCTGGAAATGGTCCTGTGAGGAGACAAGTGTCATCACTGCTTTTTGATGCCTGGGGAGAGTGACACATTTGTGGTTTACAGGTCACCGACACCACAGGGTCTCTGAAAGCAGATCCACCAAGCCCTGGGCGGTTCCCAAACCGGTGGTGTGTTCCTTCCCTGTTTGATTTACGAGCAGTGCTTTGTTTGACTCTCTTTGTTGTCTCCTTGCCAGGTCCAAGAGCTGCAGAGCCCACCCCGAGCCAGCCAGGTAGTGAAGGACTGTGTAAAAGCTTGTCTCAACTCCACCTACGAGTACATTTTCAACAACTGCCATGAGCTGTACAGTCGCGAGTACCAGACAGACCCTGTGAGTAGCTGATAAGAAGGCAGGAAGGAGTCCAACTTTCTGATTTTCTTAAGATAATAACAAGAATACTAGTTGATACAAAAAGCCAACAGAAACAAAATTACGCGACTTGTTATCTTCTGAATGCACAAAACTTGTAATCAAATAATGAGCACTAATTAGTAAGTGGAGGATGATAATTGTTTTACACTAATTATGATGCATTTTGCCAGCCTCAGCAGTTATTTGTGAAGGGAAGGTTTGATGTAGCTTTGAACGAGCAAAAGCCAATTAGAGCAGATGTAGACTGATCCAGGAAACTTCAGCATATATAAACCTCAAGCAGTGAAATTTTACCTTGTTTTCTAGCAGCCAGTATCCTGCACTGAGTTTAGGAGATGCCTCTAGACACGAACTGTTTTCAAATCCATAAAAGCTCCTCTAACCACTTTGTAGTAATGCAGACATAATGTGTCAGTGTGGATATAGTCATCAACCAGGTGCCTAATAAGCAAGTATTTGGAATAAGCTTGGGAAAAATAATGTCTCAGCAGGTCTCCTGGAGCCTGGCCTGCTCTTGGCACGGTAAACGACAAAACAGGGATTAGTTGGGTTTGAGGCCACCAGTAAGCAACATGGTTTGGCATGTTACTGTGTTTTGCATTAGATCAGGCACATTGCCAGCAGTCATTATTAATTTTAAGCTCTTCAGAGAAGGGGCCCACAGGTAATTAGTTTTTGGAGTTTGCATGCTGATCTACATTTGCCAGGTTTTTCTGTCCCCTTAAAGTTTATGCTGTTTTTCCAATGGCTTCCTTCCCAGAACAAAAATCAGGACCTTCCTCCTGAAGAACAGGGCCCCAGCATCAGGAACCTTGATTTCTGGCCCAAGCTCATCACTTTGATAGTTTCCATCATAGAAGAGGACAAGAATTCCTATACCCCAGTCCTGAATCAGTAAGAATCTTCCGTGTCCTGTGTGGCCAATACTAGTCTGTGTGTGTGCTCTGCTTTATTTGTTGAATAAAGCTTTCTATCTCTTCTGTCACTTGTGCATTTATAGAAGTACTTATCTTGTCTGTCTGTCTTTCTGTCTTATCTGTCTCTGTCTTTATAAATAACTCTTTTTGATTGGGATGGAAGAGTTTCAAAAGGTTCAGTAACGCTGGCGTTCGAGCACAAACACCCTGATAATTACAATCCTGAACTCAGGGAGGCACCTGAAAATGGGGTGAGAGTTCTTTTGGTTTTTTCTGATGTTGAGCAGTTCTGGGGTGCACATTAATGCACACAGTGGTGCCATGGTGCTTTACACTGTGATTTAGGAACGTGGTGCTCAGTGCAGCACTGGGAAATTGCATTGGGTGGAGTTGGCACATCAGTGGAAAGGAACCTGAAACGGGTTTAACCAGTGGACACCCCTCCAACAGTCCCACAGGGCAGGAGAAGAGAGAGAGATTTGACAAGGTATTATACACAAACAGCTGGATTGTGCCCTAGTGATCACTGATTTAAAATGATTATCATTCAGCTGTCAGCTTTGAAAAGGAGAATAAAAAAAATGGACAAGGAAAGGGAAAAAGATTACATTCCCCTAATTATTGTATACATCTCTACTCGAAAAGGCATCCAGGCCTGGCTTTTTGAGTTAAAACCAGTGTTATTTTCAGATTAGTTAACCTGTGCCAGAGTGTCCAGTTCATGGTCTCCAGTTTTCACTTGGACCTTTATCTAGGGTGAAGGCATTTCTGTAATGTTGAGCTTTTCAGCACATAGTGTAGCTCAGAGCTGAATAAAGAAGAGCCTTTTGCTCTGCTACATGCCAAAGCTTTTCCAAATGTCCCCTCAGGTTTCCTCAGGAGCTTGCAGTTGGGAAGATCAGCGCAGAGGTGATGTGGAGTCTTTTTGCCCAGGATATGAAATATGCCATGGAAGGTAAGAGAATGTTTCACTGCTGCTAGCAACTTTTTGCTGATCTCTTTTTCTCCATCCATTTGATGAAAATGAGGCCTAAGCACAGGAGTAGCACGACTGTTTGGAGCAGGGATTTCCAGTGGCTTGTTTGTGCACAGTTGCTTTATAGGCGAGAATTGAGGCTGAGATCTGCATTAGCTCCAGACCTCTGTGTCAGGCTATGTTGCAAGCTGTTTATTGTCATCCCAGCTGGTTTGAAATCAGAAGTTCTCTTAGGCCTGAGATTACGTTGGCTTAGATTAGCAGCCAGAAGCATCTTCATTCTGCTGTGTACTGTGGTAGAAAGGGTTGAAGAAGTAGGTGGACTCTGGGTTTTGCCATGGCTTTAGTTCCCTGGGCCATTGGCAGAAAGATGCTGTTAGAACAATTCCTGCTGCAGACATTTTGCGTAATTCCACCTCCTAGTAGGGAAGAAATTTTACTGTTTCTGAAAATGAGTTAGGTATGCAAAGCCCAGCAAACTTCCGGAAAGGAGTTCTGCTGCTTGCAGTACTCTTCAGGTGGTTGATTACAGTTTCTGAGCTTGTTTTAGTTCTATACATTGATTTGCACAATCTAATGATGTTTTTTACAAGGTTCAGAGAGCATCCAGCTCCCACTAGCTCTGCAACTATAGTAGCAGTTGCTTTCTCAGTATTTTGCAGGATTGGGCTTTATGATCACCTATAAGGTGCTATTGTGATAACAGAGAAGTGCTGGTGCTACCTGTGGCATGCTAGTGTTCATATTCATATTCCAAACCCAAGTCAAGCTACTGCTTTTAGTCACTCACAAAATTTTGCTCAATCCACTTGCCTCCAGTTTGATTTGAGCTTGCTTATGGAAGTGACAGCCTATTAGACTCTCACTTCAAATTGCGAAGACAAAAATGCTGCCAATGAGAGTTTCCTGCATTTTGTTCTTTGGGAACAGTCTGTGGGGTTGCTCTGTAAGTGAAGAAGGTTGACTCTATTTATTTTATTAATCTCTGTCAGTGCAACAGATGTAGAAACTGTGCTGTGGGGGGGAGGCTCTTTGCCAGCTGTAGGCTTGAGTTCAGCAGGCTGCAGGGCTGGATGAAATGTTCTCAATTCTGTGTTAGCAACTTTTTATATATGCTTGTACCCCACAGTGCCTTTGTCTTGTGAGGTCATGCTGATGTAAGAACAGACACTGGGATGGACTAAGACCTACTTTGTTGAAGAATCTCTCTTACAGGGACTGTCACTACTTGCTCATATGCTAGAGATGAGGCAACAGTGATAATTTCATGTTATCTTTCCCTAGAAGCTGTTTGCTCTTGCAAACCATTTCAGCTTCTCTTTCAGTTTTGCCCTTACTCATATAGGAGGGATGGAGCACCTTTCCTATGAAGAAAATCTAAGAGAATTGGTATTGTTCAGCCTGGAAAAGAGAAGGCTTCCAGGTGACCTAATTACACCCTTCCTGTACGTGAAGGGAACCTACAAGAAAGATAGAGAGGGACTTTTTACAAGAGCATGGAGTGACAGGACAAAGGGGAACGGCTTCAAACTGAAAGAGAATAAGTTTAGATTGAATATTAGGAAAAAATTTTTCCCTGTGAGGGGGAGTGAGGCCCTGGAACAGGTTGCCCAGAGAAGCTGTGAGTGCCACATCCCTGGCAGTGTTCAAGGCCAGGTTGTTCTAGTGGAAGCTGTCCCTGCCCATGGCAAGGTGGGTGGAACAAGATGATTATTATGGTCCCTTCCAACCCAAGCCAATCTACAGTTCTATTTACTTCTGTGTGCTTGCCTTCAAGAATTTATAATGCAATTTACTCTTCTAACTGTTGGAAGTGCCCTATCTTCCTCCTTTATCTGCAGCCATGAGATCTCTCCAGATCTTTCTTTCCTGAGATTCCCTTTCCCTGTCGCATCCGAAATGCAACTGTAAAAAAGTTACGTATGTGAATTTGACTGTCAAAGGGGACATGACTTTGACTGGGGGTTTTTTTGTCTTTTTAATGACTTTATTTGATCGCCGTGTTCACTCGGCCTCCCAGGTTTTCTCTGTTCACATCTCATACCACGTCCCCTTTGACTCTGTTCCCACTCATCAATCTGGGCTTATTTTACCTTTTTCTGACATCCTCCTGGTCACTTGTGAGCTTCTTGAGACAAGGATTGGTATTGTGTTTCCACCCCTTAGTTCCTCAGTGCATTGCAAATACTCGCTGAAAGACCATCCCACTTTAAAATATTTATTGGTGACAAAAGTTGACAAAAAGGCGGCTGAGGGACAGGGGAGGATTGGCATTTTGAGCAAAAATTGAAAAAGTGCATGGTAATGTATTTGTACTCTAGCTGTGCAAGTTCTGCAGGAGGGTTGGACAGCAATAGAGTCTGTGTTGGGATGAGTCTCTTCCAAATATATATTCAAGAAATCCTCAGGGTGCAGAATTCTATTTGAGGCAAGTGTGATTCCTCACTGCTTTGCTCTCCAGAAACTTGTGAAGATAACCTTTAGAACAAGCTCTACAATAATTCAATTATAAGCCTTACTACATATATTTTAAATACAGATGATTGGATTAGCTAAGTGAATTTTTTTTTAAACTAGGGGGAAAAAGGGATTAAAGGAAACTGGTTGAATGATGTGAAGGATGATGATTAGATTTGCTGTCCTTAGCTCTTGGCTCTATCATTTCTCAGGTTTAGTCACTGATTGTTCTACCAGTTTAACTGCCCTAAGAGTCTCATATTCCTTTTGCCAGTTTGTGGCGTAATCGGTGGGTACATTTCTGGTGTGCTCCAAGGTCTGTATGCATCAGGAGCTCTCTTTAACAAAAGCTAATCTATTTTGTGGGGATATGTGCACATGAACCCAGAATGTAAGACTTGCTCCTAACTTTCTTCATGGTGTTTTCCCTTATGTTCTGTTCCTAAGTTCTGGATCACATGAGCTCATTCACCTCAGCAAGTGGTAAGTTCATGCTCCTTGTGGAGCTTGTAGTTATGAGTAGGCAAAGAGTTTTAATCTGTTACCCATAGTTTTAGCACTCTGGATGTAGTTTCTCACACTAGCTTTAGTGTTCTATAGTTTACTGCCAGCATTGAAACAGATCTGCAAAGAAGACTTGAAAGACCATACTGCTGCTTTAGAAATGGAGGGTATGTGCTGTAAGGGAGACTCCCGACCAGTCACTTCAGTTTTTTGACAGTACCTGATGCACTGAGCAGTTCTGGGAAACAGCCCCTTTGCTGGATCCCAGGCATTAAGATGTAGATAATGTCTCTTGAAGAATAGCTACTGAGGTCAGAGCTCCAGTTCATGTGTGGCTCTGCTCCTTCTCTCCTGGCCCAGGTGATGCTTGAGGATCTCTGGCCCTTTCACTCCGCAGTGACATTAAGTTTTCTTCTTGCACAAAGGCCATTTGAAGGGTTTGGAGTAGAAAGAGTGGCGAGCCTGGCTGCATGAAACTGCCCCCAGCCTCATACTTCCACACTGCTCTCCAGGACAGAGTGTGGAAGAGGGAAGCTCAAGTGGGAGATGGTTTCTTTGAGCTGGAGAATAGTGCCTGGCTATGTGAGTTGTTTTCCGGTTTCCCCATGGTGCCTTTCCCAACTAGAGTTTACCCCCCATGTGCACCCATGCAGCCTCTGCAGGACAGTATATAAACTCTAATTTATGCCTAGAATACAGTGCTTAAGGGCTTCAGATACAGAGTGCATACCAGGCTGTGGATGCTGCATCACGTGTCCTTTGGGCACCTTCTGTAGAGTTAGATTGCTGATGTGAGAAACGTTCGAGTCATAAAAATTAACACCTCTTCTCTGTTCAAAAGATGTTCAGGAACTGGTAGCAACCATCAAGCAGCAGTGTATTTGACTGCTGAAAGGCAAGTGCACTTCAGACAGCTCTTATGCCTTCAGCTCTCCTAAGGAGACTCAGCATCTGAGACCCAGCAGAAGCTCCAGGATCTATCCTGCTTGTTTTCTCTCTTCCCAAAGCAGTGACAGCTCAAGGCACCATTCACAGCAGACCTGGCACTTGCCCGTTTACTGGCAAAGGCAGTACAGGACAAGTCTTTGAGAAGTGTCCTGTGTTCCCCATCAACCCAAGAGTAAAACAGATCAGATGATCATGTGTCCAGACTTGGCTGGCAGGATCATGCTCCCCTGGAGTCACTGTAGCATAGAGGATGATTTTTCAAGTCATACAGCTGGCACCACCTCTGGGACACTGACTGGTTAATTGGAGTTAATAGTTTTCTCACTGTCCTCTGTGAAACCTCTGTGGCCCAGAAAGCACAAGCATCTTGAGCGAAGAGGCTTGTGCTCTTCCTTTACCAGAAAGGCCTTAAAAGACAGTAATAGAAAATCAACGTCATCCTTGACAGCACTGTTTTATCTTAGTTTGGGCACATCAGCATTAGGAGAGTTGCAAATTGGAAGTGTCTCTGAGAGGAAGAGAGACTGAGCAGACTTGGCAGGCAGGATTGAAATAAATCATTCTGCCACTTTCTCACTTCTAATAAGAAGAAGGGGATCAGAGGCACACACAGGTGCCATCTGTCTAAAGTGTTGATGCTTCAACAGCCTCAGTACCTATTAGAGTTTCTTTGCAGAAATTTGGCATTATTTGCTAGAAATTATCCCATGAAAAGTAGACTAACAAACAGGAAGCATTATCTGTGGATTGAAGGATGTGGTGGAAGCACTGTTCTCTGCTTGAAAAAGTAGAACTGGATGTGACGCTAGAAAGTGTGCTGCTAGGGAGCAGTTCCCTATTAATGCCTTCATAATATGGCCTTGGTGACCTTAAAAGCTTTTCTCCATTGGAGACTGTTTGCAGATGAAATCTGGTGAGGAAGTGTCTGAGACTTATAGAACTCTCTGGTCTTTTCAGGATAAAACACAGCAGTTGCTGCGCAATATCTCTGTGCTGTTTCGCTGCTGCTGCTAAGCTCTTTAAAAGCCAGCAGGTTATAAAGCAGCACAGAAATGTTCTAAGACTGATGGCTCCCAGGATCTTTTTCTAAAATGGATTTCAATGTATGCCTCTGACTGATGTGTTTCCATGTCACCTTCAGGTGGTCTTAAACATTTCCTCTTATAAAGAAAGCAGTTTATCAAAACTATGCAGGGTCCATTGAAGGAGGGAAGGCAGATTGTGTGAGCTGTTGGGAATAAGGAGGTTTTGGGTCTTTGTCGGCTTTCTTTGTCCTCCGGAATGTTTGAGCTGTTATAGTTCACTTTTGTCTTTTCTCTGTCACAAGCCCCACCTCTATTTCGCATACGTAAAGTTCTCTTTTACGGTGGTAAGACCTCTCCTTCCTTTCTTTTACTTTCCTGTAGTTTATGCCCTTAGAGTGAATTGTTTCCTTTAGCACTTAGATGGCCAGGTAGTCCTAGTAGCTGTCCTTGGGCTTAGCTTCTGTGGCTGCTTTGCATCTTCATCTTCTGCAACTTAGAAGTGTTTTAAATGTTCTTAAAAAAACAAACAAACAAAAAAAAACAAACAGAAAAAGACTTGAATTGCTTGCTTTTAGTGCATTGCTTAATTTTGAGGAACTAAGTCTGATTTAAGTCCTGTTTGTGTCCAAGTCAGACCTTTCTTCTGCAGGAACAGCACTTTCCCCATACAGGAACAGCAGCTGGAGGCAGTGCATGTCCAAGTTAATGAAGTTATTATTATGAAGTCCATTGGTTTCCTCAGTCACAGGGAGCGAAGTGGGCACAGTTATTGCTCTGTTTGTTTCCAGATCTGTGGAGAGAGTTTGTGTTTTCTTCTGCAGTTGCTTGAGGGACGTCAGCAGTTCAGACACTGAGTATACTCCTTAGTGCTCAAAAAGATACAATACATAACATAATATAATACATAACATACATAATATAATGCATAACATAACATAAAACAGGAATGGACTTTCCACAGCTCCAATACAAGCAAATTACCTGTGGAGGGAAATGGACCACATGTAATTTGTCCATTGAACCGTCACTCCTGGGGACTGTGTCTCTCAGATACAGAGCATTCCACTGCTTGGCAGTTGCCAAAACTTGCGGAAAAGTTTTGAATCAAAATTTCCCTGGATTTTGTGTTTTCAGTTGGATAATTCATTCTTGATGTGGACCTTCTTCTTGTGCAGGTTGGTGAAGCTTCAAGAGAGATGCAGAAGTTTCTCAGTGTTTTGAATAAGTTGCAAGAATTCACATTTACATGAAAATAGATGATGATGATGATGATGTAAGATAAGCTTGTCTGTCAGGTCTCTGATTAGAAAACTGTGACCATTTTGCATCATGAAGATGTGTCCTCCACTTTTGAGTGTCCATAGCATGTATTGCTTAACAGGTGCACAGATGTACCCAGTTACTGGATACCTGTGCTGAAGTCCTAGATTAAAGCCATTCAAAGTTAAGAAAAAGACTTCCTCTTTTCACCATAGCTGAATCCTGTCTGCATATCAGCAGTGATGCCCTTGAGGAAGAGGAGTCTAAAATCAAATTCTGGGGTTAAAAACCTGAGTCTGAGCTAAAATCGTGTGCGTTTTAGGATAGTATCTCACACTGTAGTCATGGACATCACAGCAGCTTGCTGTGATGCTAGAGTGAAAAAAGAGGCTTGGCACAAAGTGTTTTCCTGCTGTGAGGCTTGGCAAATGAAAGAGATGGATACGGACAGGCAGCGCTGGGCAGCGGCGGTGCAGAATTGATCACCTGATAACTCAGGGTCATAGTGCAGACAAAAGCCAGCTGCTGAGTCCTCATAACATCATGAAAAAGGAATTAATTTTAATCTTTTCAAGGGAGATTTTGAAGAAAAGCAGTGCAGTAGAAGGAGCTGCCTGTGTAAGCACGTGAAGGGTGGCTTGGGAGAAAGTGTTTGGGATTGTAGGCTGATCAGAGGTGGGAGTCAATTGCTGAAAGATGGTAGTGTGGACGTAGGCTGTGAAGGGCCTGGAGAGTGAAGACATGGTGCATACATTCCTTGTGTTAAGTAAGGGGAGCTGTGATCTAGGGAGTTGAAATGTAGGTCTGAGTATGGCCAGTGCTTCAGCAGCATAGGGGTGTGGGAAGCGTCACGTTGTGGAGGTATGTGCGCTTCACAGGGAAGAACTGCATTGTCCCGACATTGTCTGGGTACAAAAACGTAAGGAAACCTGGAGGGAGGAAGAGGCTCAACAGCAGACACTGCCTTCTGGAAGAGAAGTATCATTAATTCCTCCAAACTGGGGATCTGGGAAGGCTCCACCTCCTGTATAGCTTGTTTGGACTTGCTTGTGGCTCATACTGTCAAACTCTTTGTGCTTTCTGCTCTTGTCTCCTACGGGATGTAGTGTAACATGTTGCTGTTGCCTTTGTTTGTATCCAAGAATGAACAGATTCGCTTGCCTTGATTTTAACTCTGCAATGATGGAATCTCGACTGTGATATGTTAAATGAAAAGCCCAGAAGAGATTGCTCTGTTTTTATTGCTTTGACAACCGAAAAATCTGCAACAAATAGAAGTATTAATTAGAGCTACAGAAATAAACTCCAGAGCCCCAATGGTCAACCTCCAAGAACCCCTGCCTGCTGCCAAAATCCTGTGTTGTGAAGATTTTATGACTCTATAGATGCTTCATCCTCAAAACATTGCATAGTGCAGATATGCTTTATAAAACCTTCCTATGCCTGATGGCAATGATAGTGGTAAATTCAGACCTAACTGCTCATTTTTCCTTCCTTACAGAGCATGAGAAACACAGGCTGTGTAAAAGTGCGGACTATATGAATTTACACTTCAAAGTGAAGTGGCTGTACAATGAATATGTTCGTGATCTGCCTGCCTTCAAGGGAAAAGTGCCTGAATATCCAGCGTGAGTGTATTATGCCTCCTTTAGTAAATCCCCACTATCTGTCTCTTTGTGTTACCTTGAGGGTAGGGGGATCATTTGGTTCTCCTGTGGCTCCCTTCATGGTACAGCAGGTCTTCACTCCTGATTTTCTGTGCTTTTTTACATGCATGTTTGTCCTCTGTGGTGTTCTGTGCCACTGCCCCAACCTAACTCAGTCCCTTATTGTACAGTATCTCCCAACATTTCAAAAGCTTTAGCAATGGCATGGACAGTCTCTATGTCACTCTGTGCCTGCAGTTTGGGCTTTGGTCAGTTCTTGAACAGCAGATGTAGGCTTACATTCTTGTGTTAATAGGTACAGGTTTATGTGTATATACTGTATGTCTGTGTGTATGGATGTCATATGTACACATAACAGGATTTGTAAGATAATGTTTTCTCTTTTTTAGAAAGACTGGGTGGTTTAGCTGGAAAGATCAGATAAGCTGTTGCTCTTGAGTTCGAAGCAGTTGTTTGTAACTTTTATTTAACTTTATAAGAGCAACACTAGATTTCAGACCTGGAAAAGGTGTATAAGCCCAGAAGAGAGCAACCCAGAGATAATGCTGTAGCTAGAGTTCCTTGCCTAAGGCAAGAGAAGGTATCCTGGGTCTGACCAGTGTTTTAACTGGTTTTCAGAGGCTTTCGGTGATGGTTGCACAACATCTCCTTTTCTCCTGTGCTTCACTGTTACCCCTTTTAACTGTTACCCCTTCTACTTCACTGCTACCCCTTGGTTTCTGGGGGGTTTAACTTGCCTTTTTCTCCCTCCAAATCTTTCTTGTTTTGATTTGAGCTTGTTTTAGGCTGGGCATGGAGAATAAATTGTTCCTGCTTTACAAGACTGCAATGCTCTGCTCATGTCTCTTCCCAGTCTTCTGCTGGTTCTTGTTTCTTCCCAGCTTTCCCTGTAAGGGAGGTTTACTCACCTCTTTCCAGCTGGTCTGTGTCTGAACATACAATACCCAGCCTTAAATATCGATGTTTCATCTGAACCTTGCCTTGCATTGCCTTGCAGATAGGGCTGCTGCTCTCTGCATTGACAGCAACCCTTTTGTTTTTCCTTTTATTCAGAGGTATTTTTGACTAGAGGTGCTTCCAGTGGGGCCACAGGCCAGCCCACAGGCACCCTCAGCATTGTGTCCTACCACGCTGCTGTTCCTATCCTGTACATGACTGTTCACTTCTGTCCAAATGCAGCACTTTGCACATGTTCCCCTTGAAAAATACATCATGCCTGGACTGTGTTTCCAGTTTGGCACTTTGAATTCTCCTCCCATCCTGTTGTGCATGCAGTCCCTCAAGCCTGGTGCCAGCTGCATACTAAGACGTGAGCCAGTTGGCATAATTGCTCGGCATGGGCTGTGGGCCTTGATTAACAAATCAGGTCAGCAAGAGGCATAAACTCAGTGAACAGGGTGCTGGAATGGCAGTCTCAGAAGCCCTGTTCTCTTTGCTGTGCCTCTGAGTCGGGGCAGTCTCAGGCAAGCCATCAGACATTCTTAATCTCTCTTTTTCTCCTGTGTAATCAGGATAATGATGCTCAGTTTTGTTCTGCAGACTTCTGCACTCTGTTCTGCTCTGCTGGCCTTTGTGGTAGAGCTTCAGTGCTCATGTGCACCTGCAGCCAATGGTTTTGTTAATTCACTCTTTTACTGTAGTACAATAGGCACATTGTCACACATAGGTGATGTTTATTTCGACCATAACCTTCACCTGTCACGAAATATCGCTTTGAGATCAATTACAGCTATGTGCTCTTGTCCTTTGATTTGCTTCATCACAAGTATTTTTGGTCTTGAAACTTCCTTAAGCAAAGGAGTCCACACATCAAGTTTGCACATCAGTAAACTCTTTAGGTAAAACTAAATTGCTGCTGTCCAGGCAACAGTTGGGTTGTCTGACTTCTTGTCAGACAAGAGGCTATCCACAAACTCGCTTTTCATGTTGAAACTATGAGAAACCATGTTTGTGATAGCCTTGAGATGTAATTGAATAAAGTGAAGGCTCCAAAGCATTGAAGCTGAAGTTTTTATACTCCCTTCTTCAGCTTTTAGCTGCCAGCTAACCTAACTTTTTAGATGTGTAAAATAAGTGTTCTATGTTTTGTTTTAATACTGATGTTAGCATGCAGCTAGCGTGCTGCCTCCTCTCTGGTGGGGGAAGGTGTTCCTTCCTTGAGATCCTGTTGGCTTATCCTGGCTCTCTTCATCAAACACAGTATTTATTCTTCTGCTCTCTGGAACCCTGCCTGCCTTCTTGCCTCAGCACTTGCCAAGACCCAGAGGTTGTTCACTTGGATACCCACAGCAAATGAACAAGATGAATTCACCTGTAAAGTGTGATACTGCAGGCGCCATGCTCATGGCCAAGCTGAAATGGTAGCCTTTTGTGTTACCTCCCTGTTGTGCAGGCAGGTAAACTTCCCTTTAGTCCCAAAGTGCTGCTCCCTTTCCCAGCAGGCAGGACTGAAGCATGTTCTGTGCCTACCTTGTTTGGAGGGGTTGGCTGTGCTGTCTGGAGTCAGTCCTGACCCAATGAGCACAGAATGTCTCTGAAGCAGCACTGTGAGCTACTGCCTTGTGTGCTGGTGCGTGAGTCATTACAGCATTTGCATCTAGATCAATAATTGAAGCAGACGAGGGAGAAGATATTTGCCATATAACATTTTGAAGCTATTTCTGCATGAAATCAGATTATTTTTATTCGGTTTTTTGCTAGATAATTTTGAATGTGGTTCTGGATATGTTGCCTTTGCAGTCCCTCCTGACTTGCTCAGCAGCCCAAGACCTGATGGCAGAGCACTGTAAGGGCCTATGATAGCTCTAGGTTTGTGTTACAGTTCAAAACATATTTTTGTCCTGAATATGCATATGGACTGGAAGTATTTATGAATTATTTGCATCTCTTGAGTTTTCCTGCCAGCCAATAAAGGGCAAAGATGAGGCTGGCTTTGCAACTGTGCCTACAGAATGTCCTGGCCTGACTTTAGTGATTCACTTAATATTCATAGTAAACCTTTTCCTGAAGACAATGCTTTTTTTAATGAGGGGGAAGCAAATATACCATCCTCACCCACCCAGCCGTACCTTTTTTGTTGGCATCTTTGTTTAGACAATTTGGCAAGACAGTAAAATACCTATGCACTTGATTTTGTACGTCAACATATGGTAGCCATAAAAATGGGCAGTGACTGTTCTCAACAGCAAATGGCTCTTTCTTGTGAATGTGGTGCAGCAACTAAGGATGAATGATAATCAGGAAGTTGTTCTGCTTCTTAGAGCGAAAGCTGTGGCTTCTGGCACCAACAAGTAATCCTGCCTGCACATTGACCTATGATGTGAAGCAGTCAACAGCTCACAGCCTGGGAACTGTGAAACAGGTGGAAGATGTATAGTTGCTTCCTTGTAAAATGCCTGAGTTCCCTTCTAAGGCTCGAGCTGTTTAAAATACACTATTGCAGTTTAAAAGAAAATGTTGAAAGCTTGAGAAACTTGCAGCAGACTTCAACATATGCTGACTTTTAGGAGCCTGAAGTGCCATTCAAAAGGAATTTTTCCAGAATACAGGAAGTCCATATGTCTGTGACAGTGTTCCACTGTTGCTGTCTATAATAAATAGGGCTGCATAGACAGGTTTCTGTTGGCATTTTAACACTGTGTCAGTTGCAATTTCCAATATTAGCATTGATGTGCTTTATATCTCAAAGCGTAGAGAGTATTTAAGGCTATCTAGTGTGCTCTGCCTGTGAATTTGCTCTTGATCTCCCTCTCATGTCTGGCACATGCTTTCATGTTCTTTGCAAACTCAGCCCATAATTAGCACAATCTCTATGAACACAGCTGCCTGTTTAGAGGAGGCTGTACTCTCTGAAGCTCATATAATAATCTTTTGTATGGACTAAATCACACATGGGCACCTTTTTCTTTTATTTGTGAATGCTGTTTAGTAATATTTGAAATTAAGATTTGCTTCAGCTGTGCTATGTTGGCACTTGCATGCAACAAATTCTAGACAGACATTTAAATAAAGCTGTAAGTGCTGTGTTATTGCTTAAACACAGACAACAAAAACACACACCCCCCCTTTTGTACTGTGTGAATATGTCCCACAGAGCGGAGAACAGAGGGACCAGCTGTAAGATCCCATCCCTGAAGCTGCCTCTCACCTTGCCTATTTGGACAAGGTGAGACCATCTAAAAGCCTTTTGTTCAGTGCAGGAGGTAACTCCAGACACCATCTCACGTGAGACATCTCTCATGTGTCAGATTCAGCAATGGCTGTTTCAGCAGCTTCTTAAATTCCGCTCTGCCATTTAGCTTATCCTCCAAAGTGAAGGGGAACAACAAACTTTACTGTCCTTGTTCTTGGAACTCCCTGTTTTGGGGTTCTTGCACCAACGCAGTTGGTCCAATACTCAACATGAACTAAGTTTGTGCTTCTTCAGAAGAAAACAATGAAGAACTGCTGACAGGCTGGCAAGCCCTAGCAGATGTCACCAGGGGTTGATCTTATTCAGGCATCTTCACAGTGAGATCAGCAGCCCATGGAAAGGGGAGGGTGTTTTCAGGGAGCCTCAGGGAAAGGGAGAGCAGGATTAAAGTGGAGAAAACTTTTAGCCTTGTTTCCTCTTTCTGATCTTCCAGGAAGATTTCTGTGTCTCCAGATGAAGTGACTTAAGGGCCCTGGGAAAGAGGTGCTTCTTTTCCTTCCTTCCTTCTTTTCCTTGTATTGCAAACAAAATACTTGTTCGCAGCTCTCACATGAAAGCTGGTACATCCAAGTGGGCAGCAGGAGAGGTGCCCTTTGGCATGCTGAGATGGTGGGTGTGGAGATCTCCCTTATGCTGTCTGGCACTCGGATGAAAGGGGAAGAAACAACAAAGTGCTTTGAGATGACGCAAAGTTAAATATGGTTCCCAAGGGGGAAAAAAGGGAAGGTACTGAGAAAAGACAGGGAGAAGGACAAAAACAACTCAGGACCAGCAGGCTGCAGAGGCTGACCTGGGCTGTGTCCTGCTGGTCCAGCCCAAGTAATGGTACAGACCCTGCTCACAGGTTGCTTCAGAACAGGCACAAGTATATTTGGGGACTTGGACTGCATGCACGGACAGCAGCATTCAGATATCTCACAGTGGCAAACTTTCACAAGACTTGCTGGAACTGCAGCACTGTCAGAGTCTGGTTGGAGTGCTCCGTTTCCTGCTGTAACTCACTGTCTTTCCTGACCCTCCCGCAGGTGGTTTGAGCAATTTGTGATGCAGTGGCTGGATGAAAATGAAGATGTTTCCTTAGACTTTCTGCATGGTGCTCTGGAGAGAGATAAAAAAGATGGGGTATGTAGGTCACGCTGAGTGAAACACTTGGTCCTACATCGTTCAGTGCACAGAACCAAATAAACCACTGTAAATTCAGCTGTCATACAAATGGAGGATGTGGCCCTTTCTGCTTGCCAAACAACTGGGAAACTCATTTATTTTAGGACTTTACAGGTCACAGAGAGCTTTTTAATAGCAAGGTACATATCATTCATTTATGTCTGTTCTGCTGCTGTTAATCTGTCAGCCAGTGGCTTGGTGCTCTCTCTGTTTGGGAGAGGTAATTGAAATTGAAAATTGAGGCACTTTGCATGTACTTAGTCATGCAGTGAGAATGTGACCTTAATCCACTGACAGACCAATCTTATTCATAATTTGCTGAGTATTCCCAATGGAGAGAAGAGCTTTCTCGTTTATTCAGGGACTGTAGTCTGTGATACTAATGGAAACATTTTGTTTAATATCAAATTTTTTTAAAAAAATACAATTAAAAAGAGCTCTTTACTCTCTCTTTCTTTCCTCCTTAACTGACAGACCGTGCATTTCATCAAGGGTCTCCACATCATGCTGCACTTCCCTGGTGCTTGTCATGTCATCATTGGTAAAGGACAATAAACTTACAACCCAAATGAATTGGCTATTAGCATCTTTAGGCCTTTTGGAGAGTTTTTTTGACTAATTCTGAGGAAGATGTAGGTTTGGATAAATTTGTCCTGCATTCAATGCCACAGATGATGGAATCAGCCATGAAAGGAGTGTATTTCAGATCTTTCTGCTTGACAGTGACTGTTTGTACTTCTTGTTTTAGTTCCAGCAAACTTCCGAGCATGCTCTGTTCTCTTGCTCAGTGGTGGATGTCTTCACCCAGCTCAATCAGAGCTTTGAGATCATTAAGAAGCTGGAGTGCCCAGACCCTGTCATTGTTGCTCATTATAACAGGAGGTTTGCTAAGGTAATACCCTCAACATCCAGATGTTAGTCTTTCCTTAGTGGGATGTAAAACAATGTAATGGGTTTTTTTGGTTTATTTCTTGGAGTTCTTCTGCAGTGGTAGAGGACAAGTAACAGTGCTCACATCTTGTCTTCACAGACTATTGGGAAAGTGCTGATGCAGTATGCTGACATCCTCTCCAAGAGCTTTGAGTCCTACTGTTCCAAAGAGAAACTGGTGAGTTGTGCTGAACTTCTCTTTTGCTCTGAGGAATCACATAATTGTCCTAATGAAACCAATCTCACATTGCACCTGGCCCGTAGTGATGGTGTAAATATTTTCAGTATTGTTATCTTCATTTATTTGCTTTTGCAGATGAATTGTGGCTTGGCCCTAAAATAAAAACAGGTCCTGAAGATAAGCTGCAGGGCTTGGAGGCTGTCAGGTCACCTTGAAATTAGCTTCCACACTGCCTGAGTTGTGTGTTATGAAGCTGATTGAAAAAAAACCTGGGCACAGATTGCTCTCTAGAGCTGGTACTTTGCATATATCTCCTATCTGGATGTTCTGGAACTGACCATCCCATTTCAAGCTGAAATAAAAATGACATGGGGGGTTTTTTTAATGTTTGAGTGCTGAAATCTTTGTATGTCCTACTTCCCGTTTGACTCTCGGATCTGGTGGTGCTTGGGGAAGGGTATTGAGGCACAAGGTCTCTCACTGGTGACAATATGTTGGCATCCTGAGCAGTAACAGGCACCTCCTTTTGTCCCTGCAGCCCTGCATCCTGATGAATAACATCCAACAACTGCGGGTGCAGCTAGAGAAGATGTTTGAAGCCATGGGTGGTAAAGAGGTAAGAGAGCTGGGTGGTAAGAGGTATGAGTGATTCTCATTCCTGCTGCATGGTTGTTACTGGGGTATTTGCATTTTAATGGTTCTTGAGGCTTGCAGTCATGAGAAGAGCCTTGTGACACCTGGCCCTGTAAGTGTGAGGAGACAGCAGTGGCTGAAGACTTTTCAACTATATCTGTCATAAAAAGCAGGAGCAAATATTGTGAAGCACAGAATAGCATGGAGAAGGAAAGAGAAGGTTGCGTATCGTGCTCATGTGGGCTGGATATGGGCATGATAGTTTCTCAACTCTGAAGAGAGAGAAGTGTGAGAACTGTTGACAGTTCAATCATTTTATATGGCATACAATTGTAGGACAGTACCTTTAGCATGAAATGTCCAAAATCTAATACGTTACAGATATGCAAATAAGAGTTCTGTACTTATGTTTTGAAGGATACTCAGATGTGTCTGTTTTTTATGAGGTGGTCATTTTTACAGAAAAAATGTTTTATTCCCCCAGATCACTCTGTTCTCATATAATCTATGTATCTGTTTTTTCTGTTCTTTTTTTCACTGCTTTTCAAGATTCAGGAAGATGAAGAAAAGCCTGCTGGTGCTGATGTTAGGAAAAAATTATTTTCAAGTGCATTTACTTTGGTTGTATTGTGATAGAGCCTGTGCTATGACCTGTATGCCAAGAGAAGAGTCAGCTTTGCTGATGGACAGCTTAGTTTTTGCCTGTATTGCTTTTTGAAATCTTTCTTGTGCTCAGCGGCAGAATTCTATGAAGTGGCAAAAATCTCAACAAATAGATTTGCCCCATGAGGCAAGGAAAACTGCTTTTATTCTTTCACATGTCACCTCAACGATACTAATTTCTGAGCCCTACATCAAGAACTAGCATTATATGGTCCCAGCTATCATAGCAGCAGTAGCTAAAGGCTCATTTTTGAGAAAAAATAAACTTGTGATGAAATGTTTGTGAAGTGGCTTATGAAATTTTAATGCCTGTGCATTTAATTTCCCTTAAGGAAACAATTTGGTACTATTTTCTGTAGTGGTAGCTATTAAGTAGGGTTTCCCTATAGTTCAAATTGAAAATATCCCTTGATACTGTATTAAATAAAAGTGGGGAATAACAGGTGTTTCATGAGACTGTTGGCTACTTTCCCTAGACCTCTTCTCTGCATTCTGCCTTTTAAAACCTTCCTCAGGAGATTTAACTAAGGTAAAACACAGGTCATGAATCCACCATTTCCCCTGTGTTGTGGAATCAAAAGCAAAAAAAAGGGGGAGAGAAATCCAGACAGTGAGCAATAAAACACACAGGAAGAAATGTGACAAACACACTAGGAAGCCACACTAGGTTTTTCGAAGTGATTTTTTCTTTTGTTCTCGAGTGATGCTTACTGCACTTCATGGGGCTGCTGCTGATCACCAGAAATAAATCGTGTTGTGTTAGGTGCCTGCATTATTTGCTGTCCCCAGGGGTTTCCTGCTTGGTGACTATGTAGTACATTTGCTTCTTGACTTGAAACTGGCAGGTTCTCTGTTTTGCTACAGTAAACAAGGTCTTGTCCTAGTTCAAGTAGTCTTTCTGATGCAGATTGAACCTGACTATTGGGTAACAATTGGGAGACAACACCTTTGAAAACAGAACTTTCTGGAAAATGTATCTGTGGGTTTTATCCTCCTTCAGGAAGTCAGTTCTTACTTTCTGTGGCAGATCTCTTTTCTATTCATCTATACATCCCACAGCAGCTTGCACAAAAATAAGCATTATCCTGACTATTCCATCCAAAAAGGATTTGCTTATTTGGAGGAGTAAGAAAGTAGCATAGTTCTATGTCCTGGTCTTGAACTGTTGAAGTTTCCATGTTCTCAAAAGTGTTTTTGAGAGCTAGGTACCAAATATTCCATTGTTCCTGTGGCAGGTATGTCATATGTACCATGTGCACAGCCAGACCTTGGGGACTGGTTTCAGTTTACATGTGGCTTCATCTGCTTCTGATTCACAGATCCATCTCCAGCTACAGCTGTAGCACTGCACAACTCTGGAAAGCTTTGAAATATTGCTGCTACTTAGTGCTCTTTTCCAGTGGGTCCACAACCCCACACTTACCGAAGTCCATACAACTTACGCCCTTTTGCAGCAAGGGAAATGAAGGGACAGGGCTCATCCATAGTCACCCTGCAGTGTAGTGGCATAACATGGAACAGAAGTGCTTGCCCAGTACTATTCATTGAAATTGTGATACAGTGCCTTCCTTTACTCCCTGCTCCGCCTCCGGCCCCGCAGTGGTTATGGTAGCTTTTCCCCTCACTTCTCTTATTCTTTTTTCAACTGTAGTACTCAGAGGGTACAAAACAGGGCACAAATTGCCCAGCATCTCTGGTTTAATGTGTTGACATCATGTGACCTGTGAACATTATTAGTCAGAAACAATAAGGACAACAGCAAAGCTTTAGAGAGATCTCTGTGGAGGGATTCTCTTGGGTCTGTGCTTGAGAACTCAAGGCAGATATATTTATGAACACACATACGTATTTGCATACACAGAGAAAAGTATCTTAAATTATTTTTGGGAATTTTAATTAATACTTTTATTTCCCTTTTGTACTGTGTTGCTCTCTTGGGATCGAAACAGCATCACCATGACTCAGGAGCATTCTCAGACATCTGTAAAGCATGGTTTGGAAAGGCAGTGTTTATGGAGTGGCAGATAGCATTAAAAGCATAATGAGTAGTGAAACTGGGAGGTGAGTCCTGGATAAAAACTGGGTACATGAACACCTTTTATAACCTTTGATTCATCTGAATCATCGTAATTGCCATCACAGAAATGTGGTGGGATGATTCATATGACTGGAGTGCTGCTACGGGTGGCTACAAGCTCTTCAGAAAAGACAGGCAGGGTAGGAGAGGTGGAGGGGTGTCTTTATATGTTAGAGAGTCTCTTGACTCTGTTGAACTTGAGGTCAGCAGTGACAAGGTTGAGTGCCTGTGGACAAGAATCAGGGGGAAGTCCAACAAGGCTGACATCCTCGTGGGTGTCTGTTGGGTTATAGACCACCCAACCAGGAT
>VYXB01001088.1:0-27458 GCA_013397135.1 Pachyramphus minor
TTCCTACTGAATATGAGTACCACAGATTAGCTAAATTATGGAGCAAGAATTGTATCTATTTCATAAATAAAGGTGTTTTCAGGGTAGTGAATTTCTATGGAGACATCCAAAAGGAATGTACACATACACACAAAGTTAAAACTCAGTATCATCTTGTTGTGCATTGATACTTCATAGATTTAGAGATTTCTTACAAATTAGTTGACATAATCCTTGAGATTAGAAATAAGTCTCTTCAGAGCTGAATGATTGTGTCTAATGGACAACAAACTTTTAGAAGAGCTCTAAGTTTACTACTTCAGGTGAACTTTGGCTTTTCTAACTCTCTCCTTGCACACTTGAACAGTATCTCCATATGACTTTCTACCCCTTCTTCCATGTCTTCCTTTTTGTGTTTGGATTTTACAAAGATCATTTTGCTCAGCCATGCAGGCTGCTGCCTTTGCTTAACTTCCAGTACATGGGGATGGATATTTCTTGAGCTTGAAAAACGTAATTCTTGAATATCAACCTGCTCACCATGACCCTTCTTCTCTTTAAAGAAGAGGATTCTTACAAGCAGGTACCTGAACAGGTCAAAGTTTGTTCTCCTATAGTTCAGGACTGTAACGCTGCTTTTTGTCTTGCTCTCTTCTCTTGGTACCCTGAACTCCATCATTTCATTCTCAGTGCAGCTGAGGTTGCCCCCAGTTTCCACACTCCCCAGCAGTTCTTTGTTTCCAAGTACAGTAGACCATGTACCCATATTGGTTTCTTAATCACTTGTGTCAAGAATCTGTCATCAATGCACTCCAGAAACCTCCTGGATTCCTTGTGCCCTGTCGTCTTCATATCACACCACACCCTTTGCTTGCCTAACAATCCACAACTTCCTCACTTGATTGTTGACCATCCTGTGCTTCCCTCGTCACTCTTAATTTAAAAGTTCTCACCAAAGTTACAGCCTGTTGTTTCACTTATTCAGATAAACCCCACCTCTTCAAAACAAGGCCCTGAAGGGAGGTCCTGTGCCTGTAAAAGCCGAATCCTTGTTAAAGACAGAAGCAAAACCAGTTGTTTACTTGCAGGATCCACCCAGTTATTGTCAAGAACATGCGAGATTGACAAAACACCACCTGGACCACGCTTAACCCTGACCATTACCTCTGGAGCCATGCAGTCATGCTTGATATGCTCCAGGTTGCCTCTGACAATTATCATTGATACACCTGTGGAAAAGCAGCAGGGAAGAGCAGTCCCAGGGCTGGACAGTGCTCATCAACCTCTCCAAAACATCCCTGAGCCAAGGTCCTGGCATGCTGCCTCCAGGCAGCAGGTCAGATGGGCAGGCAGGGATCTCTGTCCCACAACAGGGAGTCTCCCACTGCTGCCTCCCAGTGTTGCTGTAGGGCTCACATGCCACCAGCTTGGGGATTTCACAGACACATGTCCCAGCACATCCTTCCCTACCAGGGCACTGACCCATTTCTGGAGATTACATGTGGCAGTTGCACTGATGTGTTGCATTATAAACTTCAGTAAAACCTTACAAAGCCAATAGCAAAAAATGATTTCATAATTATTAAAAATTGTGTTGTGTACTTAGGAAACTATAAAAGTATACTTTAAAAATTAAGTGAAAAATTGCTTCTCATCATTTGTGGTAAGTTTTGATCTAGGGGCAGTGAATCTTTACTACAGGACATTACCTCAATAACACAGTCTAATTATCAATGATGGCTAATAAACCCCCTGAAGTTTATATGAAACTTCCACTAAGTATGTGGTTGTTAAAAGCCACATCCAAACTATGTGCTATACTCCATATTTTGAGAACATTTTGTTTTCTTTCTCATTGTAACACAGCAGTCATTGAAGACATTTTGGATGTTTTCAACTGTCCTATTTCCCTTGCCTGAGATGTGGTCTCTTTAGCAACACAATACTATGAAAATCTCCAGTTTCGGAAGATCTTTCCACATACTGAATTTAAAGGACCCAAGCACAGTTTTATTGTTAGCTTGTATTTAACATAGCTCATAGAAAACTCAGTGAACGAAACCTCACAGAATCACAGAATCTTTCTCCACAAGAAGACTGGCTATATCCAAACCATTCTTGGCAGATGATTGATGTTGGTCTCCTACATATGCGGTCTCAGAGTCCACATTGTCCTCAGACAGCCTGTCCCAGTCTGCACTCTGCTCACTGACTGTTTTGCCACTTGGGACCGAGGTGCAGTGCCTATAATCTCAGCTTGCTAACGGCAGAAGAGTCTGTTGTATTTATTACCTTTTATATATTTAGAGAGTGTTATCACCCGCTCCAGTCGCTCCTTCTCTGTCTAAACACTCCAAATTCCTTTGGCAATTTTTTTCCATAAATAATAATTTCTAGACCTTTGATCATTCTTCCACTTGGTACTTCTTCCAAATATTCTATACAGCCTTGAATAAAGATCTTGAAAATATAGCATTGTGCTCCTGCTGTGTTCCTGTCATATTGAGTAGACACACTTTATGGATGAAATTTCTGTTTATACATCTCAGAATGATATTTGTTTCTTTCCCCAGCTACAGTAAATTGTTGTTTCATGCAGAGTTTGTGACATATTATAAGCTTCTGAGCTGTTCGTGAAGAATTGCCACCCAATTTGTTGATCAGATTATTTACAAATATTATTCTGTATAACTGAGTATCTTTAATGACTTATATTTTTTTACTGTTTACAGTTTGCAAGGATTGTACTGTGCTTGAGGATCATCCCAGCTTTGTACTACCCATGAGAAGAATATCACACTCTATCCCAATCCCTACACTAAGAATAATAGAAACCCTATTTACCATTATTCTTTGGTCTTGCTCTGATCTACTAGAGTTTGCTAATTTATATTTCTTAACATTGCTTATAAGAATGTTATGTGAGAAACTGTCAGAATTCCGACTAAAGTCAAGAGGTATCTGGAGTCTATTGACTCTTTTCTGTCCACAAGTTCTCCTACTTCATCATAAGTAGAAACAAAGTTAGTTGGGAGAGGTTTACACTCAACAAATCCACGTTGGCTGTTACTTACCTCCCTGTTATCTTCCAAGTCCTTAAAAATAGTTTAGCTGATTATTGTTCCAGTACTTTTCCAGGAACTGAAGTTAGGGTGATTTCTATGTGAGTCCCTGACTCATTCTTTTTCCTCTTTCTGAAGATAAGCTCTGTATTTGCCATTTTCCAGCCTCTTAGAACTTCACTATTCCCTTGTGTGCTCTCAAAGACAATTGCTAGTAGCTCGGAAATTATTTCAGTCAGTTTTGTAAGTGTCCTCAGTTGAATTAAAGGAGGGTCAGCTGACTTGACAACAACCCAATGGAATGGTTATTAATCAAAATAAGGGTTTTTTCCCTATTCTGTCTGCAGTTCCTCTCTTTTAATTATTTACATTAATTGTGATAAAATTAAGTAAAAATTAAGTAAAATTAAGTAAATCTTAGCATGACAAAACGATGCGCTCATGGACTTAAATTTCTGTATTGCCACCATTTGTAAGATTTTTACAGGTTTTATCTCCTTTTCAAATGTTTCAGAAGAGATGAGAAAACTTAATCCTTTTACAAATAAATGGATCAAGTCATAATTTGGATGTCATTTATACCAAAACAGACCAAGAACCATGCTCTCCAGATCATTGTTGTTCAGGTGAGGGAAAGCAGAAACAGCTGACAGAGAAGGAAAACTAGTTTGAATAACAATTTCTAGAGCTCTGAATTGTGTGGATTTAGGGCAACTGGATTTCATTACTGATCAAAGTATTATTACTACTGTATGCAGTTTATGTCAATTAGCAGCTTTTCCAGTGATAAGTATTATAACAAATCTGCAAAAAAGTATTACATAAAAGAAAAAGATAATTAGCAGGCTTACATTGTGGTCTCATGGACTTCACGGAGAAGTGCTTAATATTTTCATATTAACCCCACACACAATTAGTTAAAAATAAAATGTTCAGAAGACAGAGGAATAATACAGGTTAAGCCAACCTTTTCAGGATCCATAAATCCTTACATAAATCCTTCTGATGGGAAAATCTTTAAATCTTCAGCTTCTAGGAAAACAAAGACTGTTGATTCTGGCAGGGACTGTTAACCAGCTACCTATCATTTTTCATGAGTTACCAAAGATTAAGCCAGTTAGACACATATGTTAAAATTCTTCCTTCTAGAAATGTATAAAAACCTGTCAAGTTTGTTAGACAATTTTAGCTTCACTAACCTATTATTTACCTAACAGACTATCCTAGCCAGATATGGAAAATATGGAGGCATCTTTTGCAAATCTTACCCTATTGTATCCCTAAAGTTTGCTTTTGGGACTCAATTTGGCTAAAGATGCAACAAGACCAAGTGCCAGATCCTACACTTTGGCCACAATAACCCCATGCAGTGCTACAGGCTTGGGGCAGAGTGTTTGGAAAGCAGCCCAGTGGATAAGGACCTGTGGGTGCTGGTCGAGTGACTGAACGTGAGCCAGAAGTGTACCCAGGTGTTCAAAAAGACCAATGGCATCTTGGCCTGGATCAGAAATAGTGTGGGCAGTAGGACTAGAGCAGGGATTGTCCCCCTGTACTTGGCACTGGTGACACCACACCTTGATGTTGTGTCCAGGTCTGGGCCCCCTCAATTCAGGAAGGACATTGAGTTGCTGAAACAGTGCCAAAGAAGGAAAATAAAGCTGGTAAAGGTGTGGAACACGAATCTTATGAGGGAGCTGCAGGTGTTTAGCCTGGAGAAGGGGAAGCTCAGAGGTGACCGTATCAGTCTCTACAACTACGGGAAAGGAGGTTGCAGCCAGGTGAGGGTCAGTTTCTTTTCCCAGGCAACTCGCAACAGGACAAAAGGATATGGCCTCAAGCTGTGACAGAGGAGGTTTAGGTTGAACACTAGGAAAAATTTCTTCACAGAAAGGATGGTTAGACATTGGAATGGGCCGCTCATGGAGTTAGCAGAGTCACCATCTCTGAAGGTGTTTAAGGAAAGACTGGACATGGCATTCGGTGCCATGGTCTAGTTGACATAGTGGTGTTAGGTTACAAGGTGAACTCGATGATTTCAGAGGTCTTTTCCAATCTAATTGATTCTGTGATTCTGTAAAGCTTATGTCTGTGAGAATAGCAATGACCATTAGTTTGTATCAGGTATTAATCAGCCTTGGAGATACACTTAGGGCTTTCTGACCTGACCCAGCTGAAAGCAGTTGAATCAAATGATGGGGTGGCAGGAGACCCATGCCAGACACTAGCACCTGGGAGTTACAGCCAGCAGTCTCCTTTCATTCATTGTGAAGGACAAGTCCATTCCTTTTTCACCCAAGTGTTCATTCCCTTCGTGTCAGACTGGAGACGACCCTTCCTCTGCATTCCTGAGTCTAGACTAGATGTACTCCTCTGGGAATTAGGAGCTCTGAGGCTCAATCCCTTGAGACCTGGAGAGAAATTAGGTCTATGACCTAGGACTCAGAGTCTGTTTGTTGAAATTAGCACTTATGTCTTCAGAAGAGCATGACCAGCTCCAGGGAGGAGTGTGTCCATCTACTGTCTTTGCCTAGTATTTCTAGTCAAATGCCTTTAAGCACCTGCTTTCACAGGGAGAAAAATACAGACCTATTCTTCAGTTTCAATCTCATGAATAGCCAGCTTTGTTTGTCTTCACTGGAGAGGGAATCTCTAGTCACCTGCTGTCCTGGACAGCTTAGATCAGTGCCTTGAACTGCCAGTAAAAATAGGGCCAGTAAGGATTTCTGCCAGTAAAACTATTTCTTTTGTCAGATCATGTTCAGGAACTCTGAATTTCCAGGATTCAGATTTCACAAGCAATTCTGCCATATGGAAGTGCTGGGAATTCCTGGATTTCCAGTATCTGTCTTCTGGTCCTAGGGCCAGGCTCTCAAGGCTTCCAGGCACCTTTGTCCATGAGGAGGAACTGGCTGTGGGAAAGAAAATGTTTTTTCCAGGAATGGACTTTTAAAATTAAGTTTTCTTACTGCTTTATAAAGCAGACCTTTAAAAATAGTAAAAGGGTTTCCTGAGACAAGGACATTCTCTTGAAGTTTTGATCCATACTAACTAGAAATAAACTGCGAGCAGGTAGGGGATAAAGAGTATGGGAGGACTATCTGATTTTCTAATACATTCCATGTTCTAATAGAGATTTCTAATGTTGCAATTTTAAACAATAGATGTGAAATTTTCTGAGACAGGTGTCTTCCTTTGGCTAAATAGTTTTATAAAATAACAGACAAAATAGTTCAGCTGTTGCTGAAAAATAGATGGAAAAAATACTGATTTACTGATCACTAATAAAAAAAATCAAGGGGGGAAAAGCTTTAAAAGAATTCTCATTTTCATTTTCCTAGGAGAGAGAATGGAGAAAAATATTGTATGCTTATGTATGCTGGTTATACCTCACTCATCTTTGTACTCATGCATCCTGTGTACTAAATGGAAGAGATCAAAATAAAATAATAGTATAGAGCAGAGAAACAAACACTCTGTCACTAGTCAGGACCAATAAAAGGCAAATTTAAGATGTCCCTTGGGAGCTGAATGCCTTTAAAATCAGCTTTCAAATTCTCATGTGCAGCATGGTACATAATGTGTGTATCCTGCACCATCAATACATTACGACTGTAGGAATCGCAACATTATCTGTAGGCCATGAAATAATCTATTCCCAACATGGTTCACCTGACATCAGGAAAGTCTGCAAAGGACCCAGCGGTTTTCTTGCTCCTGAAAGACCACGCTGGAGTCTGTGATAGGTTTTTGCAACAGACTGTGTTTTAAGAGGGTTTATTGCATCTCGGTAGCTGCACAGAGCTTGAGGCCAAAAGTAGCTCCTGCAAATTGGAGCTGGAATAGGGAAAGACAGACCCAAGCTGGTTGCTGTTTATTGAATTAGCAGGGTCTGGCATGACTGGCATTAAGCCAAAGCTAAGAAGCTCAGCCCTGCAGGGCTGCCTATGTCTCTAAACCAAACTCCCCAGTGTTTTTGAAGAATGACAATGCATCAAATGGGGCAGTGGTTTCACAGTGTTAAGTGTTTTGCCCACATTAAGTTTCCCCATAACCTGGAATATTCGGGAGTCCAACACCAGCACCCAGGAGCTCCAGGGTTCTGCTCTTGTCTGTCAGAATTTATTTGTTTGGAATATGGATGCAGAAAGTTCAATGCAGAAAGTTCAACACAGAAATTTCTGCCAGATTCAGCCTTAATCTGGCCTGGCCAGCATGTTCCACTACCATTATCCAGGATAACTCAGTCTCATAACATATTGGATGAGAGAGAAGTGACTGTTGAGACATGAAAATTTCTTGCTCCATGCTGCTATTCGAAGGAGATAGAACAGCCATTGTTTAATTTACGATCTTATGATCCAGCATTGGAAAGAACTTCTTGTGTCATTGATTCAAGTCCCCCACTACCTACATCACTTCATCTAATCCTGTTCATAAATGTATCTTAAAACTGTTAGATTTCTAGTCCATACTACAGCCCCAGGAAAGTAATTACAGAATAACAATGTTTTGATTATTTGAATTATTATGGTTTCCAGATCAAGCTCCTGGCGTGTTTATGCATGATAGTTCTTGTGCCAACATTGTTCTTTAACTTAGATATCCCTTCCCTTCCACATTATATAATCTCTTGATGGATTTATATTCAGTAATAAAAAGGACAAAACAAACAACTATTTTATCTACAGTTGTATTTCTCAAAAGATATCTTATACAGATCCCAATTCAAAGGAAAGTCAACATAAGCTGATAGTTTGGCATCAGGATAAGAAAACATTCTCATTGTCAAGCTAGGACAAATAAGTGAAATATGGCAAATACCTATTGTCTCTTAACCCACGCATATTATCCATCCTACTCATTGTTGCCCTCATCCAAATAGCAATATTTTAGCACTCCTGAACACTGGGAAGTGCTGCCAGGGAGGATCCTGCAGAAGGCCTTGGAGCTCTTTTCTTCATGGAGGACAGAAGTACATTCGGGGTCCATCAGACCACCAAAATGGGGCAGCTGTGGAATTCTGGGCCTGTGTAAGATGAATATACCTGTAAGAACAAGTAAAATCTTTTCAACTGAAAGCTATAGCACTGCTCTGACTTTTATTTTTTCCTTCTTCCTTTCTTTTCATGTATGTGTGAAGTACAGACTGTAGACAGAGATACCTGGATGAAACAGGCTTAACTAAGCCAACTGGGAAATTCACTGTTGGATTGTTTCCATTTATTTCAGTGCATTTTGAATCAGGCCCCAAAATTATCTGACATGCCAGACTGACACAGGTTCTTTGCTCATTCAATAGAGGAATCAGTAAGGGTTTTTTGAAGTGTTGGTCAGCTGTCTTCAAGGGAGAAATCTTTCCACCTACTCCCCCAAATTCACATGTTCATACTCTTGAAATGTTTTCTTTCACTGATAGAATCACTTATAAAATCTGCAGAGATGCAAGCAGCTTTTTTGGTGGGGGGTTATGTTTTCCTCAAAGCTTGACTCAATATGTTGGTCAGCAGAGAAGTCATTACTTTTAAGTTGTGGGTTATAAGGGCACACTGTTTCTTTACCATTTGGTGTTAAAACAAAGAAGCCAAGTAAACCTTTAAGAAGGACAAGGAACCCTGGGATGGAAGCCACCTGCTGGCCATTCTATTTCATCCTTTTAAATAATTTTTGCAAATTTGCCAGTTTTGCTAGAGTGTAAATCAAAGCCAGGGAATAAAAAATCCTCTACCCCAAAACTTCTACACTGCGACCCTTTAACCATCTGATTTATGTTAAAATAGAGATTCCAAGAGTGCCCAAGTTTATTCAAAGACCAAAGTGCAAAATCTCAGTAACTGTCCAGCCTTTTCATGCGGGAGTGAAATATAACTTGACTCCTTTACGCAAGGATGTTATTTACACGAAAAATTGCCTGTGTTGGAAAAATGTGTTGATATAGGCATTTTGCTTTTGTTCTTGAAACAAATTTGACTTTGTAACTACTTACTGTAATCTTGAGATACATGCAACTGGAAAGTATGAGCTGTTCACAGCAAGACCTGTAAATACTCTCCATCTCCTACTTTTGTTTCAACTGGCATCAGCAGAAGTACATTATCTACTTTACAGGCTCAATTTTATTTATTGCTTTTAGAAAAATAGCCTTACAAAATAAAATATATATTAACTATCTTAGCTCGTACTGTGTACAGAAGCTCAAATAGTCTTTGCCACCGACACAGAATGTCAGCAATTAGGAACAGATGGTAATTACTGGGAACAAAGATGAGGTTTTAGAGGAGAACGAAAGCAGCGAATTCCAGAGCACATATAGTATTTTTTAACATGAAAATTAATGGCTGTTATAAAAGCAATGTATTCAGTGAACTTGCACATTACTGACTCTACCCAGAAAGTGAAGCAATACGTTTTTAAAGGCTTACATAGTTTAGGAAGGGATCAGTGCAACTGATACGAACCTCAAACTACACTAGATACTTTCTTCTATGTTTTGTTTTTCAAGGTTATGGTTCTTGCATTTATCTATTTCTCCATTTTCCGCTACCTTCATTAATCATTCAGGTATATACGCTTTTTATCTACTGTGCTTGACACAAAAGAAAATACATAAATATTTTCAGTCATGGATTGCATATTTATAAATCCCAAAGATTACATTGTGCTTCCCCATTTTCTTGCTTAGACTTTGTTGCACTTTTCATTCACATCTACTATAAGGTCTGTAACAGGCCTTTATTAAATTATAATTGTTTTTTAATATAGATGCTAGGTACTGCTTTCAGAGTGTTCCACCTGGTGGTTCCTTTTTCAAGCAGAAAGGAGCTTCTACAAAATGTTCTCATATTTTAGTGTTCAGCAAATGCATTTTCAGAAACAAAGAATTCACAGTCATTTCTGGTCAGTTAATTCAGATGTTTTACCCACAGAGATGCTTGTGGATACTTCTCAGCCAAAGGGGATGCTATTAAAAAATAGTATAAAGACTTTTCTGTCTGTATCTTACTAGATTTCAGTGTCTTCAAGATTCTGTGTCCCTTACCAGTGTTATTTTCTTAGTTTAATGAAAGGTCATTTAGCTAGGGAGAGGATGTGTCTACTACTGAGCATTCACATGAACAAAATAAGAAGGGCCTCTTGGCATCCATAAAAACCTCCTACAACATTTAGCCATGATCCAATAAATAATCTCCTGGAGGATTTTCTCCAAAAATGCGTATATATTCCTGTTGCTCTTATTGAATACAATGTGTAACACAGAAGATAGTAAATACTCTTGTTCCATCTTCAATATTTAAATGGAAGAACAGAGTTCTTCTGCTACATGAAGAGGTTCCCACCCAAACGTGCCTGTCACTGGAGCTTCCATAATAACAATAAATTTTATTCGAGTTGAAAAAATATTGCTGCATCTAAGTACTTCCCCGAGTGTGGGCATTCAGGAAGTCAAAATTGATTTATCCTTCCATTTATGCTTTTTCGAAACCCAAGTCTGAGTCCTTTCAAACTTCCAGGGAATTCCACTTTTGAGACAAGTTTCCTTATCAAATTTGCACTTGCAAGGGTAAAGGCCATGACTGGATTGAAATGCTGTGTACTGTTTAAACACCTGACAGCTCACAGCTCTACCCAGCAAAACATCTTACCACATTAGGGGGTTGTTGTTGTCATGTCCAGGCCTCTATTTCCACATCCCCATCTATCCTCCACCATGCTGTCTGTCCTCTGCTCCCCAGGAGTCGTGTCTTCTCATGCTTCTTGTCCTAATTCTGTGAGAAACAGCACAAAGAAAAAAAGAAAGCAAGGGGAGTCAACATATGTATAATTAAAAGCTAAAAGAAAAAAAAGGAAAGAGGTCAACCTGTTCTTATACGGTTTTTGACGTGAGAATGTTGCGATGGGTGCTGAGAGTATCCCACTCTCACTCTAGCAGTGATTTTATTTTGCATACCCCAAGCACTCCACAGCTGTATGATGCAACTGCCAGATGAACAGTACACTTTAATGTGTAAATAGGCCTGGAAGACATTGTAGACTTTGACCATTTTGTTTGCAGATGTGCAAGGGGCCAGAGTGAGGTAAGAGCTCAGCCTGAGCTCACAGCACATTTGTCACGAAAGCTGCTGATTCAGTGGAAAGGCGGGGACATGGTCTGATGGAGAAATGGACTGAAAGGCACCTGTAACACCCTGCTCTGATATGTACTGCAATAACATTTGCAACACTTTACAGGGAAGAACTACCTGGATGAAGAAAAAAGATCTCAGGTAATGCAAGTGCTGTGTGTTTCTACCTTGGAAAAGATGAGACATTTTGCTCTTGACTGCCAACATTTTTCTGTTTGGACATATCAACAGTTCAAGCTTCAGAATGTTGGAGTAACTCAGTCCATGTAATGGGATTTACTCAATTGTATTGCCAACACAAACAGGCACAAAACACACACTAACATGAAAAGGAAAAAATGGAAGATATCAAACTTAATTAAAACACGTTTGCAGATACGTTTAAAGTTTTTCCTTTTACATTGACAGCTAATGATACCATCAACTCTTGTACTGACTAAGTCGAGACACTTCCACAAAACATTAGCATTTTACTGAAATGTCAATCAGTAAAGCCCAATTGCTATCTAAACCCTTCATGCCTTTGGTTCATATGAGGATGAACTGAAGTTTTGCATCAAATATTCTTTAACAATGGGTGCTTTGTCAGTCCCTACTGTTGCAAGATAAAATACTTTGGAGGATCTCAGTTTTTGCTGAACCTGTAGACAGGAAAGTTCCTGATTCCTGCCTCTCAGTCACCCAAAGATCCTGCCCAGCAGTGAGAATATATTAAAATGTTGGTGACAATAAGGTTTGTTGATCTTCTATAACCATGGTATGTGTATTGCATCTGTTTGTGGTGGGCAACATTCCCCTCAAGAGGAAGGCAGGATCAAAATACAAAGTACTGAGAGCCCACAACTGCTCCTGAGGGGGATGGTGATGGCAGCAGCAGCACGCAAACTTCTCGGGTATGTGGCCCCTGACAACTGTTGATGGCCTATTCCTGGTTGTATGTCCCAGAGGCCCAAGCCTAGAAAGATTTCCAAAGCCAGAAAGAATTTTGAAGGGAAAAGCCTGGCCAGCTGGAGGCATGCAAGCTTAGTTTCAGCCTGCAGGAAAGGAAGACATAATCACTTTAGCAAAGGGTAGTGAAAGCCCAACTTTAAAAAGTCTGGTGCAATTCAGAACTGTAAGTGCCAAGGCCTCAAGTCAGAGACATATTCAAAATCTAATTTCATTTAAGTGTATTAGACTCCACTTTGCGGTACATTTTTAAAAAAAAACAAAAACAAAAATAAAAAACAAACCAACCAACCAACCAAACAACAACAAAACAAAGCCAAACCAAACAAAACAGAAATTAGTTGTCTAGATGATAGGAAAAGTTTTGCAAGGAAAGTTGTCTGGGGTTTTGTCTGGAATTCCTATTAAACATGTGTATGGTAAATTTGGCAAGAGGATGGTCTACACAGCCTAAGACACAGCTTATGTGGATGTGACAGAGCAGTATACAGCAACTAAGGACCAGTCCAGTCTACATCTTGGAAAACAGAACCTAAGTTTATTATAGCTTCAACTCAATTACACTAATGAGTCGATAGAAGCAGTGAAAAGGAAGATAAAGGCTGTCCTCTCTCCGTAGTATCACATCCTGCCTCTTCTTTTGTAGAGAGAAGTAGTCCCAGTGCTAAGCTAAACTTATCATGGACAACATGGGTAGAAAGCCCTGAGCAAAACCCTTCAGTACTCACCTTTATGAGTGTGAGTATCATTTCTTAAGGACCAACAAGCAGGTGTTAGAAATAAAAACTATACTTAAATATTTTGTTGGATCAGTTCCTGACTTCTTATTGCAAAAGCAGTCTAAAAAAAGTTCTTCAATCCAGAGAGGTCCAAGCAGCAAGAAGGGGATCTCTGGATTTAGTGGTGGCCTTGCTTCCCAACTCAGCAGTAGGCATGCTTAACAAGGAACAGCCTCAGTGATTATTTTATTTGCAGTCTGATCCATGGGATTACGTGGCCAAATTCAACAAAGTGGTAGTCTTTCCTTTCTGTTTGCATCAGAACTTCAGCACATCCCCAGGGGCCAAATTAAAAGAACCACAGTTGTGAATTCAGCCCTTTCATTAATTTGTTGAAACAAGCAGTAAAGCCAAACATACTAAGCAAGGCAGTCTTCTAAGTTATGTGAATGGAGGTGCATGCTAACAGAAATTTATTCCCTCTTCCCTAGAATCATATACATTAATAATTTTAGAGGCTTTTTCTGGGAACGTAAAATAATCACTTTTTAGTCTGAAGTAGCAGGTATGTCCTATATTAAGAGCACTCAGTTTTGTTATGAATTTCTCTTTAAATCTAACAATGGATTCTAGAAAAAAAACCACGTAAATTCTCCTTGCAAAATTAGTTTCTGGTGCTAGGTTTAAATCCTTTAAATACTATGTGTATTTGCAGTGGACTCTTTTCTGGACTCAGGCAGGGTAGATGACTAAGGGTAGCCCAAACTGTGATCAGACTCATTGTTTTGTTTGTAATGTAAAACACTTGAAATCCATACTCCCAAGAATGTTTCCCATCCAGGAAGACTGGGTTCAGGTATGTGCCCTAACCACATCCTACTCCTGTGATCGTGTAAGGTGCTAGTTTATAAGAGGTCCTTCTCCCTCTCCTCCAAATCTCAGGTTTTATGCTAAGGAAGTTAAAAGTAATGGCTCAGAGAGGATCATGACAGGTTCACAACAAGGACCTGATCTAGAAAAAGATTCAGAAGTGCATGACAGCGTCAATCAAAAAATAAACCTGGAATTTAAACTAGATACTGCCTCTGAGATATGCCTTGTCTTCAGTCCCCAGTTCTATCAGAAGCATGAACAACTTCTGGTATGGTTATTGTTTGGAAGTGAGGTCAGCAGTTGAGGGCCCCAGACCACATTTATTGGTATGTTTATTTATTTGACTTTTCCTATCTCTGGTTTTTTTTGTTAGCAAAGTCCCAGTTCTTCTGGCATCTGTGTCAGACATATTTGTTCTTCATTGATTTAATTAAAGCCTCAGCATTTGTCATAGTTATGTAATATATTAATATTGTTCCTCTCCCCTAATCGTGCAGTACTAAGCAGAAATCCCTGTCTGACTTCATTGCCTTTCCCAATCAAGGTTTTAGGCTTTCAATTCCATTTTCGAATGCTAAATGTAAATGAACATATTTCTCTTGAACAACTATATGCAGACACATATTTAAGTTCCTAATCCAGTCAGTACCAATTTGTATTGCTTATTTGGTTTGGTGACATTGTTGTTCATCTCATATTGTGTCCTTTCTTAATTTACAAAATTATTAGTAAATACACATGGTCTCTCTATATAATACAATATATAAAATACAATGTATTAGTAAATAATTAGTTATATAATACAATGTATATAGTACAATGTATATATAATACAATATATAATACAATGTCATGCACTGGCATTTGAGTGACATAGTTGGTTCCTTTATATTGCATTAGGAAGGTATAGAACAGGTAGTTATTCTACTACTGTTAATTTTGCTTGCAAAAAGTAATGCATCACAGCTTGCAGGAAGACAAACAGATACTTGTATTCAGCTTCAGTTTGCAAGTGAAGTGACAAGACTGGGAGCTTGAGAGGGCCTCACACTAGGCTTAGTGTACCTTATACAAAAGCACTTCAATCTTTGATTGTTTATGTTGACTTGTGATGGGCAGAGTGAGGAACTATGCTCACATGTACACAGAAAGACACTTCTTAACTTGTTGTTCCCTTGTGGTGGCTTCACCCATTTACTTCAGCTGCTCAAGTGTTCCATCAAGGAAACAGCTGGGTGTACTCACACACACAAATATGATATTGAAATAGCCACTAGAACCTTAGCTAAAATAATCTTTGACATTCAGAGTTAACACCATAACAGAAGTCAAGGCGTTTCAGGGACCTATTCACAGATGGCATTATTATTTTTCCTCCTGGACTTTACTTTCATTACTCTGTTTACAGATAAAAGCAACTTCAGTGCCTGAAGTTGTAACTATGATATACTCAAGGTGCTGTTTGGAAACCTGCAGTCTAACCTTGTCTAGTCTTTATTCCAAGATTTTGTTAAAGTAGTAATATAACTTCCCTTTAGCTGACTTTATAGTTTACGAGATATGCTTCATTACTGGGAGTCCTAAAGTGTTTCGTTATAATATTCATTATTTAACAAATACTCATTAATTAACTGCATTATAGCCCTTCTAGAACTATTTTTTGGTGAAGTGTTTTGGTTTTTAAATGTATTACTTGTTGATAGCTACAGATATTTCAGCATTTCTGTTTAGTTTCCAGTCTATATTTTTTTCTAGGCATAGTAAATGTAAATTAACTTCTTTCTACCACAAATTGGGCTTTCTTCCACAATCTGTGTTCCTCTTAGATATACAAGTCAATGCACTTTTTTTTTTTTTTAAAAACAAAACCTGAACATAAACCACGAAAATAGCTTATTTTAACCTAGAATTAATTATAAGCAAAAAAAATCTGAGAAATCATACTTCTCTCATCCATCTCATCCTCAAAACATATTTGAAAGAAATAGAGTTTTCAGCAGAAGTGAATACCTTTAAGGGCACCAAAACCAACATTAAACTTTCTCTAAGGTATATTGACTTTCTTCTTTGTTCCAAGCAAAATTTCATTTATCAGATGCTTTTTAAAACTCCTGTCTAATTTCCTACATTTTCAGAAGTTTCTAAGACATAATGAATCTTTTAAAATTATACTTTAACATCCTATTGAAGACTCCTACTAAACACTAGTGTTGATGATACTTATGTCAAAAATTGTAGATATTTGAAATGGAGAAGCTCATGTACTTCATTCTCCTCTCAAAGTTAAACTGTTCCCTACACTAAATCTCTCAGGATACTATGGTTTATTAATTTTAGTTTAATAATACTGAATAATAGTGTTTTCACCACTTCCTCTGGGCAACAGAATGCTGGAAATAATATAAAATTCTCCAATATTTGCCTTTATGAAGCATTTATATTATTTGAGTATGTTTGGGGTTTATTTTTTTCTTTTGAAAAGTTCTACTGAATGGACTGAACACAACATACATCCTTATGCCACCAACCCCTGCTTGTGGAACGTTCATGGTAAGGGAACTCAGAAGCCTGAGGTTTGTGAAAAAGGTGTTTTTCCTTAAGCAAGGCGCTGCAGACTGGAAGAAGCATTCCATGGAGGGCACAGCAGAGACAACAAGGGGTCCCAGTACTCCTGGGCTAGCTAAAAGAAGGCAGCCAGCACCTCTGCTGCTCCTGTGACTCCAGAGATGATGATATTTTTTTCATTAAGTTTGTGGGTGAACACACAAAACTGATTGATTATCTAGAAATGTGCAGACTGTTTCTTTATAAGTGTATATTACATTTGAATAGAGCTTTTTATTTAAAGGACATTGCTGGTACAATAGCACTTATCACATTCTCCAAGAAGGAAATTGTTGTAGCATTGTGTAATACCTACTTCTTCTCACAAATAAGAAATTTTAAACAGTTTTTAATCAAACTTCGGTGCTGAAGTGGGAAAGCTGTGAAATCCCAGATTGGTTTGAGTAGGAGTGAAAAACTCCATCTCTTAGAGGGACCTGGATGGAGGCAGAAGGCAAATCTGTAAAAGTGCCACTTTCAGTCATCCCTCTGGTAACAGCTGGGCTTGGACATGTCACAGTCAAAAGTATTGGATAGACAGAATGACTATGTCAATAGCAGTAAATTAAAGATGCTTGGGATTGTTCTTTTGGCAATGAAGCCAGCTGGCATTCAATAGCCCATGTCCAAAACTGCCTATGAGAAATTATGTAGCTGGACACAAACAACCTGTTTGAAATGATCCTTGGTCTGTCTAGTCCCTGAGCCTCACCAGGAGCTGTCAGAAAGTGAACTAACAATTGTGGAACAAAAATGCACCAAGAACCTTTCTTACAACTTACTTATACAGACAATCCAGTTTCAGTAAGTGGGAATGTTTCCTGGCACTCATTATTTAACTGAAGAGATATAACCATTATAATTCTATTACAAAAGACTTCAGTGACCTAAAGAGTTGCAAATAATAGCCACAGTATCACCTCAATATTTTAACACAGCATTTTTAAAGTAGAGGTCCATTGCTGTACAGGTTGTGGTAATAATTTTGTTTAATGTTTGGAAATAGAAAAAAAAATGCTCTGCATTTTTAGAAAATGATGCATCCAATTAAAATTTCATGAGATTCCATTTCAAGAGTAGTCTCCAGGAAGGACAAGCAAATAATCTGCACAAAAGTCTTGTGCAATATTTTTAAGGAAAATCTTCATTCCTTCATTAAATGGGCAGAATTTTTTCCAGTCCTCTTTTGTTTCCATTTTGCGTTTAACTTTTTATTTCCCTAATTCACGCTACATAGAGGAAGTTCTGACACTCTCCAGCTGTTAATTCAATTACCCAGTGTTTCATTCCTATTTCACTATTGGTTTTGCCTGTTTTATGCAGCTGAGGCCAGACATTGGGAAAGCATAAGAGAAACACACAAAAAAGATTCTGGCCACCTAGCTTGTTTCAAGCAAAAAATGTGTGAATGTATTTTGCAACTGCTAAGTCAGCAGTTTCCACAGTAAAGTTATTACTACCCATAGCCCAATAAAAGACCTTGTTAAAAATTTTTGGACAGTCTTACTTCGCTGTATTGTTTACTACGTTAACTCTTCTATATATATATATCATATCATGTCATGCAATGCAATTATTTTTACCTGAAAAAAGACAGCTGAAAAATTGAAAGACACAATTTAAATTCTTCAGTTGGTGTTCAAACAGTTTAAATAGATTTTTTTTTTTTACCTGAAAAAAGACCGCTGAAAAATTGAAAGACACAATATAAATTCTTCAGTTGGCGTTCAAACGGTTTAAATAGATTTTTTTTTTTTTTTACCTGAAAAACTGTTGCATCACATTTTGCTACTCGTTTTTTGTTGTCCTTTAATTACAACACATTTGCCACCAACTATGCAGACGTATGTCTGGAATTCCTTTCTTTGGTACAGCCTATCCACCTGATTCAGTCTTACACTTTGGACTTTCTGGTACATAGAGCCCCTAATTATCTTCTGTGAATTTGTCTAATTCATCATGACTCATGTTTTTATAATTAATGCTAGTCATGTTTTCAGTTAGATCCTGCTTCTTCCATAATATCCTAGGAATTAGGCTGCATATCCAGGACTATGATATTCATGGTCTGGTTTCTCTTTAAGCCTTGTAGAAATCTTGAAGAAGCTATTTTCATCTTGCCTTCTGGAGAGGAATATCACGACAAATTTGGCTTGCCTGGAAAGCCCCAAGTTTTCAGAAATTTTGAGAAAATCAAAGTCTAAACAAACTAGTGCAAAACTATAGACTTAGGTCAGGAGACACGTCTGAGAGCTACAACTTCTCATATCTTCCTCTAAATGCAAACCCCACGAATGATTTATTGGAAAACTGTGACACTTCCATTTTGCTTTAATTCTTCAGATTTAAGTATGAAGCATATTCATCCCAAGGGATGAAAGGAAACAAAATAAAGATTGAAATGTTGATAGATGCACAGAACCACCCAGGATTGCCAGGGAGCATGACATTACTACATCCTAAGATGCTCAGGCCAATTCACGAATTAGTTTTCTAACCCAAATTCAGCTGAAAAAAACAAACACTTCAGGTATATCCTGGAGATCTGCTTAGGATAGAGCAGTCCCTCCCAGGAATAGAATAGAAAACTCTTACTGGAGGGCAAGTCTCCATTTCAGAGCATATATTAATCTCTGGTCAGGGAATTGGTCTCTTTAGTATGTCTCTAGCCATACAAATGCCTGGGCCTAAATATAATTTTCTGGCACTCTTTGTACACTGTTCCTCAAAAATATTTTTAGAGGATTCTTCTCCTCTAGCTTTCAAATGCCATTCCTATAGAAATGGCTATACGTTTGTCTCTACAAAGGACCTACCTTTGTGCTTAGTGACTCCTCTTTTGGAAAATTCCATATTGAACTGAGAGCTGTTTTTGGTAGAGGTGGAATCTCTGGTTTTTGGCAAGCTGGATGTTTTCCTTTGCAATAATGGCTCCTGTTTTATGAATCTCTCCGAAGGGCATAGTGATGTCCTTTAACATTTCAACACATCTCAAAAATAATTAGAAATAGGCTACAGTAAGTGGATATTTATGCTCAAATCCCTGTTATTAGGTCACATATGGTCTAAATTGCAGGACTCAAAATAACAATCAAGAATAACATGCTTTGAAAGTGTTCACTTGACAAATCATATAATTATAATGCACTTCACTACACCTTATAAAATATGTCATAAACATAAGCTATGTTCCATAAAAACTCATTCTACTTCAGGACCTGGCCAAAGCCCAGAGAGGAAAAAACAAACAAAAATGACACATCAGTATAATTTTAAAATCCTAGAGCAGTTTCAGTGTAGTTGACTTCTGCTGGCATTTCATCCTATTTTTTTTTTTCAGTGACCTTGTATTAATTTATCAATATGTTTATCTATTTATCTCAAGTTCTGAAAAGTTTCCAAGATGCATGATAAGAAAATCAGAAAGGTTACACATAGATTGACCAGAAGTGGGTGAGATAATGAAATTATGCAGACCCTTACAGACTTCTGACATAAAGAATTTTTTATATGTCAATTCATATTAACACATGAATTGAACTCTGGTGCTGTCTCAGAAGACAGCATTTGATAGCTTCACTATTGTAATACTTTTCCAATTAGATCTTACCTATATTTTTACTTCTGAAGTTTCTTAATTTTCCTACTCCTTACTGAGTCCTTGTCACACTGGGACTCTGACTTGTGAGATTTATTTAAGGATATAGTGATTTCTTCCTTATATAAGTTGTTTAAATAAAGACAGAGTTACAAGAGCTACTCTAGCTGCAAGCCGCAGTTTTAGTTCAAACACATTTTATGGTCTTCATATAGACACAGTAGGAAGCATTCTTTCATCTGTTTCATTGTCTTGAAAATTTATGAATCTATAAGAGACCATTATCTTAGGGATAAAATCTACAGATCCTATAGTAAGTTTAGGAAGAGATGAGTGCAAAATTCATGATGGTGGATGGTGCTACATTCACTTGGTTCCGGTCACTAGCGGTGTTCCCAAGGGCACAGTACTGGGGCCGATCCTGTTTAATATCTTTATCCATGATCTGGACAAGAGGATCAAGTGCAATCTCATTAAATTTGCAGACAGCACCAAGCTGGGGGGGAGTGTTGATCTTTTGGAGGGCAGGAAGGCTCTGCAGAGGGATCTGGAGATAGGTTGCGTCACTGGGCCAAGGCCAGTGATATGAGGTTCAATCAGGTGAAGTGTCCAAGTCCCGTACTTTGATCACAACTTCATGCAGTGATACAGGATGGGGGAAGAGTGGTTGGAAAGTGTCCCAGCAGAAAAGGACCTGGTCAAGAACAAGCTGAACATGAGCCAGCAGTGTGCACAGGTGGCCAAGAAGGCCAATGGCATCCTGGCCTGGATCAGAAATAGTGTGGCCAGCAGGACCAGGGAAGTGTTTGTCAAATTTGTCTTCTTCTTAAATATATCTTAAACTTTTTTTAGTTAAATTAGGTTTGGTTTTTTAATTGCTTTACAAGAAAAAATGTCTGTCCCATGCAGTTTCTGCAGTCGTAGAATGTATCTGCTTTTATCTCTTTTCTGGGCATTAATTGTGTTCCCAGTGTCCCCATTTCACACTTGCTGAAATAATACCATAAAAAAAATGGGAGAGAAATTTATGATCATATTTTTCTCTTATACTTGGACACACATCAATGTCTGGTATATGTAATTTATCCACTTCTTCTATAAAAATATCCTTATTTTCTTCAATGTGTATGGTACACCTATCCCAGACTAGTTGGAAGACAAGTATTTTTATTCCAACCTTAAACCTTAGCTCCAATATTCAAATTATATTTCTCTAGATTTTCAAGGATTTAGGATCAGACTGCCACTATACAAGTAGTAATGATCCATCTTTCACTTTATTCAGCCAAGTTGATGATAAAAGAATGTGACGTGTAATGAAGGCAAAACATGCCAGAAAAAGTCAGAATGCAAGTGCTCTGTTTTTAATGCAATTTTTGTGTATTAGTAATTAGCATCTAGTAGATTAGTAGCTGACTTTTTGCTCAGCTTTCCTTCTTTTGTTTTTGGTTGGTTGGTTTTGTTGTTGTTGGTTGGTTGGTGTTGTTTATTTTGTTTTGTTTCTCTTTTGGTTTTTTTCCCATCTCTTTTGGTTTTGGTGCTGCTTTTTTTTCCCCAAAAATTCATTGATTTAGCAACTTAATAATTTAGCAGTTTATTTAGTGATAAATCCAGATCAGCTGGCTACCACTTCGGAAATTCAAATTAACTGATCCATGTGATTTAGAAAATGGACTCAGATCATTATGAAATGGTCCAGAAAAAAATCAAAGCCTATTTATTTTCCAGGGTTGTTGGAAACTTCTGAACTCCAGTGGTATGTTTGAATTTCTATTCTTGAAAACTACAGCAAAAATGACACTGCAGGATTTTCTTCAGTATTATCGTATCTATGCTGTAATGTACATTAAAAAAAAAAAAAGAAAATGAAAAAGAAAAAAGATCTTAAGACTGCAATTTTTGGACACAACCAATGAAGAAGTTTGGATTATCAGAAGGGATAATGCTTTTTGTAACTGGAACATCTATTTATGGCAAAATTCTACCTTGAAATAAACAGAACTCTTCCTAAATACTCTGAATAGTCAGATGGCCTTAGTTTTCCTTGTCTAAACAACTAAATCTTTGATGTCTTTGTAAATACTATGATATGTAACTAGCCCTCCAAGGCATTCCTAGTCTAATTGAAATTTACCAAATATCCCATCTGAAAGTTCTTTTCAAACTGCCAGTGAAAAGCAGGTTTGTAAATTGTTGCTGTGCACAAAGTAAGTAATTATGAATTAGGCATACTCTGTTGCTAATTCCACTTAGTCATTCACATTTTCCACTGATGTGAACTTTTAAAGATAGCGAAATTTCAGAGGGCACTGAAAATCAGGGTTTAGTACTTCCTGTTATGTGGTATATTTTTGTTGCTACATTTATAAAGTTTGGAGGAACTATTCCAAATTACACATACTTTACGTATACAATACTACTCCATGCTACATATACTATGCATACTATAACATATGCATTCCAAAACCACTATTAGACTGTTTTACAAGCTTCCAGTCTTTTGTTTCAGGAGAAAATCTTCCTGTTTAATAGAGATATTGTCATGAACTTTGAAAATACAATACCAGCGCTTGTTAGCGCAGGTCTCTAGGTCCCATCCAGATTACTAGATGGGTTAAATCCACTCCTTTCCTGCAGTACTCAAGGAATACCTGGAAAAATATAGACCTCTGATAGAGGCTGCACACCTGAATTCCTCTTCTACTCCTTTAAATATACCATGTTCCAGGTAGCCATTTTTATGTCCTTTTAGCAGCAGTTCTTCATCACTGAGGGTTTTTGATTCTGTGACTTTCTGAAAATAAAGTGAACACAGCCTAGAAAATGTCTGTGTATTTACAATGCTGCATGCTTTACATAATCTTAAAAAGTGTCTGGAATTTATAAATTATAGGACTTGTTTTACAGCAAAATGGAATATTTACTTGACTTCTAAAAATAGAATTGAGAAACAAAACTAAAAATCCCCCAGACTAGGAATGTTTTTACTGCAAAACAGTTCCAACAATTTGACCTATTGGCCAAACCTACTCAAAAAGGCATAAACAAATGGCCTGCCAAAGCATGGAAACATTGGAGTGAGGAACTGTTAGTCCTATCACCCCCAGATTCCTACACACAATGGGTTTTTTGCTAGTAGCTCATTTGCCTTTTTTTTTTTCCTCCTGTGTAGCCTTTTTAGGTAAAAAATTAAGTTACTCCTTATGAAATACTGATATTCTAGATACAAGGGTTTTTTAAAATTATTATTTTAAAGGTCAGGAATTTATTATGCTATATATATTTATTATCAGGAACATCAGTAGCACAATACCATGAACACTTATAATGGTTCATAAATCATCAATAACAGGTTACAATTCATAATTTTTCTAGTATGTGTCTAGAAACAATTAATCATGGAAGAATAAGCTTAGTGAAAGCATTGCACTATGTGATGCTTGATTGCATATTAATCAGGGGAAGACGTGTTTTTATTTCATTATGTGCTCTTTTTGGTTCCCATATTCTGAAAGATTAATTGTCCTTATTACTTCAACTCCTAATGGCATAAATCCAAAAGAAATATGATTTGCAAAGGGTGCTATCTAGAAATGTCTCAAAGAGAAGGCTCTGATTGTTAGGATTTTTTTTGATTGCCATTTAACATTGGCTTCACAGTGCATGTCTCCTGAGACTGATGCTGCTAGTAAGTCCACTGTCAAATATCACTTCAGAAAGAGTTGCATTAATTTATATTATGCCCATGCTCTATATCTTAAGCAGTTAATTTTGATCACATTTTTGCTGGAAACAAGCCCTTCCACAGAGGAACCCAGAGATGAAGTTATGAACAATTCCCACCCATGTCAGTGAAAAATTCGTTTCCTAAGTTGAACTCGCTTCTGAAGGCTCTGCAAAATAAAGTAGTTGACTCTCTATCTGGTTGAAGCCAATGAGACAATTCCTTCCACTAACTCTTCTGTGAAGTGATAGCTTCCCTCAAGGAGAGATAGCAAACAGCTGGTAGACAGAGGCAGTGAAAAGGAGTTACCCCCAGCCTTCACACTTTCTTGCACTGGCTGCTTAGGCAATGCCTGAGGCTTCTGGACACTGAGGAGTAAAAGATTTGCCTTACCTTTCTTGTCCACATCAGTCTATTTGTAGGGACCTAACACTGTTCCTTTTTAATATTATCATTTACATTCAGAGCCATGAAAATTAGGTCTTACAGGGTAAGTTTTGCAGGCTGGGACTGGGAAAACCAATGATGGAAAGGTCATTTGAAACATATGCTGATATCCCTCTGTTACAGTTTTGGCTTGTACAGCTGTGGGAACTTAGTTCAATGGCTGTCTGACCCATCTGCATCCCTTGTATTCAACCAGACCCCAAATATTTGCACACCTGTGTCTTATAAAAAACAAGATATAGAAATATCTTTTTGTCCCAGTGTGACCAATGCATCAGGTGCCCTTGGGCTTCTGGCATGTATCCCATGACCTCATAACATATCAGAAATTGCTGCATTTCCTGGATACCCCTGGTCCCTGGACCACATTTTCTCCTCACTTGACCTGTGAAATAGGAAGCAAATTGGAATGTTAAGCTCAGACTGGTAGTATGTTGGAAAGCTGGCCACTTCTTAATGTATTTAGTTGTTTGATTTCCCATCACATGCTGGTGTGAGGAAGCTTTAGCATTGCCTAAACCCTTTAAGTCAACCTAAGATAAAAGAGAAATATAAAAACATATTCACATGACCTATCTTAAAAGTATCTCATAGGAGGACTCACCTTACTGAGATGCCTATTTTTCTCCACTGTCCATAAAGGGAAATTCAAATGTATAAGCTAAGACAGATGATCCCACTCTCAGTATATACATTTCAATGGGAATAACATCCGTCTACTTAACCTTATATGTATATCAACCTCTGCATAAACACATACAACATTGATATTGGAGTAATACACTTAGCTTTTTTCTGGTTTTTGATTGAGAACAGCCATAAATGTAGTCAACTATTTGGAATAATTTGTTGTGATTGGTCTTAAAATCCTTGGTCTGCCTATTCCAGACAGGCTGACCTTTCTCTCCAAGAGAGGAATCCCTATCAATCTTTTCATTCATTGCACACATTAAACCATTTCTGTTATCCAGTTGCAATAAAAAACTTCACTGTCGGATTTAAGCAACCATTTCTATCAATCAAATACTTAATGTTGATAACCAAATGAGTTCTTAAGGTACTGGCTGCCAAATCCCTGAAGTCCAAATGGTTATAAATATTATCCTTTGAGCAACCATCCGTAGCAAGCAAATTAGTAGTATCTTGACTGATTCATGGATAGCTTACAGAGAGAAAAAGCCTGTAATGGGATACAAAATATAGATCATATACCAGGAATTGCTGAATAAGTGCCAGATCTTTTACACTGGCCACCTGCAATGCATATGCATCAGCATCATATTGCAGCAACACCCCATGGAGAAGAATTTAAATTCTAAACAGCAGGTTGCATTAGAAGACTCCGTGGAACAACTTAGTTTTCTCATATGTTCATTTATGAGACATCCAGAGTCAGATGCTGGGAAAAGCTATATTTTTATATTATACATTTTTATATTTGAATTCTCCCCTCCTTTAAGAATTACTTGATTATTCATGCTCTCAAACTCATATTGTTCCCTTGAGACAGAGCCCAGGGTTCTCTTCTGAGGCAAGAAAACTCACTCAAAGAAGCTAAATCTTAAAAAATATGGCCAGTGTAATTTCTAGCTTTCTTGGCCTATGAGTCAATACACAAACAGGGAAATTGAGTTCCTTTTCACTGTAGAGGAAGTCCCCGGTCTTGGCAAAGCAGTTATGCAACTCTCCATTTAAACTTAAAGAATCTTACATTCTTACAGTATTTTGTTTCAGATCACATTCAGCTTACAAGACAATCCACTACTGCCATAAAATCAAGAACATTTCCTGGTCCAGCTTCCTCTGGCACCACTGGATGAATCTGGCTGCATGGGTTTGTGTTTTTACAGCTGACTTGATGTTCTAAGACTTGATCTTTCTCTGTTGTGATTAATGTTTCACTCCCATAGGCTCTGCTGTTAGGCTCAGGAACCTGGATGATCTGAAGACAGACCTTATCAGTGGAAAGCTCAACAAAAACAGGGACACAAATAAAGCTGTGAATTCTAATAGCAGGGAGAGGGTTTCCTAACTTTCAGGACATTCAGAAAGTAATGTCCTTTCTGGGATAAGGACAGAAAAAGGCCTGTTGGAGAAGGTTTTAATTCCTTGTGTTTGCCAGTTTCCTTGGGGAATATCACAAGTAGTTTATGACTAACATATTCTGCCCAAGTCCAGCATAGGTGTGACCCTCCCACTGGCTAATTTGGGTTGGGCCAGTTAGCCCCAGGGCACTCCACACATAACACCCCTTCCTCACTGCTTAGAGTCCTGGAAGGGCAACACAGAAGCTGGCAGAGCCAACAAACTATTCCTGTAATGTACCTTAATATTTCAAAATTACATTTGAGCAATTTCAGTTGTGACTTGATCACACAGTTTCGAGTGTAGTTCCACCTGCAAATGTACCTTATGACGCAGAATACTCTACCATCCCTACCTGATGGCAGCTCTTTGTCTGTTTTCCTGTTACCCATTTCTTTCATTTTTAAAGCTGTGTATTTTGCTAGCTGGTGAGAAAATCTACTGAATATTGGGTGTAGGTGAGAAAATGATAGCTGAGCTCTTCTTTCTCCAGTTTTCATGTTAGAGCATATGATAGAAAATCAGATGTTGAGAGCTAGTAAACATTTAGAAGGGTCTGACTGACTGAGTTGTTTTCAAGTGTCTTGTGTATTTCATATGGTCTATTGTTTATGTTAAATAACAAGGTTAATAGCATCCTCAGGTCCTGCTTAATATTAAAGAGAAGCTTTCTTGACTTATTTAGAGCAAAGACTACAGAAATAATTGGGATGACATTAAATCATGAGAAAATGATACCTGGTTTGTATCTACACTGGGTTATCAATAGGCTCTGTATGAGTGTGACAGTTTATCAGCATGTACCAGAATGACCATATGTTAACTTAATGCAGCAGATGCAATAAGAATCTCTATGGACCATTGCTGCTACATATGTGTCATGTAAAGTCCTCTCATCTACCAAATTCCTTACATTTATCCTCTAAAACAACCAATTAAAATCAGGCTGCTCTGAAGCATACATCAAAATTAACCTTCTCCAGTAAAAAAAAAAAAAAAAGAAGTCACTCCCATCAAATAAACATTGGCTTGAGACTTTGGGAATGACTTTGAAATATCTCTTTATTACAGCAAAAATTATGTAAGAAAGCATAATGGTAACATTTTGGAAGTCCATGAAATCTACAAAAATATCATAGAATCACAGAATCATAGAATCAACCATGTTGCAAAAGACATCCAAGATTATCCAGTCCAACCCTTGATCCACTACCACTGTAGTTACTCGACTATGGCACTAAGTGCCCCATCCAGTCTCTTCTTGAATACCTCCAGGGACGGAGAATCCACCACCTCCCT
>VYXB01001088.1:28429-40558 GCA_013397135.1 Pachyramphus minor
TCAAGACTTGCTTCTTGAAGCATGTCCATCCCTCCTGGACCCCTTTGTTTTCCAGGGCTGTTTCCCAAGGTACTCTCTGAACCAGTCTTTTGAGTAGGCCAAAATCTGCCCTCCAGGAGTCCAGCATAGAAATTTTATTGATGGCCCTCTTTGAGTGCCTGAGTATTGAAAACTCTATTATTTCATGGTCACTGTGCCCCAAATGGCCTCCGACCACCACATCTCCCATGAGCCCCTCTCTGTTTGTGAACAGCAAGTCTGGGGCCCCACCCCTGGTAGGCTCATTTACCAGCTGAAGCAGGAAATTATCCTCTATACATTCTAGGATAATCTCCTAGACTACCTCTTCTCTGCTGTGTTGAGTTTCCAGCAGACATCCATGAGGTTAAAGTCTCCCACAAGGACAAGGGCTGGAGATTTTGAGACATCCACCAGCTGTTTGTGACCCAAAATTTAATTTTTCTACTATTTAAATATCCACACTAGTATAATATGATAATGTAATTAAGTATCAGGGACATTGTCATATAAAAGAAAGGGTTCACTTTTGACTTCTTTGCAGGAAGTAGCAGAGCATATAAAAAATTCTTATCACCCATATGAGTTCTCTGCAATTGTTTCCAAGCTGACTGCTTTTTTCTATTGCTGTTGCTTCAGGTTTAGTAATGTTTACCAATACTGTGTCCAACATTTTACTCTAAAAGATTCAGGTGTGTAAAATCTGTCTTGGCCCACATATCAGTCTGACAATGGAAAAACACCTTTTATTTCCTTCAGAAGGTGAGAAAATTGTTTGAAACATTTCTTAATTAAAGGCAGTAGAAAAAAAATGGTTTTACTCAAGGTCATTACATACTATGAAAGTGACTGTGATAAGCATTGAGTCATGGTAGTAATTTCTAACGGAGTTGTTACTAATTGGTAGCTAGGTGAAAAGTAGCATCATTTTGGGGAGTAGCCTGCTATTAGTCTCTGAAATGAGGTCAGACACACCCTGCTGTTTTTACTTTAAGATTATTCCTGTACTAATGACAATTAGCCATAGAGTGAGTAAAGAAGCAAACCCAACTTCCTACATGAGAATTTCAGACAGCCATAGAGCTAGCCATCACATCTTCACCCAGAATTCTTGGCCCGTGATTTCAGTGGAGATGGGTGCAATACTAATGCCATAAAAATTTCTGAACTGTCTTAACTCAAGCAGTTTGGACTAACATAGCCTCCACTGAAGCTGAAGAAGTGAATTGTTAAACTGTCACAGTCCTCAAAATATGTATTTCTCTGACGGTATATTCAGATATAGACTCTTCAAAACCAAAGTTGGTCTGATACTTCAGGTTGATTTCTATGGACAGAAATATTTTGGGTATATATCATATGAATTAGCAATCATATTATGAAGCATGGTCCGTTCCAACCTACAAGATTTCTCAGTGGACCCGTGGATGCTCAGAAAATAACTACTTCCAAATCTTGTTTTATCCATGAGCAAAAAATTTTATGTTAGTAACCTAATCCTGTAAGTCAACCAACCAACGATCCCTATTCACCAACAAAAGAGAGGTTTCCGTATAGATGCAACACAGAAACCATACATGTTTTCTTTGGTCATTCACCTCAGCAAGTCACTAAGTGTAAATTAAGTTTGCTTTACTGATGAAACTTTGTCCCAAAACACTATGTACAGAGCATATGTTTTGAATTGACTGTACATGCATAGTAATATAATGTTCCTTCATTCCTAATCAAAACACGTACTAGTACATTTTAGGACACTTTTCTTCTTAGCCAGCTTGAGGGTTGATTTATATTTAACCAAATGTTCCTTTCTATAGGAATTCTGAATCATTTCCGAGAAAGCAAGCATCTCTGCATTCTCCAGATAGTGTGCATGGCAGAAATATCAGAAATGTGTGAATTATCTAGGAATGTGTGGATTCAGCAGCCTATGTATACTTTCCATGTCTGAATAATCTAAACCAGAAAATTCAATGTGAAATGTTCCTCCCTATTATCCACACAGACAGAGGTAAAGTAATGGCTTTCTGAATCCTGGACACTCCAGGAGCAGTTCTGTTGTTCTTATTCTTCCTGGGGCTGCCTGGGCTTTCTCTGAATGCTGGGATTCAGTATACACCTACTTTAGTGCCTGGCTCTCGCTGGCTGCTCCCATGGCTGGCAGAAAGCAGTGGTCAGCAGAACCACCAAGTTTACATGTGGGGACTGGCTCAGGCCCTGTAATGAAACTGAGCTTAAATGGAAAAATTTAATTAAAAAGCAAGGGCTGTAAACGGTCATCTCTAAACCCCAAAGAAGAGGAATGTTAGAGCTTAGTCTCTGATTAAGAACACTGACTCTCTTTGTCATGAAGCTGATCAGCTAACAGGTTACTTTAGCTTCTGTGTATCATTATACATGGCCTGTGCAGTGGACTAGGTTTTGAGAGAAAGGCGTGGTTTTGTCTTTAGTGGTGTGGATTGGTATACAGTAAACATAGGATGATTTCCCACTACTGCCACAGAAACCCTACAATACAAATGGCATGTTATTCAATTTCTTTCCTTCCTTTTTCCCCAAAGAGGGAACAATATTATCAAGATGCCTCAAACCTCAGTTCTATGTTTTTACTACATACAGATATTATGATGATGGATGGTAGTAAGGAAAGAGACAGTGCAAATATCCTTACCATGAAGAAATATCCCATGAATGTGAATTTTGTTCATCTAACAGTAAATGAGCAATCTGTAATGATTTCAGCAGTTGGTCACTAAGTAGTAAAACCATCAGGCCTACAATATGGGCAGATGCCTCTATAGTTATTTTCTCATGCAGCTGAGATCAGGATTTGGCCCTTACATTTAAATTGCCCTGATGAGTTCTGCTTCTAAAAATAATCTAGAAACAAATTGCAGAGGGTGAATGGTATACTGAAATACTAGCTCATCTATGAAATCTTTTTTAATAAAAATTTAAAAGAGAATTTCCCACACTGTCTCCCTCTTCTATTTCAGCTCCAGCAGTCTACAGCAAGAATTGATGGTAAACAAAATAATACGCCAGGTGAACAGAAGGCGGAGTTTAACTAATGTTGGTTATGGACTATTTACAATGCTGGCTGCAAAACTCAACCCTCCCCTACTATTGCATAAGCCTAAGTGAACAGTTTTACTTAGACTATGGAAAAGTGATATTTTTCAGTGCACTTGTCCAAACAGACATCTGTCTGCAAGGAATGTTATGGGCAAGAGTGTGCTATGCCCTTTTGTGAGTACTTATAATAATGGCACTTTTTGTTCTGTTCTTGTCATCACTTTTGGCAGAAGATTTGCCTTTTTGAGGTTGAAAATAATTACAGACCCACCATACTACAACAGCAGTATTTGAGTGGTATGAGTATGAGCTGTGGGCTTAGCATCATATTTCAATGTGAGAACTTATGTTGCCTCTGAAGAACTCATATTTGCACAACATGGAGGGGCTGCTATGAACACCAAACCTTCACAAATCTAAGCGTATGCAAAGACACTGCAGCCACTCTGGATAATTTACCCCTTTCTATTAATGTTCATATTTTATACATAAGTAAACAAACCAGGCTGTGGTCTGGACTCCTTCTTCTATGTTCTTGCTCTCTGCTAACTGTTTCGTAAGACCGTATTTCCCCTTTCCAGGGACTCACACAGCCTCAGTCTAGTTGTTTTTTTCCAGAGTGTTAAAGGTATTAGAGGCTTTAGGAGATGGGGAGCCACAATGCCCCTGAGAGCAGCTGAAAAGGTAAAATGCCTGGGGTTAGGAGGCAGACAGGTTTTAATTCTGATTCATGGAGAAGTTTGTGGAGAGTTTGTGCACATTAGATATTTTTACCACCCTTCAGTAGCTTTGGGAGGCATCAGAGCTTGAGTTATACCCTTTCTGAAGCTGTCATGAAGGGTGATATGCTTCCTAGTAAACTTAGATAGACTTCCTGAGGATAACAAAGAGGAGACCATAGGAGGGAACATCCTTGGGGTAAGCTAAGCTAGAGGCCAATTGGACCTTCCCAATTTGTAAAAAATCCAGTTTGTAAATATAAATTCACACCAAATTACTCTTAAAATGGTCTTTACCTGTAAAAGGTCTTTGCCTACTCTTAAAATGCATTGCCTGTAAGTTGGGTGTTGAAAGCTGTGGAAGTTTTTTTCACTGTGGTGGCATCAGAAGGATAAAATCCAGCACCCAGATCAAAAAATCCCTATTCCTTGGTCTGTGTGAGTTGCATACAGAAGGCAAAAGAAGACAGCGTGCAATTCAGAATAATACTGAGAGTGTACTCAGCCAACATGCACTTAGTCTGGAGAAAACAAAACAAATAAATTCCATTAGAGTCATGAGGGGACATCTGAAGCTGTTGACAATGGTTTTCAAGCACTTATAAACAAAGAAAGTGTAAATCCAGTTGTTGCATGATGAGAAAAATATTCCAATGGGTGCCTAAGCATCAATGTATAACAGTTAATGAATAGTACAACAGGCTACAACTGAATTTTCACAAAGATAAGCTTTCAAGTATTATGCAAATATAGTGTTTCAAATAGCTGTGTATGTTCTCTAAGTATCTAAATCTGGACTAAATTCATGTAACTGGCCAGAGCAAAAGTTGCTTTGGCCTGACAGGCTAAAACTTCAGTCATCTTCACTAAGACGTGTATAGAATAAAAAACTTACTACTGTTCTTCCTGCTGAAGCCCAGCCAGGAACAACAGAGGAAGGCACAGTGCTGATGTCATTATTTGGAGCTGTTATGTCCACATTTATCAAATTAGACATGCTATGGAGGATAAATAACAGGTTGCAAGTGTTTAAGGCTTTAAATCGAAGAAGCTTCATGCTGTTTTGATAGCTTTAAATAAAAATCCACTTAAACTGGCAATGAACCTAGAGAAAATCCTCTATTCTGACTGTTCTTGTATCTGTGTTGCTGGTTTTTAGCAACATAAAAAAAGTATGGGAATTCATGCCCTGCAAATGCATGGAGACAAGAGATTTCTAGCCATACCTCTTCTAGTACCAAAGGCAGTAAGTTTGTTTGAAAACAAGCATTTGCTCTAAGCATGAAACATTGAGCACATGTAGGGGTTTAAGTGGTACTTCCTATGCATTGCTTAAGAGATTGTCTGTGCAAGTGAACTGTTCTTAAATCGCAAATGCACCAAAAGATAACTGATGTACACAGATAAACATCAATGCGTGAGTGGAAAGAAAGCAGCTGGCCAATTGTTTTTTTGGAGTCTTATCCACTGAAGAAATAGTTTATAGCTGATGCATAACTGTTTCCATTTTGTACAGATTTTTATTTCCGTTTTCTAAAAATCTGCCTTTGATTATCTCTCTATATGAAGGAAGTGCTTTGTCCTTGTCACTCTAAACAACAAAACAAAAATGTACAGTTTTGTTCTCATTCCTTTATGGTTTCTAAATGACCTAGAACAATTAATGGCAAAATCCTTACACTATTACATGTGTTGCAAACTGCCTGTGTTGTTTCATTGCATTGGTCTGTGTGACAGGGCCGGTCACCTGTAATGCAGTTATATACTTTTCAAGTAAAGTCAAGCAATTTATCCTACAAATTACTCCTCTCCAAACTCCTCCCCATCATATCAATTAAAACATCACTTCTCATTACTTCAGTTAAAAAAAAGACACTAGTTTTCAAACTTTCATGGCTGGTTCTAAATAGATGTATAGGGCATCCATAAACATGCCCTAAGAAATCAATTTTCATTTTGTTTTTGGGACTAAGCTACAACATATTAGTGCTCTAAAGACATTCTGGACGTTGTGTAGATAAACATGAAAAGTATCCTGTTGCAATTTAGATTTTCTTCAATAAGCACTAACAAAACCTAGTAGATTTTAGATTGATCTGTTCAATTCTTAATTTCAAAAAAAAGATCAGCTCTAAAAGGATGTGAATTTTCTATGGTATGGCAGAAACTACAAATTATCAAAAAATTAAAACAAATTTCACTGAAATTATTTCCACACTTCTGGGTTGCAAAATGCTAAAAAGCTTTTTCTCATGAGTCCTAGGAGAGACATAAAAGTATTAGTTTTTCATTTTGTTAGGAAAAAAGATAACAGCTCAGTAGGATATTTTTTCTTCCTGTTTAAATATGCTTCATATACTTTATTTACTGTGAAGTGATAAGGCTTTTTTATTAAATGCACACATTAAACAGAAAGAAGTTACCTTCACTGAGTCATTATAAATATAGTTTCATCACAGGTACTTATACTCTGGACTTATACCTGATGAAAAGGATGTTTTAAAATTTCTATTCCCAAGGTGACTGCATAAGATAGAATCTCGTCTGGATTACAGCTGGTTGTAATTTTCTGAAGAAAAACGACAACAACAAAAAAAACCTGCAAATTTTTTTTCTTTGGAAAAAAGCAAGTTACTTATTTGTAACCATTCTTCTCTGACGTATGTTCTCAAAATGTCCACTCTCTCTAGCTGTATATAAGCCCTGCAGCTGGATGATTTCCTACCATAATGAATAAAGCTGGTGCCCCTCTCATGTGTACAAAAAGGCTGGATGTTTGCACCTGCGACCTCCTCTCAAATACAAAATTCTTGTGTCTTCTATAGGGACTTTGAAGAAGAGGTATGAGAGAGAGGGTAGGTATAGACAGGTAGGCAGGTTATGCGGACTGATAGTCATGGGACCACAATGTGTATGGACACAACACCCCAGAGGAGCCCCGGGGCAAGCACTGCTTCAGGGACCATCCTCACAGCACAACCTGAAGGCTCAGGGTGGCAAAATCAAGCATCAGAAAGAATACAGTCATATTCAGAAATGCCAGAACCTATTCTTGATAGCAAACTGACAGCCCTATCTTCCACAAGGATAAGTGCAGTTACTTTTAACTTCAAGATGTCAGGAGAAAAAAAAGAAAAAAAAAGGAAAAAAAGGTGCATTGTTTACTTTTTATTGGACTAAGTACATATACACATCACTTTTTTGTAAGAGTTATTTGCTTACAGCTCACCTACCAAACTCTGAAAAACTTCTCCTTAATGCTGTTGGGATAAGCACATAGGATATGCAGCTTTATTTAAATGGTGCTCTAAAATGCTTGGGAATTATCTCTTTTCTCTTGCTAGAAGGTGAGTGCAGCTTTCGTTGCTGAAATTTCAGTGTGGCTAGAGAGTTCTGCATAAACAGGGTGTTTCAGAGTTATTGACACTTAAACTACTCGTCCAGATATTGTCCTCTTTATTCTGAATAGAGAATATCACTATCAGAAACGCATCCCAGAACTCCAGTATAAAGCATAGGCAAAGCTTCAGGAACATTTTGTTGTGGAAATGACAGGCAATCTCATTTTTGTACATAAGTCACAGATGAGACAGTGTGTAAGTAAGACTCTTTGTGTGTGTGTGTATGTATTGTGCTCAGCAGTTATAACCTGTTAATGACATACACTTCTTCTTTCCCTTCGCTTGCCACTTTAGATTCTGAGAAGTATTTCTAAGAAGTATCACATTTTGTGATTCATGTAGGATGGCAATCAGCTGGAATAAGGAGTAAAAATTAGATACATATTTCAATTATAATACTTTCCTCTAGTGTAATGTTGACATTTGTCTTCAGAACATTTGAATTATGTTCATTATTTAAGCTCATTATGCAACTTCATAATCTTTTTCTCCTAAAATTGATATAACTGATGAAGAAGGGCTAATCTGATGAAGAAGCTCTCTGTAATGGCAACACTACCCTATTAGGAACTTTAAAGCTTGCCTAAGTGAGCATAACAAGCACATTCTTAAAGCCACATTCATGGAACAAGTGCTGCATAATGGACAGCCACACTGACCATTCTGTGTGAGATCATTTTTATTAGTGTCATTATAATGCTCTGAGATAACCAACTAACAGTTTAATCTTACAAATCAGACATATTCTGGCTACTGTGATGGAAATCTTCAACCACCCTCCAAAACATCTTAGAACTGCCAGAATGAATAACAGTTGTGAAATACTGTTCCTTAAACTTGATTAGATGGCAGATTCTTGTGGGAACTTTTTAGAATTCTAATACACAAATTACAGAAAGAATAAAACAATTTTTCAACTTCTGGCATTACATATTGATCTTACTGCTTTATCTCTTAAAAATAATTAAAAATGTAGTGTCAACTGATAGGAGAGTGACTGCTGGGGCTTTTTTTCTGTTTGTATGGGGGGTTTTCCCCAAAATAACCCTTTAGGACAGAGGGAATGTTTCTGAAGAGCTCTCAATTTCTTTTACGGTAAAAAATTGTAAAATTGTAAAAACTCAGTTTAAAAATTCAGCTTGATGAATTGATAGTACCATCATTCTGTGGCTTCCAAGCAGCATCAGACTTTGGGAGAGGTGGATTTATTGGACCATCACAAGAAAATGCAAGAGAGGGCAGTGGCTCCACTGTGCAGCCCACAAATGAACCCCACGGGTGCTTCCAGCCTTAGCCCAAGCCTATCAGTAGGCCAAGTATGTGGGGTTTTTGTCAGAAGTGTGGCATAAGTGTTTCCAGAGAAATTCAAGCAAGCGAGAAGTTTGCAAGCCAAGTTCAGTTGCTGCTCTCTGAATTTACAATTCTGAGAAAGTATTCTACTTAAATGGAAAAACAAACAGATTCTCCCAGTTGTAGCCCCTGCTTCCATAAACACAGACATCCGGCATGGGAAGACTTACAAGCTAATGTGAGACCCCAATACTAACACTTGTCCTCTCTATCCAAAGGACTCTCCAAAGAATCCTTTGGTCTATTATTTGGTAAAAATCATTAAAACCAGTCAGTTTGTTTTGGCTGAGTTTGAGACTGATTAAATCCATTTTGAGCTATTTTCTTGTGGTTTCATTATCCAAACTTGTATGCATCTTTTGGGCTCAGGAAATGTTGTCATGAGTGCTGTGTTGTTAGTTTGAAAAGTATTAAAACATCTTACCCTTTCACCAGGGTTTTATTTCTCTCATTACACCATAAAAAAAGAAGCAAGAGCTCCTTATTCTGCTGCCAAATTTTATTCTCTTATTAATAACAAGAAGCAAATTGAAACAAACAATACAAAATAGGTCATTTTTGTTCTACCTATGTTTATATATTTGAAAAAGAGTTGCAAGACAACACTGTCTTTCTTCTACAAAATCTGTCAAAGTGCCAAAATATAATATCTATTTCAAGGTGTTCATAAAAGTGTATCAGGATGATTGCAGATTATGATAAACAAATCAAAAGTACTAAAGAGAATGATGGAACTTGGAGTGCCTTTCCCTTTATCTCCTACTACTCAGACCGCTTCCATGGCTGCTGCTGAACCATTCATAGAAATATGAATTATAAATCTGACACATTTTTCCAGAATAGTAATCTCTAATTCAGAGGACATCATGAATTATCCCTCTGTGTGTGTGTGTGTGTGTATGTATGTAGCTAGTTTAGGTATTTAGCACATATTTAGTTGCTTTTCCTACCTCTACATTGCTATGCATCCATTATCACTGATTTTCTTAAATCATTGTACTCCATTATTACACACATATACTAATTTGCTCAAATGTTGAATAAATGGAAATTTTAAGGGAACATTTCTTGTTTTAAAATAATTGCATTGATTTGGTTGTTTTCTTACTTTACCCTACACTAAGTAACCTATACCATGCAGAATAAGAATAACTTGACTCTTTTTTTCTTTAGAGTGATTTTGTCTTGAGGAATAAAAATATGAAGAATTTGACTAACCCTAAAATACAATCAACTTCTACTCTGAAAAACCTGTCATGCTTTAATTGTGGGGTTTTTTAAATTTGAAAAGCAAAAAAATCCCTTAATATAGCTTTAACAAATTCTTCAAATTCTTTATGTTTAGTTTAGTAAATTGGTGTTATCAGTAGTCACTGATTTTTCTTTCTACTGAAAGTCATCACATGCGTATAATAATTGAATTGTTGCTGTATTATAATGATATGTGCTTTTTCTGTCTGTTTAACTGTTGTGGACTCAAAGGCTGATTTCCAGTTTTAATAATGTTCCTGTGTGATTTCGGGTAGGTCACTTTTCTCTTAGTTCTTCTATTTATTGAGGTTAATAAGTCAGTAAATATAAACTGAGAGACAGGATATGCTCATGTGCTAATGTGAACATGAATCATGTATGTCACAAAAGGCAGAATGAAAATGTAGACAATATTCTTTAATATTGTGGTGTCAGATTTATTAGTTAAGTTCCAAAGTTCATTTATTATTCCTTAAGGTTTATATCTACCTGAATAACAGCCCTCAAAAAGACAATTTTCACCATGACAGTGAGAATGATAGCGTTATTTATTCCACTGGGTGATGAGGATTTGCAGTGGTTAATGTATGTTCAGATACATAAATGTTCAGGCAGTGAAGTTAATGTTGATTTTTATCTCTGGTTGTGGGTTGGGGGTTTTTTTAGTTGTTTCCATTTCAAATTATTATTTCTAGAATCCCTAATCAAATTATTTAAATGCTAGCACACTGATCAGACATTTGAACAAAGCAGCAAATGCAGCAATGCATGCAATTAGACCTTTTGATGGTTGTGTGCTCAGAACAAAGAAGACATGGCATACAAGTCTACAATTCCACATAGTATTAATGCCTGAAAAAAACTCCAAAACAATTTGAAGGAAACCCTACATGTTCTTCTTAAAAAATGTGTAGAGGACTCCTATACTCAAAAAAATGCCTTTAGGGACATCATATAATTCATGGGGAAAAAAAAGTCAATTAATGATGGATATCAAAGAAAATACTGTGACAAAGTGTTTACCACTCTATAAGGTAAATTTGCAGTTGCAGCTGTATAGCACAACACATTAGAGACTTCCCAGAGAGGTGGATGCCCCAATCCCTGGAAAAATTCAAGGTCAGTTTGGACAGGGCTCTGAACAACCTGATCTAGTTGAAGATGGCCCTGCCCATGGCAGGATGGTTGGACTAGATGGCCTTTAAAAGTCCCTTCCAACCCAGACCATTCTATGATTCTATAATTATTTATATGCTGAAAAATAGAAATGGTTCACTGAAATGGACAAATACAGGAGTCCATATATGGCACAGATGGGATGGGGAGCCCTGTGTGCTGAGCCAGGGCAGAGTGTAGGCTACAGTACACTAGGAGCAAGACTCATGTTTTGCTTCTGCTACTCTTCCAGATATAAGGCCATGAAACGGGAGTGTTCATGTCAGCCCTGCAATGAACTGGAGAGATAGTTTATTGTAGGGGGACAAATTTGGGATCACCACAGTGCTGAAAATGTCTGCTTAGGTTAGCAAATTTGCATGTTCCTCTGGATCAGCTAAGGTCTTCAGCAGGAGTGCTGAGTCAGCTGGAACAAGGGGAATTTATGAGGTCCAAGCTGCTACCCAGAGACACATGTGGAATTATTTCAAGGTGTTGCTCTCCAGTAACGTGTGGGTATGTTGTAGGTAGTTTGGAAAGCAGGAGTCTAACTGGAGGTCTGGCAAAATTTATTAATCTCAACAGTTTTGTAAATCTCATTACTGGAACCTCAGAGACCTTTATGAAACTGGTGCTTTTCAACCATTCATAAGTTGGTCTTTAATACTTACTTCATGTTATCCATTTAATCTCACACAGTTTACCTTGCTGTAATCTTTCAGACAGACTTCATTTGAAGTGTACCTAGACAGTTGCTTCGTAGGTAAACTATAACAATTTTTTTTTTAAATCAGCTTGTTAAAAGTAACTTGGATCTGTTTTTTGAAGAAACCAATTGCTGTTTTCTCTTGGTCGTGTTCCAGAAGAATACATTTGATGCTTATAGGGCTTTTATTACATGGTAGAGAAAGCCAAAAATTTGGTTTGGAATATCACCCCTGAACAGGGATAATTCTACTGTTGCACTGATAGTAACTCTAGTGTGCATTTTGTTATAATATAAAATAGGGAGAATGAATACAGATGCAGAGGAAAGATTTAAAGAGAGTTTAGAGATAAACTCTGCACCAAAATCTTTCACAATTTAGGCAAAGGAGATAAAATAAAAAAAATAAGCAAACAAAAACCCCCAACAAAACAACAACAGCATTAAAAAAAAA
>VYXB01001088.1:50676-66741 GCA_013397135.1 Pachyramphus minor
CCCCTTCCTTTGCCTCCCCTGTTCTTTTTTTTTTTTTTTTTTTTTTTTTTTTTTTTTTTTCCTTTTTTTTTTTTTTTTTTTTTTTTGGCAGGGAAGGTCCAAATCATGTTGAACTCAAAGGATGAAAACCACAAGAACGTAAGAAAATCATGACAATCTTTGTTTAAATCACAGCTGTATGATGTCAAAAATACTTGCTCCTGGTATTTATTCTCAGTTGCCAAAATCATTGCAAATAGCAATCCATCTGAAACACATGGATTTAGTCACTGGTATGAAGCAAAGCAAGAGCCCTGCAAGCTGTATGAAGCACACTGCATTGGAGACTATTGCCTTGCAATGCCTCAAAAATTATTTATATTCATTGCTACTTCAAAGAAATAAGACAAAATACTGATAAACTGAATAACAATTAGTTGACCTGCTATGCAAACAATACCAGTGACTCATTTAAACTAACATTTGAAACTGGCTTTACTGGCCACTTATTTTGGCAGCGCTCAACAAGAGATGAAACTGAAGCAAAACTGATTGAAGACAGATACTGAGGACTCTGCCTTACACCACCACTTTTCCTGGAATGTCACACTCATATAAGAAATTAAATACCTGCATGTTCTTTTTTTTTGTTGTTGTTTCTGCTGAATCAGAAACTGGGGTAATTCGGAAACAAAACATTATAATGAAGGAATGTAACGTTTTTTAACATTGAGAAGGGACTTAACTCTATGGTTTATTGCAAAATCCGTTCCCAGACAACTCCATTGCTCATGACAATATCAATCAGGAAAATACAGGCAATGCCAAGTGAGTAAACTTTCCAAACTAGCTCTGCTATACCTGTGCTTGTCTCTGTTTTCCAAGTAGACCCTGCTGATCAGTGCAGAGAGAACAAGGTCCATCTTTACTTCTACGCTGTGCAAGCCTGGGCTGCCAGGCTGGGGCATGGCTTGCCCCCTGATGAACCTGGCTGCAACATGTCTCAGGACCTTGACTTGAGCATGGGGAGCCCATCAGTCCAAAAACCTTGAGATTTAATCCTTGAACTGAATAACCCACTATTCTGTAACAGCAAAACACTTTAAAAGGCACTTACATTTAAGCACATATACAGGCTTCATAGCCTTAAATGATCTTATTTGTGTAGGTGCAGTTAAGAATTCCCCTAAAAGCTTACTCCAAAGAGATGGATTTAGAAACATTAGCTGTTTAGGCATTGTAATAACAGAGTCCCTGAATCCCATCTGACTGCCTCCAGACCTTTAATATTTTGCGTGCCAGCCTTTAGTGTTTGAGAAATCCCAGCACGTGGTTTATATAAATGACCCAGAGGAGCTTTACTGTATGGCATAGCAACTCTTTTTTCTTCCACACAAGGCAAACAGCTGAAAAGGGTGAACCCCCACCTACATTTGCATGAACTTTTGATATGAGACTGGATCTCCAAGACAACAGAGAACTTCAAATATAATGAAAAAATACTTTCTGCATTTCCTTTTTACCCTTTCTGTTCTGAAAATTGAATTATTTTACTAAAAAAACCTATAATTTTCCAATGTGAAAATGCTGCCACAGCAACCAAATAAAATTACCTGTGTCATGTACTCTTAAGTAACATTCTCAGGAACATAAGCAAAAATTAATTTCTCCCTTCAAATACTTCTTTTTTTTTAATTAAGATTTCGAATATATAGTCAAAAATATTTTTTTTTTTTTTACTGGGTTGTTATCTTGCAAACATTCTTATATACTGAAAACACTCTAAATGTAATACTGAAAAGCATTCTAAAGAGGAAATATAATTATTACTAATAATGACCTCATCAGGCAAAAAGAAGACGGCCCCCTTTTTTTTGTTTTTTTGTTTGTTTGTTTGGGTTTTTTGTTTTGTTTTGTTTTGAGGTTTTTTTGTGCCAGCAAATCCTTTCTTGCTGACAATCAGTGTTGCCCTATATTTTGAATGCTTAATTTCAAACAATGCTTGCTGCAAACCCATTTCAGCTTTCAGGTTTCTTGAGTCATAAAATCAACTCAATTCCATGTGATTGATTTTTAGTGCAGTGTGACTAATCACTTCAATCATATACTACTCCTGTTTTTTGAGAGAAGAGGTAAGAATGCTTGCTTTAAATAAAAAGTAAATTGTAAAAATTATTTCTGAGAAATATTTTCAGACAATTTACTTGTGAAAAAATTGTATTCTTATGAATAACCTTATATGTGAACACTCATAATCAATCAATTATGGAATTACTGCAAATATGCAGCAATTTTTAAATGTGTAGTCACATAAATATTCCCATTTCATTGTCAGTTCTATTTAGCTAGCTTGATCTCCTTGGTAGCACTATTGCAATAAATCAATATTTGTTCAATGCCTAAGAATGCCATCAAGATACATTAAAGATGAAAAAAATCACTAAGGAAAAAAATAATTAAAAATCTACAAAAGATAGCACTTATGCATCCTTACTTTGCTATTTAAAATTTCAAGTGACAATGTTTCATCAACATTTTAAATCAGGTATGAACATCAGAAAGTATTTGTATTTTCCCAGCAGAACACTGTCTCATGGAAGTAGTACATGGTCTGTGAATACAGGATAAGAATGAAGTACTTGATTCTTTCTTTGCCCAGAGCAGAAACTGAAAACAGGAGTCGAGTCCATTTGCAAGGAGATACTGCAGACCTTTTAAGTCACCATTTCAAGCTGGAACACAGCCTAAAAATCAACCACAAAAGCAAAAGTTTGGACAAAACTTGCCATTACTGTGGCACCACCTAGTAATGATTACTTCTTCTCTTCAGAGGAGAGCTGCTATTCCTTTCTAATTTTTCCAAAAGTAAATATGCAGCTCGCATAGCACAGGAAGATGCAGTGCCAATGGCAGAGGAAGAGAAGTCCGAAACATGAAATACTGGGAGATTCACTACCTTAATTCTCCAGACGAGTGCCAAAACATAAAAGTAGTTGGTGACTTCCCCCTGCCGGCAGTGGAGAGACGCATCTGTCTCCCGGCTCTGATTACTGTCCAAAATGTTATTGACAGCCAAAAGGGATATATCTGGGCTCCTGGTGCACATTCTCCTTCATGCACAGATAAATGCATTGACCAGAGTGAACCTATGCAGACCATAAGTAAATACAGTGCTGTAGCAGTGGCAAGGGTTACTGTCATCAAAACTCCAAGGAAGAGGAAAGCAGGGTTCACACAGGGACAAGCATAGCCTGAGGGTGAATGTGGCCCTGCCAATAATGTCAACAGCAGGTTTTGCTTTCCTTGATCACGGGATGATATTCTGTGAGCTACTGAGGGAGGATGGGCTCCCCTGAAAAAAAAGATGAGGAAGAGTATCTTTGCACACTTGTAAACGTAATAAGTAATGTTTTAAAAAGGGATTGTGGGGAGAGGGAACAAATTCCTCCAGGTAAGTATAAACAGGAAAGAAGCTTGAAAGATTGTGGGACTAAGTTTCATACAACAGGGTCTAAAGAGAAACTGTGACGGTTCGTCAGCTGCTAGTCAGAAATGTCTTTATTCCAATGCAAGAGACACAGGGAGTAAACTTCAGAAGTACGAAGTCCTGATGTATAACACAAATCTGAATTTAATTGGTAGAGACAATTTAATTGTCTATTTTTTTATGTCAGGAGTATTAATGTGAAAGAAAGAACCTAAATTCTATAAACATGCTTGTTGGCTGATAACAAATAGGTTAAAAATACATGGTCTTCAGCTGCAAGAGGAAAAAGGGACTTAAAAGTGTAGTAAAAAACCTGGGCAGACTGTGGGCTCTTCAGCATCAGGAATGTTTAGGAACATTTCCAACACCAGTCAGGAATAGCAAAGACAAAATTGATGCTGTCAGAGTCAGTGAATAGATCAGACGAACTCCTGAGGACTCTTCCAGCCAAGAGTTCTGGGATTTTCTGATCTCCATGTAAACCTGAAGTGTGATTAAATTATTCAGGGAAGCACCAGAAGTATTCAGAAAATAAGAATTTCATTTGGTGAAAAAAATTGCAGGTCTAGTATTTTTTTATTTTCCGATCAGAACAAAACAAGAAAAAAGGAGTCACTTCATTCATGAGGGACTTGCATAAGGCTACACACATCTCAGGACAAGGCTCTGCTTTGTCTGGTTTGGGGTAAGGTTTTTCATTTGTTGGGGTTTTTTGGTCATTTCCCCCCCCCACACACACAGTTATATCGTTCTATTGTATTAAACGACCAAAGAACCCACACCTGGCCCTTCAGTCTCCCATGCCATGTCTGTTTTCAGCTGGATCTTTTGACCAGCTGTTCTGTCTGGAAACAAGTATTGCACCTACAGTTGTTTTTGACAACTCAAAAGATGCAACATAGCAAAAGTTCTGGTTTCTCTCAATTTGTGTTTTCTGAGATGTAAAGTTTCATTCGAGAATTTCTGTTCAACTCCAGAAGTGCCATAAAATGCTTTTGTAAGTCTATATTGATGATTTGTAACTATATTGTAATACCATAGTGTATAGACTAAAGTGTAATACTATGCTGTCACAACAGTGAAAAGATTTCTTTGCAACTCGGATCAGTTTATTGGTAAGGAGTGTCAAACTTTGCCTCTAAATCTTGAAAAGAAATGTTTCTAGGTTTCTACAGACACTGAGCAATCAACTTTAACATTTTGCCTTCTGCAGAAGACATTAAGTTCTATGGAAATGTGATAATCAGGCTCTGAGGCTTGCATGTAATGATTACCAAATTGTATGTTTATAACACGAGTGAAAAGAAATGCTTCATGTATTTGTGAGTTGCTATAAAAGCACACAAGATCAGTTTTCTCAAATCATCTATTTTTAATAATTGGTTTTAATAAGTGGTTTCATTCTGCAGTATTCAAGTCAGATGATCTCTTGATTTCTGAAAGCATAAATAGACCTCTGTCTTTTTTTAATCATGCTTAAATTCCTTCTGTGCTCAGCATGAAAAAATAATTTTATTTGAACCTATATTCTACAGGTTAGAAATGTGTCCTCAAGATGATGATGACATATTATGTTGCTATTTCTATTGCCCCAGAGCAGATTTGATGTGCTGGATGCTGCAGAAGTAGACTTAATCAGGATAGAGAAAGAGGTATTATGAATGCTGCAGACTTAGTAGTTACACTGGGATTATTTCATTGGCACTGGAATTCAGCTCCCTATGGAAGGGAGTGCTATAACAGTTTGCTGTTCTGTTTGAAATAGAAAAGGAACATCCTGTGCAGCCATAACAAAAGCATCCTTCAGTACAAACAAATGTATTAGCAATCATAACAAGACAATTCAGGGTTTAGCTTGCAGAGGAATTGTTTGTTGAATCTGAATTTAAAAAAAAAAAAAAAAGATTATATTTTGCTATTGGAAATTTCAAAGAATTTGGAACCACCTGACAGTTTTCTTTTGTTGAGCATGCACAAACAGTAAGTTTAATACTGGGAGTTTCCAGCAGATGCTCCTCACGGAGACATTTTACCTGTATTATTTTAATCCTTTCTCAGGCTTTTTTGAGAGGCCTTCCATGCCTATCTGTCTCAGTAAAATACGCTTTTTTTTCCTTCTAGACTGGCCTATAGCTATGTGGTATTTTTGGGCATGAAGCATTCAGTATTTAGGAAACTCAAGCCAGGGAGAAGGTGTTTTGGTATATCATACCTGCAAACATACCGTGGCCATCTTCCATCCCTACCTGCAGCTCTCTGATGGTTACAAAATCAAATGCAAGTTGAGTTGCATGTGTTCAAAGACTCAGTGATTAACAGGAGGTTTAACATAGGTCTGAATATAGTTTTCCTTACAGATGGTGAAATAAAGATAACCGGTTAAGAACTTCCAATTTAGTAAGGATCGCCTTTCTATTTAGTCATGAGGGTGATAAAAGTTACTTTATGAAATATCATAATGCTTGAACAGCAAAACAAAGAAGAAATAAACTTCACATTCTTAAAAATACCATATAAATATTCCAGTAAATAAATACTGATTCTTTGTCAGCATAGTCAACATCCCAATGGCTTAATAAAGACAAGATGACTGCTGAATATTTGAGATGTCTTCTTTTGAAAATGGTTAGTTTTCTAACTAGAGTCTCAGAAATATTTATTTCCAAGCTACCTAAGGCATATATTCTTCCATGGTATACCTCAGCTTCTAATGTTTTTACCCAAAATGTGGAAGCTAAGTCTCTCAAGCCCTACTTCCATGCCTCTCCTCCTGTAGTAACTCTTTAGCACTATAACATACTATCATTTGCATAAACTAGGACATAGATTTAAATACAAACTGAGATCCTGTACTAATATCAAAACCAAAAACTCTCTATTCTTATGTCTATGCTACTATGTCTTCTCCCTGCTCTTTCCCTATTTTCTGCAATGTAAAAAGGTTAGCTTCCTGGTTTAGACAACTGTTGTGGTCTTATGTTACACTAATTAGGAAACTGTTTCATGTAAAAAAAATTAACTCAAATATTAATAGTTTAGAAAGTCCCTTTTCAATTTTAGTGCTGAATCTAGAGTGATCAATGGAAACACAGCTGATAGCTACTTCATAAGACATGTTTCAGAGTAGTATGTAGTTTGACAGACATTTGATTGTTGTCATGTTACTTTCCCTGTTAGGCTGGACAGGAAAAGATGCACAAGGGTTTAAGTTGTACCCACAGTAAGTAGGAGAGCGTATATATACATGCTTCCACAAATTTTACAACATTATAAATATTGTGTATCCACTGTCAAGATTTGAACTGGTTTGGGCACAACATGGAGGAGACACCTATGACAAAAGTTTCATATTAAAATGTCTTCATTTTACTACACCATTAAAAACTAAAATTTAAGGATTTTCTTCCACAGCCAGCATCTTTGTTGCATAGAGCATGCTGGAAGACAGTGGAGATGGAGTGGATGCAGAAGGTCAGTCTGTGAAGCTGTGTCCTATGCAGGCTTTTGCTCAGCAGGAACCCCCACAGGAGCCCAGGTCTCACTCACTCCCACGCCTCACTGCCATGCACAGGGTTTTCAGATGGAGAACTGACTGATCACTTGCTTCTGAGGATTTAATGTAGGATCCACTTAAAATATTGGCAACAGTCCCACCGATTGCACAGGACTGGGTGTCTAACAAGGAATGATACTAATGTTAATGTATTTTGACTATTTTACTACAAACGTTTTAATTTTTGCATGAGGCATTCATATATGCCCACACAGTCTGCTGGTGAACTGTTAGTGCAGCTTGACTGAAGTCAATGAAGCTAAATTGAAGTAAAGCCAATGACCTTCATTAATTTAAACCTGCAGAGAGTATGAATGACCTGTATTTAAATTAAACATATTTTTATGTGACAAGTAGAAACAATGAGTTTAGTGTATTTTAAAAGTTCTGTCTTTCTTTGGAAGAACAGCATTTTATATAATATTCTTCCATCATAAACTTAAATCAAAACAACATCACAATTTGGTAAATGCCTGCTCTTCCAGCCTCTGTTGTGGTCTTCACATAATTTTCAAAACATGTCAAATTGAAATTGTTTCTGATGGAGACAATTGCCCACTTGGGACTGCAATGAGATCACTGAAGTAATTTCTACTCGTGACCTAAGCAGAAAAACACTTTAAATTATCATTTTTATTATTGCAGGTTTCACTTCCTTTGAGCAACATTTTTGTGGTCTCTGTGAGAGGGTATTTAAGTTTAGATCATGTTAGGACCCCAGCAATCCAATATAAGTGACTTTCCACATCCTCTCAGTGGAAAATATATCCTTCTGGAATAAAGTAGAAAAATTTCTGAGACCATCAATGTGTAGAGTGCTTGTGGGCTTCATGGTGTACATACCATTAATTTAATTTTATTCACAATTATCACATTTATGCTGTACAATTTTGTAGTCTCTAATATTTTAGAATTTTTGATTAATCTTAACCTTATCCTCTTTTAATATCACAGGCTACACAAAGTAGATGCCCTGTTCTGTGGTGTAGAAAACCCAAATTCTGTATTTCATACAACTATTTTACATGCTTGTTACCACACTCCTGTGGAGGAATGAGTATCCCTTCTGTCTGAAATGTAACAGAGAACAGTTAGAGACATTCAAGACAAAAGTGTCATCAGTCACCAAAAATCAAACATTTCTCATTCAGGAAATAAATTAAGTATAGGTACACTGTGTCTGTCTTACAAAGCTCCTAATCCTGCACAGATCTACCCAAATCCACACCTATGAATTACCAATTCATGGTCACTGTGACCGAAGCAAAAGCCTTCAAAACTGCCTTACTCCCACAGTCTAAGCAGCAATCACACCTAAAATCACATTGCTCTGCATTTTCTTTTCCCCATTTGCATTTGATGGTCTTCATCTCTCAAGAAGTCTTTGCTAAAAATGTCATTGACTTAAGCTTTCAGTCAAAGACGTAGGAAAGGAAACCATCTGGTTGCTCAGTGAGGCAGTGAGTTCATCAGATGGACTTCAGTAAGAGTTCATTTAGTCAACAGAGGGCAGAAGGGAATGAAAAAATAAAGTAGCAAAGCACAGGTGGCAAATTATCATTAACCTCAACAAAGACATTCAGTAGTTGTTCAAAGGCAAATCCTTCTCTGAAAAGTCCACGACTAGGCAGCTGTTTGCTCCTCCCTTTCCCTCTTATAGCTCACTCACTAATGGCTGTCCCAAGGAAGGGAAAAGGCCAAATTTTGGAGGACATCAGCAGCCTGCCCTATTTGAGGCTTCAGGGTGGGGAGAGCTCACAAGGCTCACATCCTGGTAAACGATTTGCTATTCTTGCTCAAAGCTGCTGCAACTGGTTGCTCCCCTTCATCAGTCCTCACCAGTCATCTCTCTTGAGTTTTCCGGTATTCCTTCAGATCATTTTTGCTTCTAATCACCCTCACTGGCCATAGCCCTTTACAGTCACTTAAATTAGCCAGGTCGAACACACTACTTTAGCATCCACTCTCTTGACTGGACTCCTGCTCTGCTGCTACCCTCACTTACTGAGCTGCTGCTTACACAGAAGCCTCTGCCAGTATTTCAGCTCCTAAGAAATGAGGCATGAATGGGCATGATCCATTCAGCATCCATGCCACAGTTGACACGTTCAGTATGGACTATTTTCTCTCCTTTTTCCCCAAAAAATAATTCTCAGAATTCTTTGTGCAGTTTGTCTCCGGATCAGGCTGAAGCTATATATATATCATACTTCAGACCCTCATCCCAGGCTCTCAGGAAATCATTTGCCTATGTTTTCACAACCTGATTAAGAATGTCATCATAACATTCCTTCAACTTTATAACAGAGTTTTTTTAATAGAAGTGTCCTAGGCCATTGACAAACTGTGTGAAATCTGGATTTGTTTCTGCCTGTATTCTCCCACTTTAGTCACCTGTCTCACTCTGTTCTTCACCATTTCCCTCAGCATGTGTAGGAAGACCATTTTCAAGTTTATGGGGACTGAGCTCTTCCTGTTCTGGTTCAGTCCACCAGCCCACATAGTTGCATAATACAGTATGAGAAACACTACTACTGTTGCTACAATTAGTCTAAGTTTTCATCAGTGCACTAAAAACAAAAGAAAAACCCAAACATAAAAGGTGGTGTAGAGAAGAGTTGGAGATGCTGGGTTAGATATGCATTGCCAGCCTAATATAGAGCTGTAGTACATAAAAATAAGGCTTAGTTTATAACACCATTGTACTGGAGTAGAAAAAAAACTATCTAAGTTCTACTGCTGCTGTAAATCACACAGAAGAGCTTACTGACCCATGGATAGTGAATATAATGGACTGCAGAACTTGTTCTTCTGTGTAAGTGTCTGGTGTAGCCAATCTGTAGTCCTGTTCGCCCTGTGAGGAAAAATAGTTAGGGAACTTCGGTGGTTACAGGCTAAGGTTCGTGAACCCCACCCTTTAGACTGTCCTCTCAGTGAAATTTGTTTTGTAATTTTTATAATTTCTAAGTTGTAAAAATACAGACCATGCAGGAGAGAAAAATGTCTATTCCTCTGCTTTATTTTAATTCTGCCTTACATTTGCAGTCATTTGTTCTTTAATTCCTTATATAGTTAAATAAACACCAAATGTGTTCCCAAACACAATATATGGAGCTTTTCAAGCCTATATACATAAATCAGTGATTTGTGGTTTGACACTGTAACAGATTTATCTGAAAATGGTTTCTATTAAAAGAAAATTTGTGTTAACAGAAATAAGTTCTCTTTGAAAATGAGCAAAGAGAAAGAGTTGATGGAGGAGGGAAAGCAAAAGTGAGCAACAAAAGGAAATGAAACTGTAAACAAAAATTCAGGTTCATGTTTCCAAAGATGCAGTCCAGATTATTTCTACTATTGTTCATGGACTTCAGTTTCACAAAATGTGTGACTGGTTAAGTGGCTTTTACATTTCACCTCCTTAGCTTCATTTTTAGAAACTTCATGAGAACACCTTTCTTTGTGATTTGCCATGATTAGCTGGTGCTTCATCTCTGTCCCAGCTGTAATGTGCTAAATATGCTTTGGTGGCTGAATATCAGCACCAATTTGAAAGTCCTAGCTTCTAGACAATGCTCATTGTCTCAAACTGTATCACAATCACTGTTAATTATGGAGCTAACAGTAACTGAAGCAGAAACTTGCTTGGATTTGAAGATGGGGGAAAATAACTACTTTGAGCAGATAAGCAAACGGCAAGATTATATATCTAGACCATAATCCTCTGCATTTGAATTGCTGTGAAAAGGTAAAAATACCCAACCCCTTTAAACTTGTTCTAGCATCTCTACTCTCAGCATAATGAACTTCCATGATCTATTTCCACTGTCTTCCTTAAACAAATGGGAAATACCTGCAAAATATGATGTAGAACTTCTAGTCGTGAACATGAGTGTCTCTTTAACATTTTTTGATACTTATCTTGTGTTGATCCTCAATAACCATTTATGGAAAAAAAATCAATTTGTGGATTTAGTATTTGAAAACATGGGATGAAAAACTTTAGTTATGTACTTGTTAGTCAGTTGACTCATCTCTACCAGGATTCCAAAGCCATTTCACCAAAGTTGCATATGCTGCAAATTTAGAAGGCAGGTAGATCCTTTCCATAAGATGTGGTCCAAAACAAGTAACTCCAAACATGGCTTTTGTTTTGGAATAATACTAATTCAAAATGTAATCTTCAGCCTTAAGTGAAGTTTATTGTCGAAGACTAATTATTTTTTATAGAAATTGTACTTGAATTTTGGAGAAATAAGTCATATGTTCTAAGAAAAGTGTTTATTTTAACCTCAAATAAAAATAACTCTGTCATATGCAGAGTTCCTTCTGCTGGAATTTGAAAAAAAAAAAAAAAAAGACATACTTACATATCTCAGGTTAAATTACATTATGAAAATGTCATGGCAATTTAATATATTTGTATTCAGCTCCAATTTCTAGTGGCTTGGATATTGCTACTGCTGCTCTCTGTAAGCAAAATAAGTACAGTCGGGGCTCAGGACTGCCATGGAGATTTACTGTTCTCCTAAAGTGTATCTTTTGCTGCTTTCACAGAAAAAAAGAAAAAAAGAAAAAAGAAAAAAGAAAAAAGAAAAAAGAAAAGGAAAAAAAAAGACATACACATGCTTGTTGCTAAATATAATGTGCAACACATCCTTCTTGCATAGTACACATGCAGAACCATGTAAAACATAGGATTCATATATACTTATAAGTATATATTCAGGAATCAAGAACTACATTATGCATATCAAATAAATTTGTTTGCATGGGACACAGAAATCAGAAAATGGGGTTGTGGGTTGGAGCAGTAGAAGGAGATGTTTAGGTGAAAATAAAATAAAAAAAAAAAAAGGCAAGGAAAAGAAAGGTAGCAGAAACTGTGCTGCAATTTCATAGATAATATGACTTTGTACACCATCCTGGTCTTGTGCCTCAAAATATCCATCCAAAAAATTTTCAGGGCAGCAAATGGAGATGAACAAAAAGCTTTGTTTGTGCAAGAATCTTTTAGATTATTGTTCTAATATCTCCTTTGTAAGGAAGATAATTCATGCCAACTCTCATTCATTCATGCCAGCTCTCTGTAACACAGCAGCCTCCTCCTGAACTTGTCATTTTACCACATACTGCCCACACTTGGATGGATCCCCAAAGCTTTGGGAGCTCTGACAGTCTGCTACAGCTCTGCTAAGCCCTTTCTTCTTTCAGTGTTCTGATCCTGTACAATGCCAAGTGTTTTATGCACACTAAAAAGTAACTAACTGTGATTAGTTACTGTTTGTCTTATTACAGGCAGCTACAGCATCATAAGCACTGATAATTAAATCATGACCTTCATGGCATTTGTGATCACTAAAGACTCTTGAATGCAGTGTTTGTAGATGAGTCTTTTTGTCGTGAAGAGGTCATTGCATTTAAAAAGCCCCATAGTTTCAGGGTTATGTGTTTAATTTTTTTTTTATCTTCAAGACTGAACATACTACAGTCATATTTGTATCAGAAGTAGGTTGACAGCAGCAGCAAAACTTACACTTAATATCTTCAAGAATGTTGCAATGGATGAAAACGTAGCCTAGAGCAACAAGGTGATCATAGGGCTGTTGTGGAATCATTAGACTGCATGATTTACTGGAAAGGTAGGGAAAGGAAAGAGTTAACAAAATGGACTTTGCTGGAATAAAGAAAAAAGCAGAATGAATCTGCTTCCACAAAGACTTAATGAGCAATAAAGAGCTAAATTATCTTGAAGATTTTATGTAAAGACTGATGATACCTATAGATTAATACTGAAAATAATAAAGACCTTAGATTAATTTTTCTTATTGTCCTTCATTCATGCTGTACCACTTCATGTTATCCCACCAAAATAATCACTAGGTTCCAGTGGCTGTAATTTTACAGAAATATCACAATACTCAACAATGGTTAGGGACAATGGATATCAATATAAATGGAAAGGAAAGAAAGAGTTCTAGACTCAGTATATTTTATGTGTATTATACTCAATGGCTCTGCTGTTATTTCTATCCAAGTTTTCTTTGGTTATTAATATTAAAACATTCTTGACATACATGTCAGAGTACAGCTTCTATTTGATTCAGAAGTAAAACTTTTCCTCTTCTTTCCCAAAATCCTATGTCTGTTCAATGTAAGTGGGACAATGATTCCTTTTCTAGTACTCTTTAATCAAGATTATTTGCTATGGTAGAGAACCAGACAGTGGAACTCAACTGACTATGCTTTTAAAAATGTAATAATCTCTTGCATTTTTTTATTTATTTTTTTTTTCCTGTGACATCTAACAACAACTCCCTCACAGAGATCAGGAGTTAGAATGGCCGCAGGCTACTCCTAATAGGTAATTCAGAGATGATTATGAAATCAAGGAAGTTTGATAGTGTGGTCAAATTGGCCTCAAGGCCAGAAAATCGGCCCTGGGCACTTAAGCTAAGTAGCAGGGAGACTAAGCTGAATGACAGGAGTGTGTATATAAATAATACTTTGAGATGCAAAAACAGGCAAGCACTCCCACTGAATTTTTAATAATAAGCAACTACTTTAAATATTATTGTTCAAAGAAAGTTGTCTAACAGATCATTAGATGGAAAGATTCACTTCAGGAAGACTGAATGACTAAAGATATTTCAGTTTCAGTACTGCCTTAATTAAAATTAAATCCTCTTACTGATTCAAAATACAACACAGATTTTCGGAATACTCTCTTTGTTTCAACTGTATGATTGTTTATTTTTGGTTGGGTTTGGCTTAGGAAGGTATTTTTTTGTTAATTTGTCTACTGAATATATATGACCGAAGCCCACTTTAAACTATATATTCTTTGTGTTCCATCTCTCACTTAACCCAAAATCAATATTCCACTCTAGACTATGCCTTCTATGACCTGAGTGAAATTAGAAGTTTAATTCACTGGACATCATGTCATACGTTCTTTCCCAGCCTGATAACTTCAAATCTAATTTTTGAGTGATCTTAGTGCATCCAAAAATAATTTAAGTTGGTAATTCTGAGCCTAGGAAAGCTCTCCTTATGTTTTGCTTCAAGGAGAGTCAAGGAGACTTGTGCAATGTAAATGAATTTTAGGCATATATCAGATATAATCAGAATACAAGTAGAGACTTTTTCTTTTTAGGATAAAATGCAATCATGTGGCATGGTTCCAATTTTAAAAGACTCACTGTCTACAGTCAGAAAAGAAAAAGGGCTTCAACTATGCAGTGCATTCCTCATACATGTACATTAACTGACCACAGGAAAAAAGGTGGGGTAGAGAAAAAATTGTCTGTAGCTGAAAGGAGAGGTACGTCTGATGCCTCTGATTTTATGGCATGAGATAGAATTATGGGATGAGGACCTTAGACTTAGAGGATGAAAGGAAGCCTCTAGAATGGAATATCTGAAGAAAAATGTATGGAGGGAGACTTTACTTTCATGCCTTTCTACTTCTGTAGACTCCTCTGACAGTTGTTTTTTCTGTGAATATCAGCTAGTCCTTGAACATTCCCATCTAGCAAGTTTATATTGGTTATGTTTATGAACCCTAGAAACAATCTCAAGGAACAGCCCATACCTCTGGCAAAACAGACAAGATCTGCCGGAGATGTCCTCTTATTCCATAGCAGAACTATTTACCCCTGTCTGCAGTACTATTTGGTCATGTGTGACTTGTAAAAAATTAGGAGTCTGACACAAGTTGGGAAACAGTTTATAAACATGTGTTTTTACTAACTGCATTCAAGCAAGTACCTGAGAACATTGTTATTTATTACACTTGCTCTAGGGTACTAAATAACAATTTGAAAACAGTTATAAGGAAAAAAAAATCACACAGCCTATGGTATCTAATGCTTTTTCTATTAGAACACTGGACAATGGAAAATGAAAGCTGATTATGCAATTGTTGTGAGCTGCCAAACACACCATTACTGGTAGCTGGCTTTCCAAACTATTTTGACAGTTAATATGGGGTTGAGAAATGTCTGATCTAAAATGGACATGGTGCATTTAACCCAAATAGCCAATGACTCATAACATGTCTTGGATAAAGGAATATGAACTCAGAGTACTCAGAATAGGCTGTGTTTCTGATTTTACTAAAGAAAACGTAATTGGTGGAAGCATAGGAGGAGAGTTATAATCTCAGGATTTTACAAACTGAGATGAAGACCTTTATATATTTCCACAATTCAATACTGTTTCAAGCTAAAGTTAGAAGAATACTATTATTAATAGTTCACTTAGCCCTAAATTAAAAGATTACCTAAACTTTAACAGACACTTGTCTTTATTCAGCTTTCACTAACATAAAATTATTTTCAGCTTGTAAGCACTTTCCCAAACATCGTTGTATTCTTTAGTAAATTTTTCTCTTCAGGAAACACATTGAAAGGGTGAAGTCATTCTTCCCCATGCGTAGAAATACATATAATGTAGTGGCCCATATAATGGGCTTATACATGAAAACATAAGGTTCTGGACTGCAAAGGAGTGATAGGAAAACAGTAATAAACAGAATCTGTTGGAACAGGGGAATTGAGTGAAGGGCATAATACCACTAATATTATGAGTGATGCCATGTATAGTAAGCATCCAAAATGTGTCATTAATTTTCACTCAAAGTCAGAAGAATGAATGTGGAAGAGTAAACAGGAGGCTTTTCTAAAGACAACTTAATTTCCCAGAGTTCTTTTATTAAGAATGCTTTTTTTGCTAGTAAGTGCTCGATTACTTAACAACTGCTTTATTTCATGTCACTAAAACAAACAAACAAACAAACAAACAAACAAAAAACAAACCAAAAAAGCCAAAAAAAAAAAAAACCAACAAAAAAGAAACATTCATTTGCTAGTTCTATTTTTTCACTTCCTTGGAAGACACTATAATAATACTATATAGTAATCATAGTTGAGCAAAATTTTTCCAATCAGAGTGAAAGTGTGACTAAAATAATTTTCTTTGGAAAATGTCAAATTTGTCTGTACATTTACCCTATGATATTGTATATTGTATATATATAATATTGTAT
>VYXB01001088.1:66763-98810 GCA_013397135.1 Pachyramphus minor
ATTGTATATTATATATATATTATATTGTGTATTGTATACCCTATGATATTGTATATAAAACTGTATTGTTCAAATTTTATGTGACTGTGAATTAGTCTATCTCAAAAAATAATCCTAGAATTTATAAATTCTCCACCAGCTTTTCCAAATTATAATTCTGGTCTGAATTATAATAAGACAATAAACATGCCATGTCACAGTGTACATCTCAACCAAATTATTTAATTTAGCATGAGTTTGTCATCATTTAAAATCCTTAGTTCTGTGCACTCTTGAGGAGCTGGAAGTGTGACTTATGTCACACATCTCTTCCATTACAAAGTCAATTTGTTTCCTCAGAAGGGAAGCCTGAGTGCAACTCTTACGGTTAATAGGCAAATCCAGGAATTTTAGGAATTGAATGATCTGAAAGGGAAGTCAGAGGAGACAGGTAGTCATTTCCTAGTGCTCTGTTTAAAGGAAAATCTTTCAGGTTCCCTCTCTAGTGTCCATTTTTATTGTTTCAACTACCAAAAAATCTCCAGTCAATCTGAGTTATCTGTCACTCTCTGAAGGGTCTATATGCATTTTAATATAGTGAAGCTTGTGACACTTTTAAAACAGAAGTTTTATTGCCTTAATCAAGAAAGAGATTAAGAAACATTGTTCTTAAAGGAAGCCAGATATCTGCTACACAGCTTCTTAGTCTCATTTGTACGACATTGGTGTGCTCTTACTATGTAATTCACATCAGAAATGCTCTGTTTGATCCCAATAACCACACTGCTGATATGAAGTAATATACAGCAGATCTGCCATGAAAACACATCTTCTCTCAGACAGTCCATGACTGTCATCAAATCCATTTCCTTTCATCATGAGACAACTCACAGTCTGGATGATACAGCACCCTACTGACTGGAGGCATGGTCCTCACTCTTGCTTCTGGCTGAATTCACCATCAGTGCTGCAGTTTCAAGCCCTTGCTTCCAGGTGACCAAGCTGACCCCATCCTGAGAAATGCGAGCCAGTATACAGCTGAACACAACTGAAGGGTCAAGAATATTTATTACCTGAGAAGCCAGAAGCATTTGCTATAAAATGAATAGAAATCTTTTTTTGACTTTTTTTTCTTGCCATTACTCTGACCTTCTGTAGCCTTTGCATGTACAGTCCACCATGTCACACTCAGGCAATTACACTGGATTTCACTTATAGCATATATATACTGTGTCTGAATTTGGCTTATGCTCTCCTCCACAAGCTACAGAGAGAGGATAAGGAGTGCCAAAATCAATATTTTTTTGGCACTGGAAGACAAGTATGAATGAAAAACTCAATTTCAATATAGAAATAGCAAGACAATTCTGCTTAATAAGCATTAAAAATAAATAAATAAAACTTTTTTATAAATAGATGTTCCTTTAAAACTAAGCTTCTTCCTTTTCTCAGCCTAGTAGTGCAGGAACCATTCCTGGAGTGATACAGAATGGGTGCCAATTCTTACAGCAAACATGAACATTTTATCTGTTTCAAAATTCATATGCTATATTGGCAAAATGAATCATAATGTTCTTTTTAAGGATATTTGGATAAAAATTAATCTACCATAGTCACTATGGAAAGAAAAAATATTAGGTGAAGATTTGGAAATCCAAAAGTATAATATGGAACACCTGCAAAACCTATCTCTCTATAAATTGTATTAACAGAAATTCTTCATTTGAGTATCCTTTTGCTGTAGAAACCCTTCTTGATACAATCATTTGTCTTCCTAGATGGCCTTGGAACACAACTGTTAGTAGAAATGGAACAAAGAATATCAAAATTACTGGACGTGCATTTGGATGACCATATTTCCTTTCTATAAGGCTTAATACAGCTGCATTTTCTATATCTGCAGGAAAAGATGGGATGACTTAGTTGCTGTAGCTTCTACTCCTTATTTTTAAGATAATTTTAACTTGAAAGACATTTTTTTAAAAAAAGAGAATACTAGCAGACTTCGTGGAACAACTTCTAAGGGTTTTTTTCCCTAGCAAAGCTTTTCTTCTTAAGCCATTGGTTCTTTTGGCCAAACTCATAACAGAGCAGCCCTACAGAGAGTATTTTAGAAAGTAGCATAAGCTCCCTAAGATATTTGTTTCAACAAGAGTGGGCTAAGGAAGGACCAACTTGCTTGCAGGTCTTGAGAGAGCAAGCAGAATTCCCTCCCTCCAACAGCAGCAAAATATCGCCCAACAACACTGTGCTGCTGCTGAGCTGAGTTCTTTTAGGGTGATTTCATCATTTCACAATAAAGACAATTTAATTATAAAATTATTTGCAGTCTTGAGAGAAAACATCTCTGGAAAGAATCTAAAGGCAGAGTCAAACTGTTTAAAACTGTATTTGCCTAAATCCACACATTTGTTCAGAGTTTTGTTTTTTCCTTCGTGATAGATTTAACCTATTAATATTCTCTTTTTACCTTGCTGACAATTTTTGGTAAGACAGCATTGTAACATTTCAAAGAAATAAGAGCTGTGTAACAAGTTTCTTTTTTCAGTAGTTTTTGCTGACTCCTGTGTGCGTTGAATTGGCTGCTTAGCCATTAAAATTAATTAAAAATAAATTTAACTCTCAGAATAAACAGTTTCAGGTGCTCAGATCTGGAGAACTATGTCTGCTCCTGATTTATGCACAGTTCTCACCCTTTTATGATGATCTGTAACACTATCAAATGCCAGAAGCCTATGGGAGGGAAGCAGGCTTTAAAACCGACACCAGTAAAATCAAAGACATTTGGAGAACACTCATTTTATATGAATACATATATATTTCTCGACATTTATAGTCTAGATTGCAGTCTCTAACATGAAATGGTAGTAGATTTTGTTCTTTATTCCACAACATAACAGAGCCTATATTTACTTACAGTAATTCAGAGGCCAGATGCAGAAAAAAATGTACATTCAGATGCTATGCCAGGCTTTAACAGAATGAAGAGTTAGCATATGCAAGGTAAAATGTCACCACATATTTTACTGAAGCAGAATCCCTAGAAGCAGAATTTTCCATAGTTCTGTAAGGTCACATTTACTTAGATTAATTTCTTATTTTTCATGGAGTTTAATATCTATGGGTTTTTCATTTCCAAAATAAACAGGAGGAATTTTTGATGCAAAAATCAAGAAAGATAAGTGCAGTATGAAGATTGTTAGGTGAAAATATAATGAAAATAATTAAAATATCTAAAAGACAATTAAATAGAAGAATGCCCACTCCCTTACAGAACTGTATTGGTAGCATTTATATACTGTAAATGCTAATAACTAGTACTGAACTTGTCCTCTTCAAAAACTTATATAATGATCAAGTTCTTTCCTGGATACTGATAAGGCAAAAAACAATGTGAGAGAGAAGAATCAGCCCCAGCTTGGTTCACTTTTGATTAGAAAGGTTGATAAAAAGTGTTCTGTTGGCAATATCACACAGACATTGCTCTTTTGTTAAAGTTTGGATGAATGCAGTGTGCTCCAACTTTTGCCTTGCTCAAAACACCTTCTGTAATAGTAGTGAAGGATCACTTGGATAAAGATGACTTTTCTCTAGCTTGGAATTCCTTCACACTTGGAAACACCTCAGATCTCTTCCCTCCTTTACAGCTAGTTGAAGGTTTTTAAACAATACTGGAATAAGGGGACAAGGGCAGTGCACCTGAACTGGGAAATCAACACCTCATCTCTTTTGCTTAATGATGCAAAACGATTTGGCTTTGCATCACTGAAAATTTACAGACAGAGGCTCCCAATGTCTTTTTATGTCTCTCATCTTAGTTAAAGACATGAACCTCAGTGAAGGAAAATTATTTTCTCAAATGACAACACTACCAAATATAGCCATTATTATTAAAAAAAGTGGAACAACAAGTAAACATAAAGAAATTTCAAGTGAATCAATAAATTTCTATAATAACACCATAATGACTGGTACTAAACCTGAGGCCCTAGAGCATTTTATAAAGCAAATTATATACAGCATTTCCAAAGTACAGGGAACTATCATATTAAATCATTGATGTTAAGCTTTGGTAATAACATTAAGACTGGTGTAAAGAAAAATAGAGACAATGACACATCAGGCATAGACAGTGATTTGCCTGTGAACTCAAGTACACAGCAGCAAGTACATATTTTGCAAAGCCAAAAAAAAAAAAAATCTAGGTACATATTTCTCAACCAGAAACCCAGAAAACCAGGGCAAATACACAGAATGAAGTAACCCCAGAAACAAAGTCAGACTTGAATAAAAATTAATACACAACTCCTAATTTGATACTGTGTCAGGAAGGGTTAATGGGCTTCCTGCTTCGCTCATGTGAAAGATGGAATCATTACTTTCTTTAAGGGACATAACCAAACACTGCAGTCCTCTATAATCGAACAGAAAGAGGTAAGGAAGGGTCATGGAAGGGCCTTGACCTCAGCTACTTTACGTAAAAACACCAAACATTTTAACAGTGAAGCTCACTGGCTATTTCTAGTACATTAGGAGATGTGTGATGGATTTCCCATCTTCTCCAAATCAAGACTGGATGTCTTTCTTAAAAACTTTTTACTCATTAAAGAAACCTTTATTTTCATAAAATAAAACTGATTTGGCTCAGGTATAATAATAGTAGCTGGGGGAAATTTAATAAGCTGTTGTGTGTTCAAAAGAGATAATATCATGAGGGAAGTGATAGTCAGACATTTAAAGCCTAATCTCCCTCTACAGCAAGTGGAGAAAGAAGAAAGTCAGAAAGCTTGAAACATGGCTCCTAAGTTGTCATCCAGAGAAGAAAGAGAAGTAGCATTTCTTAGGCTAAATTTAACATTTGTGGAATCTTTATAAAGCAGATGGCTAACAGTTGTGCTACCACCTTCATCAAGCTTAGAAAGGAAGAGTGAAACTAGGACAGCCAATGTTGTTTTGACCTCAGTTTTCCTTGGGGTTATAAGAGAAGGAGCCATTCCAAAAAAAAAAAAAAATTGGCTTTCAGTATTTCCCCTTCAGTCTGGACAACATTTTTGACTGGCCATTCTTCTTTCATTATTCTTTATTTGCACAAAAGTAAGAGAAGAAGAAATCAGTCTACTGAGCAATTGCTCAGTTCCACAAAAAACTATAATATTCTCCAAATAACAATGTCACAAGGACAAGAACAATAATATTAATAACTAAATAATGATAAAAAATTAAGTGTATCTTCTATGAGGTATTAAAACCAAGTTTCACAAAGTGAAAGGTCTTCTAACTTTGTTGGACGAAATTAAAGTTCATCCTTTGAATACTGAAAGCAAGGAAGCCATTGCTAGGGATTTGTGTAGAAGGGCTGTTTGCTTATCCCAGCAGAACTTCTTTCCATAATTTGAACATTTATCACAAATCCGTCTACAGTGCCTGATGCCAGATGTCTATCCACCCTGTATTCAATCATCAAATAACATTTTGTCATATCCACATCATTTACTGGAAAAAAGTAGTAAAGAAAGGTTTTCTAACAGAGTGAAGATCTGGGGTACAGTTACAAAAAAAGAAAAAAAAAAGAAGAAGAAGAAGAGAAGAAGATAAAATAACATAAATAACAAGTCATTCTCAGAAAATTCCAGAAAAAAAAGCAGAGGAAAAAAAAGAGAATATGCCAGAGATACGGAACCAGAAATCTATGAGAAAATAAATTTTGATCATACAAGAAATTATAATAATAGATACAGGTAGGTATGTAAAACAAAGTCTTTAAAGACTAAGAGCAACTGAAAGAATTAAAGAAATTAATTGACAAAGCTAATCCAAAATTAAGTGATCTCTATCTGTACTAAGAGTTAGATTACCCAAGCTCTTAAAAACATGGCAGTGAATGAGAGTGACTTGAGGCTTAGGCTGCAGGAGATATAGGAAAGGAAGTTGAGTCAGTCTGTGCTTGTCTGTAGTCCTTAGAGTGTGAGAGAAGCCATATGGTGCTGTGTATGCAAAGGTTTTGCACTGGTACCACACAGGTACGGGAAAACAGAACATTCCTGCTGGAATATGTACCTGACAAAGCAATGGATATTTGAGGAGATTGGTTTATTTCTACCACTGCTTCTGTCATTTTGGGGCACAATAAACACAGTTATGCATTGCATTTTATCGTGTTTATAGTAGGACTAGTACTTAAATACTGAAGAAAGAAAAAGGTGAAAATATTGTGAAACACTGGGGATGGCAAAAAAGAAAGAAAATTGTTTCAAACCCATATTTTTGTAATTTGGTCTGATCCTTTTGATTATTTCACTGACACATTGCCCAGTCCTTATTCCATTCTCTTTGCATAAGCTATCCAATTGATACTACCATTCAGCCCAAAAAAGCCAGCTATCATTAGAAGAAAGTAGATTTCAGGACGCTTAGCACTCTTTGTCCTACCTATTTCATATTGAGCTCAGGCACCGCTGTTTCAGCCATCCAGCATCACCATCACTAGTGCATCAATTGCCTCCTTCACCAGTTGTGTTACAAGCCCATGTGCCTCTGGTCTGATGCATTAGGTCTTGGAAATATACTACTAAACTCCTTGCCTCAGACAATTATCCTGGGAAAAAGGCTATTTTACTAAAGAATAACAGAAAGTTTAGCAAGAAACTATTCTACCTACACTGTGCTGTTTACATTTCAGCTCTGTTTTATTAATTGCCAGGAGTCTGTGACCATTTTCCTTACTCCCAGATGTTTTCTACTGACTTCTCCAAACTTTAGAAACAATTACATCACAACAACTAACAAAGGAAAAGAAAATCTTGTGTATTTGATTGCTGTCACAGCTGTGGATGCTCAGCTATGTAAAGAACCCTGGCCACAAATCTCTGGTATAAACTTACTTGCCTTTGTTGTTTGCACAGCATTTTTACTAATTGCACTCAGAAAACAAGTGTCTATTCAAACAAATGATGCAGCTGTGGGATGTCTCAAACTTGTGGAAAATCCTTCAGCTAACATGTTTCTGGATTCATTCTCACATCAGTGGTGTCAGAGCAGACTTTTCCATGCCCATAACTGTTCCTCCACAGCCAAAACACAATAATGTTTGTTCTAGGATTTTATCACTGCCCTTTTCCCTCCTGCACTATTTTCAAGGATGTAAATAACAGGGATGTGTATGTTTTGCCATCAGTGTTCAGCTGCACTCACGGAAATGCATTTCCCAAACAGCTTCCAAAGACTTTTACTACAAATGCCATAGAGCTCTTCCACCTATTTACTTTGGCCATGCTCTTATATTCCTGAATTCATATAGATTGTTATTTGTCCAAAAGGCTTTACATATATACAGGTCAACAGACTGCAAGTCCTGGAACAGACTACCACATATTCTAGGTTCTGCAGCTCTGTGTTTATCTGAACTTCTGTACTATTATTTCCTGTAATAATTCTGAGTGACTATGGACTATTCTTTCTTTTTCCTTTCAGAATTATTTTAAAAGGAGGGAAAGGATGTAAAGTAGATGAATTGTGTGCCATTCTTTTTCCTCTTCCATAAATTACTGTAGAGTGGCAAAGAGTTACAGATAATTGCTACCAATTGCACTGATAAGCATAGGGAAGCTTCTTTGTCAACACAGTTAGAAGCTGGTATTTCATGAATCCTAGAGATGCTTTGACAAAACAAGTTGGTAAAAGCCTGGGACTAAGCATGAAAATCTACCTATTAAAAAAAAGCTTTATAGCAACCCAAAAGCAGTTATTATTTTAAAGATCATTCTTAGTAGGAATATATTTTATATTTCTTACATTGAACTTTTTACCTTTATAGAAGTAAATTACTAATTAAGATGATTGCAAGAAAAGTGAGGTCCCCTCCAAATAGTTACTATGTGGACTAAACTAAAATCTTTAGCTCAGTCTTCAGGAATTCTTAGCAACCCAGAAGCTTGCCACCACTTATTTTCTAAACTTTCTTTTGTAAATAGTAGAAATGCCCTCAGAAGGAAAATATTTGTATATTGTACACCATAAGCCTAGCATCTGCTAGCTGTTTTCTTGTTTGGCTCATTTTTGTAGTTTTCCTTTGTTTGCAAAATACATGAATTCTAAGATGATTTTTTTTTCCCCAGTATTTCAGGCAGCAATTATGGATATGACAGAATTCTGAATCTCTAGTTTTTTTAAGGTGCCATAAGAAACTAAACAAATTTAAATTAGAAAATATTTGTACTTTTCTTCACACAGATTTGGGGCAAAAAATCAAACCTTAACATATTCAAAGAGATTTTCAAGATGTGCTTGTTTATTGTGCACAAAAGGAGAAAAGCTGAAGTTTACCTGCTGTTAGGAAAGCTAGCACAGGACATACAATTAAAATCACACTAGAGTGAAACTGTTTCCTCTTGCAGCAATGGTAGGAGTAGATGGTCAGTGAGGAAAAACAAGACTGTGATCTGTCAACCATTCTGCACATCACTCATGCAAGAATGATATAGATGTTTTTCTAGGAGGCTCTTGGCTGGCTGAACTGACTCTGATGCTGCCGCCTCTGATATGGCACCTGGGGAACCACCTTGCAGAAGGGAAGCATAACTCTGTGGAGCACCATGTCGGAGGGGAGTCTGTCATTACAGAGTACTTTGGGAGAAAGAAGTGGAAGGAAGTATGAATCATGGAAAGATGCATGAGATGTGGAAATCCTATCACCTTCAGATTTCTTTCAACTCACCATATGGGTAAAAATGATGTCACCGAGGGGAACTTTGAATGGAGTGAGCAGCTTAGCAACTCACATAGGGGACATAGGAGTAAATGGAACCTTCAAACCAACACCTGTCTGCATAGTTGACGTTGCAGGCAAAGCATTAGCTTTTACAATCAGGGAATGAGAATTGCTGGAAGATATTAAATCCATTTGACAAAGGGGGATATGAGCATGTTTGCCAGCTGTCTTAGCTAACCTAGAGAGAATGACTTTAAACAGTCTGATTTTGGATAGGCTAAGAGAGATGGGCTTGTTCAGCATAGAGAAGAGAAGGCTTCCAGGAAGACCTCGTTGCAGCCTTCCAGTGTTTTAAGGGGGTTTAAAAAAAGGAGGAAGAGGGACTTTTCATACAGGAAGATAGTGACAGGACAAGAGGTAATGGTTTTAAGCTAAAGGAGGGTTTAGATTAGATATTAGGTTTAGATTAGACATTAGGAAGAAATTCTTTACTCAGAGGGTAGTGAGCCACTCAAACAAATTACCCAGCAATGTTCTGGTTGTTCTATGCCCAGAAGTGCTGAAAGCCAGGTTGGATGGGGCCTGAGCAAAGTGGTTTAGTGAGTTGCATCCTTGGCATCCCCCCATGGCAGCGGGGTCATATCTAGATAATCTTTAAGGTCCATTCCAACACAAAGCATTCTATGATTCTATGATTCTAGGTGCATCAAGGATTGTGCCCAAAGGAAAGGGGATGAAGCAAAAATGCAGAGGAAACACGCAAAGGACAGGGCCATCTCTCTCACTCTGCTTCAGATGGTGCTATAGCTAGAACCTATTGCACACAAATACGAGCACATGAGAAATAAGTAGGAGGAATTAGGAGTCCATGCACAGTTGGATATCTATGACATCACTGGAAACGCTAAGATGTGATAGCACTGCAGAATCTGTGGGAATACGGTATCAGTCACAGTTAAGAAAGATAACAATTAGGGAACACTGATGCCATTTGGACATGAACAAGTCCACAGAATGAGACAAGATGCATCCCTGTAGTTAATGCAGATAACATCACAAAGCCACTCTAAGAAATATTGAAAGATGATGGCAATCAGAGCAGTTTCCTGTCAACCAGAAGGAAGGAAAATATATCCATCTTCAAAAACAAGAAAAATAAGGAAGATAAAGGCTTACTCAACCTAATCTCATGAGGACTGCAGACTAAGTCCTCTGGGAAACCACTTTCAAACACGTATTTTCCCCACAGTGGTTTGGAAGACGAACATGAATTTACCTAGGATAAATCAAGCCTGACTTACCTGATAGCTGTTTATGATGAGATGACTCATGTTTTAATAGATATTTTCACAATGTCTTAACTTGTACAGAGACAAGGGAATAAGAATCTTTCAGTCACAAGTTAATACCTCATATTCTCCCACATGTTTATAAGACAGAGGTTTTCTATAATGATGAAAACCTACTGAATTGAATCTCAAACAAAAATACTGAACTAAACATCCTAAGACAATGAATCAGCAGAAAATGGATCTTTCCCTGGAACTTGGATGGCTCCCAGTCAGCTGACTGTTCAGATGTGAAAGTTGGAAACACTGAAGTTCATAGTTTAAATTTCAACTCTCTCTTGTATCCTGGTTCATACATGTATTTCTGAATTGATATATTTCTTCATTTTTTAAGAACTGCAGAACCCCAGACACCAATCAAACACCTGTCAAAGCACTCAAACCTATCTCAAGCTTGACAACCACACACTGTCCTGAGGTTTACAGCAACAATATACAATTATTTTGTTCAAGAACTTCAAGGTATTTTGAAAAATCTATAAATGCAGAGGAAGGAATCATAGTTGAGAATCACAAACAGTTCACTGTTAGACTAAGAAATAACCCAAAAAAACATTCCTTAAGTATCTGTAATTACTTTACCATCACTGATGCCTGAAAGTACAATAGTACTCTTTCGAGGACCCCTATTCTATCTGTTCCTGAAGTAGTTCATATACACATAGTTCATATACATGAACATATAGTTCATTTAACATTTTTTTTCTGGATTTCAGCACTGATGTCCTAGGATGTTATATAAATTCTTACCCTTTCTACAATTCTTCAACAGGAGTTAAAAATGTTAATTCACACATTATCAAAAATAGATACATTACTGCTGGCAGCAGGACCATAGAGAAAAGTCATCTTCAAGAATCATTCATACATAATGGAAGTCTCTGGAAATTCTCTGAAAGTCTCTGCTTCCTTTCAGAAATCACTTATCTTGAAATTTACTCATTTTTCTTACTTCATCTGTTCTTTACAACGCTAGTTTTATTTTAATGAAGGAAGACACAGACAGTTCTTGGTGGTCTTTTTCTTTATTTGCCAAAGTCATAATTAAGAACAATGAGACACAGTTCTCCAAAATATCTCTTTGAATGTCTCCTAAGCCATCTTCTCCAAAGCCAAATTAAGTTTTGTTAAATTTTCTTCCTCAAAGAATTTGCACACAGCTTCTCTTTTTTTAAAATTTCCCTGTCTAAAGCTGTAATGTTTATATACAAGGAAAATTAAACTAAAAAGATAGTTCATTGCCATTTTGGATTGTAGTGTAAATCACAACTTATTTAAATTTTTTCTTAAGAAACTAGGATATTGAAACTTAGATTCTAAGCACACACACTTAAAAAATGTAAATCTCTATGACAGATTTCTTGTGAGCTGAAAAATATCTAATTGAATTAAGCAGAAACATTTCCTTATAGTGTTGTACAAAACCCTATTCTTTAGCATTCAAGTTCTGAATATCTCTATAATTTTACACATATATTTCCATTCGTTAGAAGGTGCCAAAAAATTATCTTTCCATGCAAGTAAACAAATAATATTGTGTCTGTGGTGTCCAGATAAAACATACACCTTCCTTTCACAGTCAGCGTTAAACCTCGCAGGCTCTTTGCTTCCAGACTGAAACAGTGTATATGTTGAAACTATTGAACTATTGGAAAGGGAACACCTTAACTAAACAGCATACAAATTCCTGAGCATCCTGTTTTAGGGCAGTTTCACACCTTTCTCTTCAGTTGAGCTTTTGTGGAATATAAAATGTACTTCAGAACTTCTTTGCTTGGCCCAGTGTTCTCTCAGCTGAAAATCATCCCTTGTTAATGTCAAAGGGGGACATTTCAAGTGTTATTTGCAGTATAAAAGAAACGGCTTAACACACGCAAATTATACAGTTGTTATAGAGTTAAAAAGGTAATATAATGTATTTGGCAGTGTATCCTGGCTGCTTGTGCCCATAAATTTAAAGCGGGTTTATGATATACTGTTATCTACTTACTGACAATTTATCTTGTTAAAAGTATTCTTGAGAAGAAAGAACCTAACCTTGCTGTCAGTACAATATTTTTTCTGCTTTCTGATGTGCCACTGGTTCTGGAATCCTTTGCTGATTACCACAATCAGGTGATTTTTCCATGAGTGTCTCCATATTTCTCACCTATGATTCATGAATGGTATTCAGTGCTGACTGGAATATGGACAGCCAACCATGATTTTGAGACACTGACCAACTGTACTATTCCATAATATCAAAGTTCCACTGGACTAATTTTTTTTCTAAAAGTAATTTCTTGAAGTTGTCACAACAAAGATGAAGAATACACAACAGGTGTGCAAACACACATGGGACTTTTTCTGATGATAAACCTGACTTGGAAATAGAACTCAGAATAGGGGAAGGATGTTTTGAAGTACTATATGCAAAGGAGACACCAAATAAACTAAAAAGAGCATGCTTTAACTTGGAGCCTTCTCAAAGAGACTGAAAATAATAGGGCTTCCGCTAGGTCCAGATCAGAATAACAGAAATAGGAAAGAATATATACCAAAAAACAAACAAACAAACAAATAAACTACATACAATTTATTACCAGGTGATGTTTCCAGAATTGAACTTAGTGAAACTGGATAATATTAATTTTTTTCTTTTTTTGTTGAGACAAAGCACTTGTTGCAGTTATTTTGTATGAAGTCTAGTAGGTAAATTTACTTTATGAGAAACAAATGCTATGGAAATAATTTTTTTCTTTTCTACAAGGCCTTTCACATGCTGAAAATAAAACACCAATTGCCACATTTGTTTTGCAGTCAGACTGGTATGTTCCAAAGGGAAGTTGTTGATAGTGAATCAAGTAGTAAAGCACTCTCAAAGGTTATGTCCTATGTGAGGAATACCATGCCAGAAGGTCTTAGATTGCTGTTCTGTATTCAGATCGGAGCATAGAAGCTTTCCAGTTAATATCTTCCCCAGCCATTGGCACAAAGCAGGTTCACCACCGGTCCTGGAAACTTTGTCTGCACCCTCCTGCTCAGCTCTAAATTGGTCACTCTTACCAGTATTCACTTCATGTATTTTAGGAGCAACTCTTTAAACTCCCTAGAGAGACATGACTTTGGGTTGGGAATATTATAATCAAATATCATCAGACAAAAGCAAAAAGACCTTTTTTTTGATGAAATCTTCACTGAGATTATTGTTTTTCCTGAGTGTCTGTTCCCAGATTTATCAAGTAAATAGAGAAGACAAGACAAAGTGATGAACAAGGAGATTTGGTGTTCTCTGAATCATGTTGAAATGATTGCCATTTCAGCATGAATTGCTGAAATTGCTTCTCTTGTCCTATTCCACATCACTGTACAAATTACTAAGAAGAGTATATGTAAAAAGGTGAGAAAATTTGGCTTAGTTTTAATTTGTATATAACTAGTAAAGAAACAGAAGCAGCACACATAAATAATGGGAACAACAAGAAATATTTATGAGGGAAGAAAAATGAATCATTACTCTACTTAAAAGAAAAGTATACCATCCATTTTATCAGGGTAATCCTCCACATCTAATATGATGTTTTCTTATGTACCTGTAGATGGAGTTAATTTTCACTGGTTATTATAATCAAAAAAAGTCAAACTACTGAAGTTACTTGATGAACTGCCTTTTTACAAAGCCATGTGAATAGTTTCTGAAAAGTTTGATTCTCCATCCTACATTCTTTTACATATTTCACCCAGTTTAAGGGTCTAATTTCTGTGATTTTTAAATTCGTGCATTATCTCAATAGAATCCAACCGTATCTCCCAATAAATGTCTTTTTTATACCAAAGGAACAGTCTGTTATGTATCTTAAGCTGTATCCTTTAACAAATGAAGGGGATTTTTCATGTAACTCATTATGCTGTATAAAGACAATACCACTGGAAAAAAAACCTTTAGAAAACCCCTCCTCCCTTTTCCTTCTTCCCAGGTGTACTGGTTCTCTGGTGCAGATTTCACAAACAGCAATACTTTCACACCATGCTACTGAGAAAGGTATGCTCATGAATAAGTATGGTATGAAGATCTGGCAAAAGAGTGCATTGTCTATGTCTCAAAGCACAATTGCTTTCATACAAATTATGTATAAGGTATACAGCAGCATTTTAAATATAAAAACATAAGAACAAGAATATTTTTCATATTCATAGACTCTTATCCTATTTACTGAAAAAAGCAATAAAGTGGATTGTTATCAAGTGAAGATTCATTTAGCTTTTCTGACAGCATCAGACTGTTGTCAATTTACCTCAGATGAGGATGCAACACAGAAATTTATATCAGAGATTATGTGCTATATTTGAGTTCCCTTGACTAAATAAGATTAAAAATGACAATTCAATAAATGTATTTTGGGTACAGGAAGAAAGATAAAATTGGAGAGAGGAGTTGCATTTCTTCTCTTCAGGGACAAGTTAGTGAGGCAGCCTTGACTGAGCACTGGCACTCTCATAATAAACTGAAGAGCAGTACTTTCCCCCTTGAGCTGCAGGTTGTATTTCATACACTTTCCTGGGCAAAAGTGAGGGCTAGCAAAGCAATTACAGTAGTGGAAGAGTTATGGTGGTTGACAGAGTAATGGAAGGCAAAAGGTTCCAAGTTTCTCTTTAACTTCTAGAGGATACACTTATTTCCATTCAGTAAATTCTAAGTTTCCTTTCCTGCAAAGAGTCATTTAGAAAAATCATGCTTGTTTTGTGATTTAGGAAGCAAGGACGGAAGGGAAGGAGGGAGGGAGGTAGAAAGAAAGAAAGAAAGAGAGAAAGAGAGAAAGAGAGAAAGAGAGAAAGAGAGAAAGAGAGAAAGAGAGAAAGAGAGAAAGAGAGAAAGAGAGAAAGAGAGAAAGAGAGAAAGAGAGAAAGAGAGAAAGAGAGAAAGAGAGAAAGAGAGAAAGAGAGAAAGAGAGAAAGAGAGAAAGAGAGAAAGAGAGAAAGAGAGAAAGAGAGAAAGAGAGAAAGAGAGAAAGAGAGAAAGAGAGAAAGAGAGAAAGAGAGAAAGAGAGAAAGAGAGAAAGAGAGAAAGAGAGAAAGAGAGAAAGAGAGAAAGAGAGAAAGAGAGAAAGAGAGAAAGAGAGAAAGAGAGAAAGAGAGAAAGAGAGAAAGAGAGAAAGAGAGAAAGAGAGAAAGAGAGAAAGAGAGAAAGAGAGAAAGAGAGAAAGAGAGAAAGAGAGAAAGAGAGAAAGAGAGAAAGAGAGAAAGAGAGAAAGAGAGAAAGAGAGAAAGAGAGAAAGAGAGAAAGAGAGAAAGAGAGAAAGAGAGAAAGAGAGAAAGAGAGAAAGAGAGAAAGAGAGAAAGAGAGAAAGAGAGAAAGAGAGAAAGAGAGAAAGAAAGAAAGAAAAAGAAAGAGAAGAGAAGAGAAGAGTTATCCCATGCAGAATGAAGAAATGTATTTCTGATGAGGACAGGTTACAGATTTGACTATGCAACTCTTTTTCAGATTTCACTTCAGTTTTAGAAGCCTTGAAAGAATGCTGTTCCAACTCATCTCCAATGTCATCACACCAGGCAACTTAAAAGAATCCATATTTCCTGTAAAGCACATGTACATTTTGTATGGTTCCTCTTAAATATGACTATTTTTGCATCGAGTAGAACTATGAGTTAAAAAAAAAATCATCGTGGTATGGAACAGAATAAATATAGGCTTAGTTGGTTTTATAGACAGAAATATTGTGTTTTCTGATGCATAAAAAGTTTTGCTTGATAGTCTTACAAGATTTTCCTTAGTATAGAAGAAGAATAGCTGTAAGGACATTGTATTGATGAAAGGATAGGTGATATACTGTATATCATTATATTTTTTAAAAAATCCCAATCTTTTTCTGTTTGGTTATTTATTTTCCTTTTCTTCATTCTCAATTAATATATGAATCAACATTTATGTTCTCTTTGTTCATACGAATTGACCAACATGTCATCTTCAGCACCAAACAGTGTGTATATGAGCACATTTTCCAAGGTCCTCACTGTAAAGAAGCTCACTGTCTCATTTAGTGAAAATTTCTGACCCAAAGGGCTACAAGTTCCACAAAAAATGGGCAGAGGAAGAGAAATGGAATACAAATCAGCAAAAGCAATAGGTGCATATGAACAGGTCATGTCCAACAGAAGCCTGGAGTAAAATTACACTTCCTCCTGGTCTCTCATTTTGTGTTCATGTTTCTTGTGTTCTGGCTGCAGTGGCAGAAATGTGCTTGTTACTGTGTTTGGGAAGTAGCTATCATATATGGGTCTCATACTGCTCACCCTTTTTTTGCTATGGATTACCATCTAACATGATAAATATCTTTGTCCAGTCTTGGAGCATCTACTACTAATGCACCCCATAGTTGTCCACATTTTAGGCTATCAGTTACTATGACTGCATGTGCAATAGGAATGCCACTCAAACATCAACTTCTTAAGTACAGTTATTGTGAAGAAGAATTATTTTGGATTAAGTGCTTTTTTTTTATAGTCTACCTACTTTTTCTTCATAAAGGCAGCTGCAGTTTTTAAGCCAAGATGTCAGCAATTGTGACTTGTAAATGAAAATACAGAAGCCTTGGGGATAACAGGACCATGCAAATAGGGAAGGTCAGGCTGCTTTCTTGATTAATGGTTCATTTGTTCCAAGTGCTGATGTCACAGCTACCTTTCAGTGTTTGTTATGTGGTAAATAAATATTCCGGCTGAAAAATCCTTACTTTCTAATAAACCATCATATTTGCATGGATACTCAAAGGCATTAAAAACAAATTATACATAATATTGTGTATCTGTATGACATATATGGAAGACACATGTATCATTTCCTTTATCTAAGCAAAAGATAAAGATGCTTGGTGGTAAAGGAACAGGACTGAAAAGTAACAGAAAGGTGATTTGCATTTCATTCTTCATTTCAGAGATGAAAGGCAGATTAGAAATATAATACAACAAAAAGAGAGGAAAACAACGATATAGCTGAAATACTTCCAGAGTCCATCATTTAGCCACAGGGCATGAGTTGGACACATCTACATGGTCAGACTCTTAAGAGTCCAAAACACTGAGACAGTACCCAAACTGACAGTGCCCTGTTGGAAACAGCCTCAGACTTTCCCAACTCCCAAAGCAGGGAACTGGTTGAGAGAGATATACCTGCCATGCCAGGGTGTTGCTCTCAAGGTACAGGTGGTAAAGCCTGAGAGACCAGGGTTGTCCCTTGCTTCTGTCTGGCTCATGACAGGGGCAGCAGCAGTCAGGATGGAGGGGGAGATTGGGGTCCGCATCCTGTGTTAGCTAAAGTCCTGCACTGCAAATATAGTTTGATATTAAAGAGACTGTTGTGCTCCTCTTTGAAATCGTTTTGTTTCCTGCCTGAGACACTGGCACCAGCCATACAGACTGTTTTGTGAGGGTTCAATTCACTACCCACATGAGGATACTGACAAACACATGGCGCTTTTTAAGCAGATCTTTTTAAGCAGTTGCATGGAACAACTTATTGGGCTGTGGCATATTTCAATTTCCAAGCTGATGAGAGAGGAAAAGGTCATTTGAATAGGATTTAGAATATGCCAGTTAAAAACAAATGATATTGCATAAAGGGCAATGAGAAATAGAGGAAACTGCAGAGTGGTTAAATAAATTATGCCGTTTGCAGACAAACTCAGGTTCCTGTCAGTAATGTATACAGCTGGCATGGAAACAAACAGCAAACAGTGGAGAATTAGACTTTTCAAAGTGAAGCACTATGTAGATAATGATGATGTTGCCTGGGGCTCAAACTATTTCTTAGCCTCGTTGTTTAAGCCAAAAAGAGGATAGTATTACAAAGAGACCAACTTTCATTTTCAAGTAGAAATGGCATATTTAATGGCTTTTATCAGTTGGTAAGAAAAGACAAAACAACCTAATTAGAACTACGGAAATCAACAAAAGCCCAGAGCAATAATTCTCAAAGAGATTCTGTACTGAAAATGGTAGCACAGGATTAGGAACATATTTTTGCTAGTGGTTTAGGATGAATACAGGGGATTTGAAATTAGGGCAAAAACAAGAATACGAATTCTTCACAAGCAATGGTTTTCATGTGTTGGTAAATTGTGTTAAATAAGATAGTTGAGGGGGAGCTGAAGGAATATATTGTCCGAAAAATCCTATGGGAGTGTTTGGTTTTTATTTTTAAGATAGGGGTATGTAGGAATCCTCAGACATATGCATGAAATCCTATATACCTGCAAAGTAAAAGACTTTCCTGTCTTCTACGGGATGACACAGAGTATTAAGACACATGGAGAATAATGGTAAGATTTTCAGGAGAATGAAAACTGAGGCTCCCAAAGAGCTATTTTCCAAAAGTGAAATTTAGTGAATTTGAAATAACCAAAATTTTAGGCAGAAACTTTAATAGAATCTCAGCAGAGAGAAGGAGAATATTTTAAAGGATAGATAAGGAGGAGAGGGACCTCTCTTTTGACAGTCCACTGAAGCCTAGTATTTTATTCAAACACACATCATGCAGACACAGAGAGCTCAGCAGTCTTCGGGATCTGAAAGGACTTCTGAGTGCCCATCTGATAGCAGAATATGTGCCTTAGGTTCAAAATCTCAGTTAGTGCCACCTACGATTTCCTGGAGTAAGATTACATCTATCTGCTGTTCTGCAAGGTCGCTTTGCCACTGTGGAAAGTCATCTGCATGTGGAGTCACTGTAGACTGGTAATTCTGAAGCACCAGTAAAGCCGTTGTTGTATTACCTTGGTCTGAGGCTGAACTGATATTCCTACACAATGTTTGGCTGTTTTTCTCCCAAACCAGCTCATATCTGCATAAAACGTACCACAAACATATACCTGTGGTTTCATCTCTGACCTTAAGTGTTCTGTAATATTTTCTTATGAGAGAAATGACTGTCATATTATATTGTAGAAATGGGATTTTCTGCAAATCTTTCTATTTTCTTTTAATTGTCCCCCTCTCTGGGTGATAAAGTCCCCATCAAGTCAACACTGCACCACAACACAGAAGCCCATTGTGTGCTAGCAAAATTGAGTGTCAGGAGCACAGTGTCTTCCTCCCATTTAATCTCAGCATTAGTCAAACAATTTAATTAATGAAAATTTTCTTTGATTCTTCATCAGGTCTTTCCAAAGACAAACTACTGTTTGGTTGCTACAGAAATGTGTTAAAAATAAACTAATGAATGTTTTCTTATATAAACAGTAAAAAATATAAAATTAATTTGGTTTTTTTTGAAATGTAGTTTTCTCCTTAAAAAGTTAATACAAATACTCCTTGTATTTATAATATAATGGCCAGANCCCATTTAATCTCAGCATTAGTCAAACAATTTAATTAATGAAAATTTTCTTTGATTCTTCATCAGGTCTTTCCAAAGACAAACTACGTTTGGTTGCTACAGAAATGTGTTAAAAATAAACTAATGAATGTTTTCTTATATAAACAGAGGAAAATATAAGATTAATTTGTTTTTTTTGGAAATGTAGTTTTCTCCTTAGAAAGTTAATGCAAATACTCCTTGTATTTATAATATAATGGCCAGACTTCGCGAACGAAGATCTGTGGAAGGTGTTTGTACACCTTCCAGCCTGCGCATTGGATTTATTTTAGGTGGGACACAGTGCGCGCAGAACTGAGCCCCCCCTTTAATCCTGAGGTTCGTCTGCCGGGGCCAAGCGAGCTTGGACAGTGGCAGCGAGGTCCTCAGGACGTAGGTGGATTGCCTTACAGGGCTAACGGGCTCCACCTACCCGGGGAGTTTCCCCGACCGGGAATCGAACCCGGGCCTCGGCAGTTACAGTGCCGTGTCCTTAACCACTAGACCACCAGGGGCTCCCTCCTTGTATTTACTTCCCTTTTTATTGGTAGCATTTAACATAAGCTGAAAAAAAGAAAATGCCTCTTGGAAGTAAAGCTGCATGCCCTTGACAAGCCATGTGTATGGCAAAGGAAAAGCATGTGAGGCTGTCTCAGCAGTGAGAGACTGGCTCACAAGCTGAGTTTCCACAAGCTGCTGGACCAAAATCACCCCTGTCCCACAAAGTCAAGTGACAGCCTCTCCTCCCTTGCCTCTGCCTCATTTTCCTCCTCACCGCCTGCAACCTAACAACCAGAGGATCCTCCTGGTGTTCCTGCACAGAAGGGTAGTTGGGAAATGCCAAATAATATAAAAGAAGAGTAACAAGTATCTCTTAAGATGAGCTAAGGGGAACTTTAACTAGAATTGAAACTGCTTCAGTGCAAGAGGTTGTGTACTTTGAAAATATAAATAGAATAAAAATGGAAAAATCAGATAGGTTTCTCTTATTACACAGTACTGCCTGTGATCAACTCCATTAAGCAAAACTACAGTTCCTTCTATCAGAAAGAGCAAGTCTGAGTCTACCCTTTATAATGCCACAGGCACTGCTCCAGGAGAATGCTTGTCAGAGACTACAGGAGAAGAAGGTACCATGGAGGATTGAAGAGCATTAATACAATACCAACACATCAGTGCAGACAGATTTCCAAAGCATTAAGAAAATGACATAGTACCCTATGGGACACCACAAACACGGTTTCTCCTAGCATCTACTCTGACGACAGAGACACACAGAACAGTGTAGTGTCACAGATCTCTATTCATACATATTCCAATTTCTTGTAAAACTTCAGCTTGTATAAGGTCTCCCAGAATTCTTTGTCAGGAAAGCTTACATAATGCAAGACACAAGAAAGATATCCATCGTGTTAGGATTTAACCATCCTCATTTCCTCTCTGCTTTGCCTCCTCAATGATAATAGGAAGAGTTCTTGGACAAAACAGGAGAACGATGCAAGGGGGAAAATTGGGCTCTGCACATGCTTTAGAACAGACCTTTATCTATGGATAAGTTCCTGTGTTTTTCCTGGCATTTGGTTATAATGGGATGATAGCTGCCACTTTATCTCATAAGTCACCCCTTCTGCTGTCCTACAGCAGCCAAAATCATCCAAGTTCCTAACATTTTGATTTTGGATTTAGTGGGGTCACACAAGAAACCAAACCATGAAGTTATGTGTGTCATGACAAATTGGTTGCATAACTCAGAAACTCATAAAACTTGGGAAAGCTGTATCTCATTTCCCAAGGGCAGCTGAAATACCATGTCCTCCCAACCTGTTCAACCTTATTGCACACATCAGCAGGGACATTGACTGAGAAACAAAGTGCTGTGAAAAGCCTTATAAAATACCAGCAACACTTAGAATGGTATGTGCAAAGCACAATGCTTGGTACTGCAAAAAAAAAATCAGGTATTCCTTAGTCAAGTGAGATTGGTATCATTTAGTTTACATTTACTTTAGTGCTTTAGAATAGGGGAAATATACACTGATTTGAGGAACTAGTAAAGGCTACAATATATAGCATTAACATCTAGCAGAATAATTTGAATCATAAACTTGATCTCTGCCTCTATTCAAGTGCTGAGGTTTTATTAGCTCCATGCATATGCTTCCTTACAAAATCTCTTGCTTAACACAAGTAGTGCTGAATCAACATTTATTGAAGCACGAAGGAATTTTAAATGTGGAGAAACTGAGAAATTCTGTTGGGAATACTGGTTTGCTGAGAACTATAAATGTTATATATGTCTCCACCAGAATCTGTTCATAACAGTCATTTGGGATAATACAGTGGTAAACTGAAACATACTGTGTCTGAGAAGCTGAGGACAATATTAGGCTTCAATAAAATACAAAAATGTGTTGCCCCACTGAGCCCTCTATAAAATCTTGGTTTACATTTTTTCAGTAAAATTTCATGGTGCATTTATTTTATGCTGTTGTATATTAGACAAAAAAAGCATATTCGGCTCTAGCTATTTCTCCTGGTACTTGGCACATTCTAGTAATAACTTTAAATTTATTAAAGTGTTGTGTTGTTTGTTATGACCAAATTGCAACAATAAACATTAATTACCAAGTGGTCAGTATGTGTATTTCATAAAGCTTACAAGGGAATTATGATTCATTGGAAGCAGCATAGAGTTGCATGCAGTAGGAAGTCATCTGCAGTGATTATGGAATTTGATCCCAAAGTTGGTCACTGTTGCCTGTATCCCTGGCTCCCCACTTACACACTTTCTTATGTGGAATAGTTAAGCCACACTGGCTTCTGGTCCCCTTCCCATCATTTCCATCTAGTTTGTTTCCAATTAGTTCACAAGTCTGACGACTGGTTTCTTTGTTTTTGGTCAAAACAAGCAGCTGCATCAAAGCCAAGATGTCTTTCAGAGAAATATTGATTTTGACAACATTTACACTGGGAAATTTCAAGTGTTAAGGGTAGATTCTTGGATTGTTTACAGTGGCAAGAGACATGAATTCAAAAGTTGACCTTTTTGATCAGAAAACAGATGTTTCACCACAATATCCTTTCCTGAAAATATTTGAAAGGTTTTGTGTTTGTTCTAATTTAGAAGAGAAACAAAACTTAAGATCTCAACAGTTGTCCCAAGCAGAATTTTCTATTTCAGTCCAGCTCTTCATCTTGCAAAGGTATTCTTGAAATGTTAACTTTCTGCTGGGGATAGGATGCTGTCACAGGATCCATTTTTTCTGGGTGTGTTTCTGATCATCTCAGACTCAGAGGCTTTGATAGATAATAACTAAAGTCAGATTATTCTCTATGGGTATATGTCTTAAATATTTTTCTAGATATCTTTACATTTCAACCCTTTTCAACCTTTATGCCATCTTCAGTGATGTACAAGGGAAAAACTGAAGTATTTATTCATATTTTTATGAATAATGATTTACAGGACCAGTCTCTCCTTCTAAAACAATGGATTTAAACTGATTTGTTTGTGTTTTCCCCATAACAGGAACTACAAACAATTCTGCAGGAGACCCTTGCAAGGAGAGTGGCCTGAGTTGAAATTATATTTTTAAAATAAAAGACAAATACTGAACACTGATCAAAATTTAGAGACTTTGGGATTATCTGAACACTTCTATTACTCTTCCTTATTAAAACAAACAAACAAACAAACAAACAAAACCCCCCACAAAAATAAATTTGAGGAATACAGCATGTACCTAGCACTACTGCACAACAAGCACGAGGACTCCGAATACATAAGCTGAAGAAATGACACCAAATGGTTTCTTTAGTTTATCCTACATGTTTCTAGTGTACATAATATTGATTCTGTACTAATCATGGCTTTACCAGTAGATACAAATGAACACTAGTTTTGTTCCATGACAAGTTTCTGGGAACAGGTTTCAAGCAATCACTTATAAAAAATATAGGTTTTAACAGAAGTACTGCATGATATTTTTAGCCTATTTCTTTACTGTTCTCCGCTTAAAGTACCTATTTTGTCACTTCTTTTCTGCCAGCATGAAAATAGTTAAAACCAGTCTTCTTTTTCTATGGCTTGAGTTTATTATTCTACCCTAAGTACTATACTGAGATAAAGACTTCTGATTAAGGGATAAAGAAGTGAACATGTATAACAAAATATTCTTTTAATAAATATCAGAAGAACTGAAATATCACTGCCTATGAAACTATCCAAGATTTGGGGTCAGAAGTAGTTTGTCTTCATGGAATATATTGGTCTGGAACATGTTTGTTGGAAGTCTCGCTCGGATCTTTTTACTTTGAAATTCCTCTGGATTTCTTGGCTATTTCAAATAAGTGGGTCAGAGAATTTCCTAGCCTGAGTTGAGACAACCCTCCACAGTAAACAGTGCCACAGCCCACTACCAGGCCTTGATACTAAATGGCACAATATGGCCATGTACATTCTATAAAATTCTTCTATTCACAAATAAAGTGGCTGCTACCATAATGCTGTATTGAAAATATATATGGAAACTGTATTACAAGAGCTGGAGAGATCCAAGTCACAAATGGGCAGAACCCAGGAAGAGCAATAGCAGCTGACACGTGAACCAACCCAAGCTCAAGGCCAACCCCATAAACAATGTAGTTGTCCTGGAAAGGGCAAATAAAATAAAATTCCTTGCTGGAACAAGGGTTAACTTGACTTTTCAATTCCCTATATTCATTGTTTTCATAAAATGGTCAGTTTCTTTTAAGTAAGCAAGTTAAAGGCTTTCTTGGTTATGATTAGACATAGATCTTTTGTGCTGTTTATAGTGAAACTATTATTTTGAACAAATTACATAATATTTATGGAGAGCTGTGTATTTTAGGTTTAGTTTTACTCCTCCTATTTCCTATAAAATTTGCTTTGGTTACAATATATTTAGACTTTAATTAGTTTAGATATCAAACTTCTAAACCAGGGCACGAGGAACATATCCCACAAGAATCTCCACTGAATGTGCAGAATTATTCAAATGGATGTTAACATTTGTTACATGTCTGTTTTGCTCATCCAGAGACCTTAGTCTTCCTGTGGGGTGGATGCTTGGGGTGGTGAGGCTTCGCCAGGGACACCAGGGCATCCCAACTCTTCAGGCAGGAGCAGGGCAGCCAGGGCCACAGTAGCAGCCCCAGCCCCAGGCATCAGGAAGCTCCCTGGGGATGAGGACAAGACAAAGTTTGGCCAGGACTTCGGCCTACAGGTGGGAGTCAGGATCAGTGAGGGGAATCTGGGTCAGAAATTGTCTGGAGATGGTGGGGAAAAACCTGAAGCAGCAGAGTGTATGACTGCTGAAGACTGCCTTGGCATAAAAGTTGGCACTGACATCCACTTGAAGGGTGAGAGCAACATGGTCTGCTTCTAAACAAAAGCGACCAGAGGCACACGGTCCACATTTAGTACCCTCTGTAGCTATGTTGTGATCTTCTGGGGACCACTTGCTTATAATTTGTAGTGGGTGAATTGAATAATTCTGCATGACACAAAAAATTGAATCAATACAACCCAAGACATTAAAGCTGAATTTAAAAATACAAAAATATATCACAGAACATGACTACACTAAATCATGTCTTAAAGGAACTATAATGCTTTGGTGCACGTGTCTGGTGACACTGTTATGGAAATTTGGACAACTCTCAGCATTTCACTTAATTCTAAGCTTTTTTTGAGTAAAGTGGTCATGATCTCAACATCCTCATCTTTCAGATAAACCTTACCAAGTTTTGGAAAGGTTAGATACATAAAATGAAAAAAAAATAAAATTGTGAGTGTTTCTTTGTAAGTCAAGGAATTATATTAATAGATCTATCACCTTGTGATTACCTTTTAGTCACAGCTAGTGAACAACATCTCTCTTCAGAAGCTATTAAAAGCTCCCCTCTTTCCACTTACAGGCTGCAAACTACTCAGAAGACATATTCTTCTAGTGTTGAAGCATCCTTTTTTACTTCTTTTTCCCAAAGTCTTCACCTGCCATTCCCTGTAGAAGATACAGCTGGTACTTCTAGCTCAGTGACTAGTTTTTGCTAATGAACTGTCAGACTGAATGAAGTCCATCAGGCAAAAACACAGGGCTTGCCTTGAACTCTTGTTCCACAGTTTTGTAAAGAATTTTACTGATTTTCAAGTACAAACCTGTAGTACAACCAATGCAGCAGGAAACAGATGCATAGGAGAGCTGCTGACCGGGGCAGCCATTAGGGACTTCTGAGAAAATTGGAGGTTACAGATTTCTGACACAAGTAGAGAAAAGTTACATAAATAACTGTCTCATCTTTATATAATAATTCATTAACAAATATTCACTTAAATTAGCACAACAAGGAAAGGAGTGGTCCTATATAAACAACTTCTCCATATGATCCCATTCCAGGGCACCTTCTTGTGGTACTTGCCATGAATTGCTGCTGTGTTTTGGGACTTGGCAAAGTTTTTCAGCTTCCTGTCCTTCCAAGGACAATAGCTTTCACCCAGTATCCTACAGACACTGCATATTCCCTGTATAGCCCCATTGTCCATAAGAGTCTTTGCTAATTCACCACCTGACTTAATATTTCCATTGATGTGCTCCTCACATCTCACAAGGTGTTTTTTTTCAAGATTCTTACTACTCTTCCTATCGTGTTTGTCTGTTATCATTTGTTCATGGGCTAACTCACAGCTTACCTTGAAAGAAGAACTATCTCCACTTTTTTGTTTTCCCCCCTCTAATTTCCAGGAAATAACATCTGTCCCCTTCCTAAATTCCTTTTCCACAAAGCATTATGCAAAGCCTTTCTGGTGTTCATGAAGTATGAGTAACAAACAGTTTTTCTCCAGCAGCCTTTTCCAAGCTAATTTTGTTAACATTTTATCAGATGAACAAGACTCTTTTCAAGGGACATGACAAGAGACACTCATGGATGGAAGTACTTATCATACCTTAATGAAGGATTAGTAGCTCTTTGTAGGTTTTTCTGTAAGTACAAAAAGGGAAAAAGAAAACTCCAGTGCCCATATTTTAAAACACAGCCCAAAGTACATAACTTTTTCCTCTCTGTCAACTTTTTATTGGATTTGGGATTTTTAACTCATTGGGGTTATAAGTATGTGAAAAGTTCTACTTCTTGTTATATAAGATTATGACTATTAATCTTGCTTTTAGTACTTGAACATCACACATATGCCAAGGTAAAAATTTTGCATGCTCTGCCTATCCCTTTCAAGAACTAACAGGATGCAATTTTGGGATTAACATAGTCAATAAAAAGGCAGATGGGAGGGAGTAATTTGTACAAACTAATTCATGTGTAAAAGAGTTGATCTGTATTATTGATCTATTTTGAAGGATTACTATGATAAATGAAAGATGTCACAGTCTACGGTGTAATTGAGCAGTTGTACATTTAATATTTTTCCTACTGCACATTTTTCAAATTCTTACAAAGCCAAGGGAAAAGTTTCCACAGTAGACATCACATTTTTTGGGAAGGGAGGAGTCAGCGAATGCTATAATTCAATTGAATTCGTAAGCAAGAATGTAAAACAAATGAGTAATGAATGTTCCAAAAACCTTTTTGCTTATCATAGGAAGTCAACTAATCAAACTAAAGAGAAGCTTTATGTGTCTTCTTATAAATCTGAATTAATAATCGAAGTTACTTGATGATACATTTCCCTAACTCACAACGTAAGAGGAAACACAGCTTCTAGGATATACTGGAACTTCCTGTTTGTACAAGAGTAATGTGATAATTATTAGACATAAGAAAAAGAGAGAAGTTCAGGGTTAGGGCATTTGATGCTGAAAAATATATCTCTAAAACAGAGTGGTTCTTGCTCTATGATGACTAAGCCATGCCTAGGAAGAATCCTAAGTGAGAGAGGTGAAGTGTTGCAAGTATATTCTAACACATCATGTCAGTGATCTTGTTCCTGTTTTTTTCCTATAATTTTTCCCGAGTTCTGTAATAGAAAACTAAGCCTTTGCTTGTTAACTCTTCATTAATTTTGTCTACTAAAAGCAAAACTGCCAAGTTTTACAAGGAAAGGGCACTCTCTTTCTCCAGAAATAACATGTTCAAAGAAATCACATATACAAAGTCCTTTAAGTGTCCAAGACGTGAAGCAAGTTCACACTTCACTGGTCATGTGTCTTTTCTACCAATAGTCTAGGTTCAGTTTGAGTACTGGTAGGTGACAGGATTCAGGGAAAAATTCTTCCCACGTGGGCAAACACTAGTGCTCTGCTGGCAAGCAAGAATTAACCATTAGACAAGTTAGCATAATCCCATGTTGACAGAGAAAGCCTCTTTAAATTATTCATACAAAACTAACACATACTCATCCCTTGGGAATGTACTTCTGATGTTCTTCAGGCAAAGACAGCACTGTGTCTGACACAAAGATCCACAGAAGATACTAGCATATGTGTCAAAAACAACTGGAGTGTTTGCCTGAATTATTCTTTTGCTTAAAAGTAAAACCAGATCCAAACCCAAACTTTGAACAAAATTTCAGCCTTACAGAGGTCTAAAACTAGCAGGATGCAAGGGCACATATGGGGAAGTCATGATGTGTTTGGGAGTATAGTATTACAGTAATATAGGTTTCCACCAACTGCAAGCAGAAAGGTTGAACACATATTTATACAGCAGTAGTAAAAAGCTGAATGATTTAGCAGCAAATGAAAATGAAATACAAGAAGCCGGCCAAGAAAATAGAAGGAACAGTAGTTAGAAATTCTACACTGAATGCTACAGAAAGGAAAATGTTAATGAAAGAGGAAATGCCTGGGCTTTAGTCAAGCATTGCTGGCTCTAAAGTGAACATTTCAATTGAATAGGTTTTCGTGAACTTGGGGCATTTCTAATGCTTAATTTAGGTTAAATCATTTGTTAAATACATTCTATTGGCTGAGAAATTCCTGAAGTCCTAAGTAGATGTAAGTATATGTGAGTGCTTGGGTCTACAAAAATATTAAATAAAAACCTCATTTTTTTGAACTTTAGTTTCAAAAGTGAATTCTAGTTAAAAGGGTAGCAGGAGAAATTTGCTAGTTTGACACATTAACTGAAGTTTCTTCATTGTTTTTCATTTTCTGAGCAATCATCTGGAGATACTTTCCTTCTTTGCGATTGACCATATATATTTTATATTGTACAATATTTTTAAAAATAAATCTATCTGAATGAAACCAGATTTTTTCAGATGTTGAAATCCAATCTTGTTTCAGTTTAGCTACTTACACAGAATTTCAATGTCCCTGCAAAAACTGGGTTTTTTTGTAAAGAACCAAACCATGCTGCTTTGCATTTGTCCACATCTTTTGCTGCTCCTTGATTTATAAACATTTGCAACTGACATTGTCATGAGACCAAATGGCCAGGTACATATTTCAGTCTGTCTTATTCAACTGAAATATTAGTTTGACTTAAAACCTGTAACATAAGTAATATCTGTGAGGCCCACTTTAATTCATAAGCTTCATACTCTACAAGCATCTTTTGGATTATTAGTTAACTAAATGGTCTATGTAATGCTCTTGTTTCTTTATGCAATTACATCTACTAATTATTTTGAGAGTGAGTGGATTTTTGGTGTGCTTGTTCATGTGTGCCTTTTTTTTTGGAAAGAGAACTTTAAGTTGAAGTTGTTACCCTAAATTCAGAATCAAGGGTAGCATTACCTGGTATATCTAACATCTTTACAAGTTCTACTCTTTAGATTTCCACTTTTCTTACCACTGTTGTGATGCTTTTAGCTAAGACAGATGATCTCAGTTGATACTCACCTGTTATTGTCTTCCTTTAGGACAATGATATTGGGGTTATTTGTTATCATCTGTATTTTCCAAGGTTTTTTATTTTGGGTTTAAAATCTCATTACAATTTGCTTGTATAAAATATATCTCACCTATCAAAGTGTGTCTTCAAAAGTTTATCCTTGATATCCCTTGGAAGTTATATACTTGTTCATACAGCACTCACCCTCACCTGCAGGTTATTGCATTGTGATTTTGGGATTACATTTAAATAATTTTATTTTGGCTGCCATTTAAAGTGTTGCTATCAAGCAAAATAAAATTTTGGAAACTGTCTATCATCAGTGGAGCTGATTAAATATTTTTCCATAGGAAAATGCTAGCCTACTGAAAATATACCGCAAGGAACACAGCATCTCATTTAGGAAAAACAGAAAAAGCTTCTTGGTAAAAACGTTGTTCTGCCGCCTTCCTGGAATAGTATATTCCCCATGTGTAAGTTCAATGCTGTGTAAAAGAAATAGTTAGGTGGTTTTGGTTTTTGTTAAATCAGAAATCCTTGTTAATCTTGGAGTTTCCTCTGGATGGAAATTATGAATTCTGAGCAGCTGCTTTTATGAGCCATCTCCATAGCAGACATCAAGTAGTAACCCCTTGGAGAGACTGCAGATGTGTGCTCCTGTTCAAGTGTAGGAACTTAAGGGTCCAAGAGCAGAGATTGATCTGGCAGACTGTAAGTAGTGGATTTATCAGTACTCAGACAAGTGATTACATTCAATGTTTTCACTTTGCACAGGAAGTCCAAAGAGTGTATAAAATCCATTTAGTTTCTCTTAAAAGGCGTTTCTCAGAGACTTGCTCAGTTCCTGATCTAGTTCATTCAGCAGAGGTTTTTGAGTGTTCTCTTTGGCAAATGACTTTTGAGGGTTTATAAATCTTGTCCTAGATTTCACAGCCATCTTCAGTCTTTTTGTATGTGTGTAAGTAATTGCTAAGAATTCAAGACAAAGAATCTGAAACATCAAAAAATTAACAATTCTCTTTTGTTTCATTAATACTGGAAGGGATACTTGCTAAGCCGAGAGCAAAGTATATCTAAGAGAAGGAAAAAACATTATTACAGCATTGGTTGAATTTGGAATTTCTATTCTGCAGCAAATTTAAAAAATGTTTTGAATCAGAGTGCAAGACACACATTTTGCAGGCATCCCAGGAAAAAAAAGACATTAAAAAATAAGAATCATAATATTTTAAACCTAAATAAATGTATCTATATTTATAAATTTAAGTGTAAATATAAATGTATAGTTCACTTAATTCAAGAATTGTTATCTATTTTATATTAGTAAATAATAAGCTTATTTTGATATTATTAATAAAATGTTAATGTTTTTATATTTTATTGCATTCAAAATATTTTAAATACATGTTTAAAATAGATACATTTTAAATAAATATATTTAACATTAATAAAAAGATCACTACTATTAGAAGTTTTCCTCACATCTGAAAGACACTCAAGGTCAGTGTTGGAAGGTTGGACACATGAGGTTTCTGGAGAATTTCTCAAACTTAGAGTCTAGCTCTGAGATTAAGAATGTTTTGTAGGCAAGGGTCTTATATGGCTGACTGAAGCTACAAATCATACCTCCACCCCCAGCTTGCAGCTAGGAGAAGATTCTATAGAGCAATTAGTGAGGTAAATAGCAGGAAGATAGAAAGCTGCTGGTCAGAAAAGTAACACTGAAGAAATAGTTCATCACCTAAAGACCCCATAGGCAGAAGCAAGATGATTTTTGTTCAGTCTCCATCAGCAAATGTATGAGATTTATTTAACTTATCTTGTTCCAGATAAATTTTGTTTTCTGGCAAAGTGAAACTTCACAAATAAAAATTTCAAAAGAATCCTGACATTCTCACTTTAAGAAAAACATCAGAATTTTTGACTTTGAGGCTCCATATGCGTTGGGACCTGTAGGGATAGTTGAGATTTTGGAAGAATTTCTAGTGGGAAAGCTAGAACTTGTTTTCACTTAGGAAGTCTGCAAAGTGGCTCCTCAAGAAGGTTAGCTGTGGGGTTTTTTCCCTTCTGCAGTTCAGAGGGGTTGCAGAGAGAGCTGTGTTATCTCTCTGCTATGCAGGAGAGAGATAACCCTAGCAGACATGAACAGAGGCTTTGGGAAGGTGGCGAAGAAACAGATGGACAAAAAGAACTTGCCTTTTCCCTCTGAGGCCCAGTACTGCCTGGCAGGGCCAAGAAGTTTGTGAGTTTTAATGTCTTTGCCTCTGAAATAAAAACCCTTTTTAAACCCTTTCCACTGCCTTGGCATTCTTGGGGAAGATACCTTCATTTGTTTACTTTACAGGTATGTATTAAGATCCCACCTTACAGATTTGCTGCTGTGTTTGCTACAAGGTGTATTGGGTCCAGCTGAGCTGGAGTTCATTTCCCCATAGTAGCCCTCACAGTGCTGTGCTGTGCATTGGTAGCTAGAATTGTGTTGATAACACACCAGTGTTTTGGCTACTGCTGAGCACAGCACCAGCACTGTAACATTCCTTCCTCAAACGAGGGCAAGATCCTGGGAGGTGACACAAGTAGGTCAGCTGACCCAAACTGACCAAAGGGATACTCCAGACCATATGATGTCAGCTCAGATATAAAAGCTAAGGCCAGGAGCAGGAAGAGGGGCACTTGTTGTTTCCAATGGCTGCCTGCTAAGAAACCACAATGTGTTTTNGCTGCCTGCTAAGAAACCACAATGTGTTTTGAAAGCCCTGCTTCCCTGGGTGTGCCCAGACATTGTTGCTGATGGGAAGCAGAGAATAAATCTTATTATTTTCCACTTTGCCTTTGCACACAGAAGTTTTGCTTTGCTTTTACTTTAGTAAACTG
>VYXB01001089.1:0-80698 GCA_013397135.1 Pachyramphus minor
ATCTTATTCTATGATTCTATGAGGAAAGATGGAGGGAACTGAAATTGTTCAGCCTGGAAAAGGCAACCAGCAACAGGACAAGAGGCAATGGCCTCAAGCGGTGCCAGAAGAGGTTCAGGTTGGACACCAAGAATAATTTTTTTATGGAAAGGTTAGTTAAGCACTGGAACAGTGCTTCAGGGTGACTAAATTGTGGCCTTACAGTACCTTAAGAGAGCCAACAGGAAGGACGGTGAGAGGTGTCTCACAAGGGCATGTAGTGATAAGAAAAGTGGGAAAATCTTCAAACTGAAAGAGAGTAGATTTAGGACACGTATTAGGAAAGAATTCTTTGCTTTGTAGTGAAGGTAGTGAGGCACTGGAACAGGTTCCTCAGAGAAGTTGTGGATGCCCCATCCCTGCAAGTTTTCAAGGCCAGGTTGGATAGAGCTCTGAGCAACCCAGTCTAGTGCAAGGTGTTCCTGCCCAAGGCAACAGGGTTGGAACTAAAGGATCTTTAAGGTCCCTTACCCAAACCATTCTGCGATTCTATGAAATATAAAACAATTGTGCATCATCCATCCAAATTATCTTTTACTGAATGTAGGGTTAGGGTCTCATTCTTTCCTACCATAACCTTGGTGAAAACTTTACCACCTCATCTTAGTTACCCTTTCAGGCAGCTTATGAAGAAGCCTGGCCACTTAGGTGGCATTCAGTAGTTTATTAGCACTTACAGGTCAACCAAGGGATCAGGCCCACAGCATAGGTTTAAGAAAGGCAGCCCTGTTTAACCAACCTTATCTCCTTTTACGACCAGGTATCTTGCCTAGTGGATGAGGGAAAGGCTGTGGATGTGTCTACATGGACTTCAGTAAAGCCTTTTATACTGTGTCCCACAGCACTCTCCTAGAGAAGCTGCAGCCAACGGCTCACCCGAAACAAAAGGAGGCTCAGGGGAGACTTTATTGCTGTCTACAACTACCTGAAAGGAGGTTGTAGCAAGGTGTGGGCAGACCTCTTCTCCCAGGCAATCAGCAACAGGACAAGAGGCAATGACCTCAAGCGGTGCCAGAAGAGGTTCAGGTTGGACACCAAGAATAATTTTTTTATGGAAAGGTTAGTTAAGCACTGGAACAGCCTGCCCAGGGAGATGGTGGAGCCACCATTTCTGGAAGCATTCAAGAAGCAACTGGACATGGCACTTAGTGAAACGGTTTAGTTGGGATGGTGGTGTTCAGTCAAAGGTGTGTATGCCTGTGCTCCTGCAGTGGACAGGTTGGTGAAAATGTCTGGTCAACACTGCAGCTGTTGGCTAGATGATGGAAGCATTTGCCATTCCGGTGATGAAGGCTGGAACACAAAAGGCACTCTAGTTGGTGATGTCTTTCTTACTTCAAAGCTGTGCAAGCAAAGTCTGAACAGAAGATAAAAGCATACCCTGAAGAACTGAAATACTTCTGTGAAGAGATGATAAAAGATGTGGTGAGGCGAAAAATTATGAGTTGATTGTGAAATTTACAGAAATAAATGAAGATACTTATTCTTCAACTTTGTATTGGCTTCTTGACTTCATTAAAGGTGGTTGTTGCTGTAGTGCTGTAACTGAACTGATGCAACATTTTTTTCCATGAGCCTTTATCCAATCTCTGGAGTACTGTTTTGTCAAATATGCATGACTTGACACTAGTTTTACTTATGTTCTTGATTCTGTAGTCAAAGGCTGAAGCAATTGCTTGTCTGTTCTCATGACATTGATCATCACTTGGGTAAGCTGCTTGTGGAGTGACCTTTCAGCAACTGGTATGCACATATAAAGTATATTTAGCATGCATCTTTTATAAGCAATATCTGAAATTTTTAATTTTACTAGAAATTACCGTGTGGTATTAACTTTACTGAGTGTTTTGTTACCGATATAAAAAGAAGAAGAAATAAAAAAAAGGTCTATTTGTGTGTAATGCACTAGATGGTGCTGTTAGCATGAGTTAAATAAAGGGTACTTCCGCAGAGCTGCTGTTTGCGCCAGTTTTTGTATTTCTTTTTGAATCTGCAGGTGTAGCAAGACAGCTTTGGAAAGGCTGTCCTTTAAAGCCAATCATGGACGTTTTTGGTGTGTTTAATGCCTTTCACATAACACAAAGTTCAAATATTGGTAGCATGAGTCTAGTGCCTTTACTGTAGTATGGTGCGTGTCTGTGTGTGTGTGCTCTGCAAGTGAGCATAGCTGTTGATGCTTTTCCTAAGGGTGTAGTGGCTCTAGATAGACCAAACCATCTCCAAAGGTCCTTTTCAGCCTTAATCATTCATATGTTTTGTTATTGATGGGCTCTTGTTCAAGATTTATAGGGTAAGAGAGACCCCTTACTGCAGCAAAGCAGCTGGTAGCTGTAGCTTCCCACATAGATTACAATATACCAAAGCCCAATGAAAAGAAGGGGGAAGAAATAGTGCTAAGCTTGGTAGTGTTTCCTTTTAGATCTTGCTGTGCCAGAGATTTGAGAGATACAGTTATTTAAAGGTACAGCTAATTGCTTTGCCCAAACCTGTTTTAAAGGAGTGTTGAAGAATTCCCTTAGTGTCAGCCAAATGCCTTTCAGAAACCAGGTTACTACAACTGCTTGGAAGTTCTCCCTTTAAAATGGTTTTTATAACATCTTAATATTAGTCTATTTGTCCTTGGTTTTTTTGTGCAAGGAACTGCTGATGGACAGTCTCTGAAGACTGTGTGTTGGAGATGGGCCACTGCAGGAAGCCATTCATGTAGCTGCATCCTGATATTTAAGTCTCTGCTGATACACCCATACATTTGGCTGGTGTTACCATGTGTGTGATTCCCAGACAGTCCGATACCTTTCAGAATGTATGAGCTCTAACCCTTGTCATCTGCTTACAACCTTGAAATAGTAAGGTGCAAGTTACTACGAAAGTTTCCTCTGCTTTGCTCTAATTTGCCCATGCATAAAAACCTTTCAAAAGCCACCCTGTGATGCCTGAAAGTCTTTTGGCTATGTCAGCCCATGGAAGATGTCAACAAAAAAACTTGGGATTTTTCAGGAAAGCTTCAGAGAGTGCTGGCAAACTTGTTGGTGTAGATATCCATGAAGTATTATTTGTATTTGATTTAATTTCTGGTTTGCACTTGAGGTAAGCTGCAGGAGGTGCTAGTGCAGAAATGTAGCTTCTGTGTGGTTCTTGTTCCTGCACCTCAGTGCACTGGCCTGCTTCCTGTTTACAAGGCAACTGCTGTATCCTGGACTGACTCTTGTGTCAGGGCCAGGTACTTCGGGCCAGAGAGTTTATTGGTTCATGGAGTTACTGCTGTGTAAACAGGAAACTCCCAATAAGTATTACTCAAAAAATTATTTTTAATTAGTGAGTTAATAAGATGGAGGGGGACAGGGAAGGGAACCTTGAGTTCTTGGAAGCCAAGAAGTCTCCTAAAAGATATGAGTTTGGCTGCTTTTTTCCATTGTTTTTTTCTGGTGGTGTTTGTTGCCTGTTCTTTTTTCCCCCTCAGGCTTCTTCCTCCTCCCCCTTTCCCATCTCCTCTTAGGTGATGTGATTCTTATGCTGATAGTGTTAAGGGTGATATCTAATTTTTTTGCCCTGGGTTTCAAGAAGGGTGAGAGTTTTTCTGAATAAATAGGTAAATAAAACCTGATAAATGTTTTGGAAGTGCATGTTGTGAGACAGACTGACCCTGAAGAGTTGAATAGTCACTTTAGTGACAAGCAAGTTAGGACAAGGCTAGGCTTGTTGAATGGTTCCACTGAATCTGGTTTTGCAGAGAGAGACCTAAAAAATTTCCATTTCATAGTCATCACTGCAATTTTCCCTTCTATGAACACTTCCACTCTAGAGAGCAGACTGTTTTTCCAATGTTTGCCTTTTCAAATCCACTAAAGCAGAGTTACATGATACAGCCAAGGTGGTCAGTGTGTTTCTGCTGCAGGATCTGGTGACCCTCTCTTCTATCTTGCCTGTCCTTTGCTTTCAGTTGTGCTGCCCCCAGTCCTCATATTCATCACTGACCTGATTTAAATTGCTTACCTGAAATAAAAGTTTCATTTTTCTTTAATGGATAACTTTCCAGAACGTGAGCTGAAATAGCTGTTCAAGAAGCAGGATGAACACAGAGAAAAGGTGACTATCCCCTTTTGGCAGCAGTGAGTAGTGTTTAGATGTGATCAGTCCAGCTGCAGCCTGATACAGCTTTGTGGGTTTTCTAGATCAGTCTCCTACTCAATCAGGAGGTGGCAGCATCTTGTGTTTGGTGCACGTTTTGATTCCAGACCAACATGAACTATCTTATTTTCTTTGCTGCAGAAAAAGGGTCTACAGTGGTTATGGCTAAAGGAAGGTAAATGCAGGATTTATTTGAGATCACTGGCATGAGAGTGCTGCTTAGGATAGCTAGAACTTGTGTAGAGATGGCAGGATTTGTTTGGGGTGATATTTTAAGTGGTAAATTTTTGCTCCTTATGTGGTGTCTGTTTTCCTGGGAAACAAGAGAGGGTGTAAGGTTGCAATGATGGTCATCCCTGATACGTGTTTCTCAGATCTGTTTTTGGCATTTGTTTTTGCTTGGCCTGAGTTCAGCTGGGCATTTAGAGAGCTATGAGAGCTTCTGCCTGAATCTTATGGCAGCCACAAGGACCTAAACAGACACCTGAAGTTAAGCACGGCCTTATGGTCCTTGCTGAATTGTTTCAAAGTTACTCTTTATGGCCAGTGAGCCCCATACTTGGAGCTCAGCTTACATGCTCTGCTGCACTGAAGGGATGAGGTATGTATTTGGTATTCTCTACTCACTCCTCTCTACTGTGATTTATAGTTGCTGAAAGTACATCTCGCTTCTCAGCTGTCACCTCACTGTAAGTGTATGAACAATTACTGTGTGGTACAAACTGTCTAGCCCAATTAGACAGGGGTTTAAAGAACAAGCTTGACAAGACTAGGTGTCTACATGATAGTATGATAGACCCTATTATTAGCTAGATAGCCCTACCTTAACTTATCCTGAAATAGGTGAATAGCACCCTGATGCAAACCAAGGAATTTTTTCGGTCACAAAAATAGTGTCAAGGGATCTGCACACAGTTAGTATTCACACCCACTGGCAGCAGCACAGTTTAAAGCTGTACATGGTGAACAGAGCTTTCAATAACATCATGGAGAGAACACAGGTCAGGCTTCCCTGTCTTGTGCCAGCATATTTTTCCTCTGTTTTGTCCTGAGGAAGAAATGTGGGTTTTACTTTCTGATAGTACAGTCTTTCAAACAAAAATTGCAAAAGAGGCAGTACCATGTGCTATTTAAGTACCAGACTCTAAAGGTCACCTTTACCAGCTCTGCCTGTTCGTGCCAAGCACAGTAAGGCTTTAGCATGCTGACAGTTCTGAACATCTTCTGCAGAGAGCTGTTCAAGGTTGAAGGTCTGTTTAAGGGCTGAATGTAATCATTGGGATAATATGGTTGGGGAGTCATCTTTAGAGAAAGAAGGAAATTTGTGTTTGATGAGTTCGTAGGGGTTTTTCTGTTAATAAGTAGTTCTTTGGAAGCTTAACCAAAGCAAAACCCAGTTACCCGTCTACCCTTTCTCAAGAGGGTCAGTAGCTTCTTTTCCTACTCTGTTCCCCAACCCCTCTTCAAGTTCTTAATATTTCAGAGCCTAATGAATTTGTTGGGAAACACTGTCTGCATTAATGGTCTGTGTTTGAAAACAAGGTTCAAAGTAGCAGTTGTTCAGAAGTGTGGACTATTAAAACAATATCCATGGAGAGTTGAAGGGCAGGAAGCAGCTAAGAAAAATGCAATCTGTCTTATAATTGTAGAAATATTTGTTTGGCATACATTTCTGGGTTTGGGTAGAGGTTGTGTATATATCCATCTCTTGACCCCCAAAACCTGAACTAATATGAAGGGGACCAAATGTTATGTTTGTTCTAAAAGAAGGGCAGTGTGTAAATAGACATTAGCAATTGCATAAGGAGTTACTGTCTCATTCTGCACATATAACCATGTGGGTAATGGTCAAGTTGAGACGTACATTTTACTGTGGCAGGAAATACATTTGCTCCCAATATAGTTCCCTCTGTACATCTGCAACCTTTATGGTCAGACTTCTGGTTGTGACTAAACATCTTGGTTCAAACTACAAAAGCTGTGCTGATTTAAAAGTGGCTTACTGTGGTCGATGGCAGATGGCTGCATCATCATCAGTAGATAAGCTGGTAATAGCCATTTGTGTCTGTGATAGCTTTTGCTTCTGTGATGGCTGTAGTTTTTTTCCTATGATTTATACTCATGAAACAGGTTGCCCTGTTCTTCACCTCTCATTCCAGCACCAAAAGAGATGTTAAGGCTGTGACTCTGTGTGTTGTCATTACAGTGCAGGTTTTGGCTTGTCTCTTGCTTTTGTACTCTCATTGTCTTCCAGGTGAATCACTGCTGTTATCTGGTATCACACCCTATTTTTAAGCCACAATGCTTCTCTGTTTCTAGGGCTGGTGGAATACTCACGCTTCATAGGACTGGAGTTTAGGCTTGCTCATTCTGTGTCCTGTTTGAATTATTTTAAGTTTCAGATTTTTTTCCTGTGTGACTTTGCTTGTTTATCAAATGGTTATCTGTGTTGCCCTCATTGGATGCTTGGAATCATGAGTCATATAGCAAAACTATGGGGTTTCATAGATAAACATTAGAGCTATAATAGAAGCTGGGGCTGAAAAGATATTGCTGGGTGTTCTGATTCCTCTTCCACCACAGGCATGATCAACTACAGTTTAAATGCTCCTGATTGTTTATTTACAGAAGTTTTAGAGTATCTGTAACTGAAGCTTGGGAGAACAGGTTGGACAATTATTAAGAGCTCAGACACCATAAGGGTGGGTATTCTATTGCCTTTGAGTTTTAGAAGTAGTAGGATTCATACTTTTTGATGCTTTGCCTCACCATAAATGTTAAATAAATGAAAGTCAGTTACCAGGAAGTATCTTGTCTACAGTAGATGAGTGGTAAGAGGTGAAATGGTGGAAGGAAATGATTGGGCTCTGAATCAGTGATCAGAATGAGTATTGACAGGACTGCATGAGATCAAGTTTTGACCTCACATAGTAGGTTTCAGTAGAGCACTGGAAAAGTTGAAGATCAGAGAATTGTTCATCCTTCTCAGGAAATTTTCCATGAATTGAATTCAAGAAGTATTTCTTATTTAAGATGCCATTTGTCAGACTGTGCATATGTCCTTCCAGCATCATTCAAATCAGTAATATTTTAAATTATGTCCTGAAGGGCTTCTGCGTATTTGGAGCTTTAAGTTTCCCCAGTTATGCATATGCCTCCCACACCTCTGCCCCACCAAAACACCCACCATTTTAAACCAGGATACAATGTGGATGACCCCCTCTCCTTGTACGGGGTGTGTTTGCAGTACAGTGCTTTGGCTGGGTAATGTATATGAGCTAACTCTTAATGACTGAGTCCAGCTGCTGGAAGCTGAGGTGCCAGTTGTGTGGCAAGGCTTCCTGTGGGGCTTGATAAGTCTTGATGAAACAGCGATTGTCAGGGAGACAGCACAGGTGTCAAACGTAGCAGGAGGGGCCTTAGGCAACTCCTGTGCCTTCATAGGGTTTGTCCCAGAGAGGAGTTATTGTGGGAGCAGGTAATGAAATGGAATAGATTTGAGATGAAGGTAATAGTGGTTCAGTTCAGAAAAACTTAAGAAATAAAGTCGATCTTTCAGATGTTTTCTGGGAGGATCTACTCACCCACTGTCTTCATACAGCTCTGTGTTGATGCATATGAAAATATGGCTTTTCTTTGCAACCTTGATTTTCTATCTGTCTATTGGACTAAGCTGCTTCTGCAGCCCATTGCAGCTGTACTGAGAACTGTCATTTGTTTGGTCTCCTTTCTGCTCCTCCTCTGCCACCTGGCTTTCTCTGCAAGGCGCCAATAAGTTCTGCTGCAAAGCCAGGCAACTGAGTGCAGCTCACCTTCTCTGACCCAGGTGTAGAAATTCTTCCATGCTGAGATGTTTTTTTCAGGCACAGCTTGCGGGGCAATTATTCAGATGAGTCATAATACACAGATCTAATTTAATCTGCAGGGTGGTTTTGAGTTTGTCAGCACCGTTGGGTCACAAGCTCCACTTGTCTGCTCGTTTCTGATGTAGGATTTAATGTTTCATATTTAGGACACTTTTGCAGGTCTTGGACTCCTCAGGCATGAACTGTGGGACCCAAATGAGCATATTTATGCAGTTTTGTACTTTGAGTTTTGGCTCTTTATTTTTTTTTTCCCCTAGAAGTACTTTGCATTTTCCTGAAAAAAAGTTAACACAAGCCCGAGGATCTTCTGTCCCACATATCCCAGAGTGGAAGCAGATGCAGAAATATGAAGTCTCACTGCGCTGACTTTATCTGCTATATCTTTGTCCTGGTAGTTCAGAAACTGTTTAGCCAGCTGCCTTCTGATGTGTTGAAAAAACTACATATTCTTTTTGTTCTCTGCTCTTGAAATCCCTAGCTATTATAATAAATTTTCAATTCATCTGTAGTTTTTCATTCCAGAACCCTAAGTTGTCCTAAATTTTTTTTAATCTCACCTGCATGACTCCTGATTCCTTGGTTTGTCAGGGGTAACTCTGTCTTTTGAGATTCTAAGGCGAGCTGACCCTGGCCAGCAACTAACCCCAGCTGATGGCTCAGGCCCACCTGGCAGGATGAGGGAGAGAATCAGAAGAGCAAATGCAAGAAAAATTCTTGGGTCAAGATCAAGAGAGTTTAAATGAAGGATTGTGTGTGTGTGTGTGTGTGTGTGTGTGTGTGTGTGTGTGTGCGTGTGCGTGCAACAAGTCATGTAACTTGCTACCTTCCACAAGCAGTGGAATGCCCAGCCAGTCTGTAAGCAACAATTATTTTGGAAAATATGACCCCCAGGACTTTTTGCCAAGCATGATGTTATGTGTAGAGGAATATCCCTTTAATCAGTTTGGGTCAGCTGCCCTGCCTGTGACCCCTCCCAATCTTTTGCCTACCTTTTAGCTTACTTGCTGGCAGGGAGGGGAAAGCTAGAGTGGGAAACAGAGAAGGTCTTGTTGCTGTGCAAACACTGTTCAGCAATAGCTAAAATATTAGTGTGTTATCAACATTGTTTGGATCACAAATCCAAAACACAGCACCATATGGGGTGCTGTGAAGAAAATTAACTCCATCTCAACCAGACCAAGTATACCAGACCAAATATACACTGCTGTGATAGTAGTCTCTGCAATGAGACTGTTTTAATTGCCTCATGTTTTATTTTATAACCTACTAACTGCTGCTTTTGAAGTCTTTTTACATTTGTATCATGTAGCAACATGTTAGTAATTCTTCCGAGTATTGAAGTAGAAATAATAATTATGTGTATATGATAGGTTAATTACCTTAATTATGGCTTTCTTGGGTATTATATAGTTGCTTCAAGTGTGGATATATTAGATAAGAACTTGACAATCCAAAGAGCATCAAAAATAACTTTGCTTTGGGAACAAAAATGTTTAGTTTTTTTATATCCTCTCAAGGTCATTTTGAAGTTGTTAGTTTACTTAAGTTTTAAGGCTTCTATATTTTTTCTTAAAAACAAAGCTTAAAATTACCTTTTCTTAAAGCTGTTCTGTAGAGAAAAGGCATTAAAATATTTCAGTATCTGAGCTATTCACTTCAGCTTAATTGATTCCACTTATTCTGCTGGTCATGCCTATCATTTTGAGATGTGGCCACAGAATGTTTTGTTCAACTTCAGTAACTGTCTTCTATGCTTATGTCTGACAAGGTGGCTGCTACACTGAGGAATACAGAAACCTTCAGTTTTAGTTCCTGATCATGTTGTCACCTCATCTTGGAAGGTTGGATGACAGCTGTCCCTCAATGGGTAACATTCCTAGATTTTGTGGACCCCTTGTTTCTCAGCTGCCCTTTTTCTGTGTGAAAGTGCATGAGCCCTGTTTTGTGGCTCAGCCACCTTAAAATGCTTATGGGATTATTTGTGAAAGGTACTCATTTCAGTTCCTGTGTTACCAAGTAGATCACATCACATCCAGGTAGTATAATTTGATCAGTGAATCAAAAACTCTTAAATGGATGGAGTTAGATTGCATACAGAAATATGGGCAGTATCAAGGCAACCCAAACAACATGAAGTTTGGTTTTCTCAGAGGTAAGAGGGGAACAGTACAGGGGTATGAAACCTAATGTTTTGGATATAATCTCTGCTTGATTGGTAAGTGGCAAAAGGAATGCCAGAGCCTTTGGAACTTGCCACTGATGGAGAGATGCTATAGAGCTGGGGAGCAGGTGACCACACTCCTTGTGATAGAGCAACTTCTTTGGGGAAGGGATTGTACAGGGTTTGCTGCTATCCTGAAACGCACCAGAGTAACAGAATCAAACAAGCAAGAGGGGAGAAGTCTCTTATAAGGGACCTGCCTATACATCGGTTTTATTTCTTTTTTGTTATTTTATTTTATTTTTATTTTGCATAGGCACTTTGCTTTTCCTGCTTAAAAAGTTATTTTTTGTTTCTAGTAAAATTTGCCTTTTTAAGTTGAAAAGTCTTTTAAATTTCTGCAGAGCTTGCCACTCCAGCGATGCAGTTAGGGGGGTCATCTTGGCAGGTGAGACCTGTTACAGATAGCAGCAGACAGCAGGCAGGCTGCTTGGCAGCCCCAGCTGGCCTGGGGTGCACACACACTGGCTTCCTGAGAACCTGCTGGCAAGGAATGCAATGGCTTTCCCTTCTGCTGTTGCATGGGAGAGTAGGACTTGGTTTACATCTGATTTAAAAACTAGACACTGTTAGTGGATTAATAGACTAGGAGCTTTCTGCTTTATTCTAGAGTCAGAGGCTTTAGCCATTAAGCAGTACTTCCATGCCTGTCTTAGGTCTTGCTGTCTGTCTGAATGGCTAGCACTCTTCACTGAGCCAAAGTCAGCATTTCTGCTGCCTTCTCAAAATACCTGCTGTGTGCAGTGAGGCCAAGGAAGTTTGATTTGTATGTGTCCGTATCTGATTGGCTTTTGTTCAGGGCTGTTGGCTTTGTCATTGATCACATCTTTCATGAGAGTTCTCATGTGTCTAGAAGACCTGAGCTCAAACTCCAGCCTTTCATCAGTGCAGGTATAAATATCACCTCCCTTTTTTGTGGGGGCATGGAACAACTGAGGGTAAATACAGAGGAAGTGTGATGACTTTTTTCCTATAAGAAGCCAGGCTGTGAAATGTTTTTCTTCCCATACCAAATAGGATAGGTATGATACCAGTCTGGTAGACATCCAAAACCAGATGTGCTACTTCACTTGTAGCTCAAAAGAAAAATAAAAATATTAGAAGTGGGTATAGTGCCGTGATCAGGGCATCCGCCGTGGGAGATACTGTAAGGATATGCTTATTGCTTGTTCTTTCCCTTTTCTTCTACTGCTTTGTAATGTAGTTATCTAAATGCAAGTTGGGTAAGACCAGAACAGTTGTATCTTACAGTGATACAGGTTTAATTAATGTGGTGGCTTATCTCTTAGTGGCCAATGTCAGTTGTACAGGAGATTATGTCCTTGGGAGATCCTTGTTTTATGACCCATTTGCTGATTGCTTTGCAACATCCTAAGTGAGGATTTCTGCAGTGTTGCCACAGCTGGAGACAAATTCCCTCCAGTTACAAGTAACAGTGATGTCAGCCCAGAACTGCCCTGTTATTTAAAGCTGGATAGTCAACTGCTTGATACTTTTCATAAATATTACACAGCTGTTTGTCACAATCATATTTTACAGCAAGGTAGTAATTCTATAATGTGTAAAAAAACATTGTAAAATCATTGCTTTTAATTTCACTAAATGCCTGTAGCATTTGCATTGTTTGATAATTTTTAAGTGCTGGAACTTAAACCTGGTCCTGCAGGTGTTTAAGTCGTGCCTCCTCTCCAGTGTGAAATCTCTGCCTGTGTGTCATGTTGTCTTAAGCAGTAAAAGTCAGAGAGAAGTTGTTTCCGTTTTTCTTGAGAAAGGATGAGGCTTGTTATGACTATAGGTGCTTAGAAATATTGGCAGAGATATCAGAAAATATAGAATAATTACAACTATCACACTGCATCATTCCCTGATGTTCAAGAGGCATGTTTGGTTGCTTGCTACCTTGCTAGGGGGATTTATCATGTTTTCAGGCCTTGGATTTTTCATCTCATTCCCTCTTGAGGTTTAGCTAAGAACCTTACAGAAATTTTGATACCTGTCCCACTTCTGCTCTTGCATTTATTGTCACGTGCTGGTGGTCTCTGATTTGCCAGCTACCTTACATGTGGAGAAGCAGCATCTTGAGAACCAGTTCAAGTTTTAATGTGCTAACTCTCCTTCCTATCTGCTCACACAAGTCTGAGTCTTCGGGATGGGAAGCTTCTGTTCTCCCCCTCCTCCTGCTCCACTTCATAGGAGTTGGTTTTAAATGTTTGGGTGAATATTACTTGACCTTAGCAAGTGGTAATAGAAGAATGAATAAAATCAAATTCTGCTCTGTTGACATTTACTTTGGGGAGAACACAGGAGTTAATCTATTTCTAAATAAAGGTTCCAGAGTACAAACTTCCCCAGGTTGGTGTAAAGAATTTCCTTAACTTTTTGTTTTGAATGAATCTTCCGTTGCTACTCCTTTAGTAGTAGCAGTCCAATAGTCTGTTGATTCTACTGACTTTCTACATAACATCCTGAAAGAGGATTTATTACCCAGTTTATGTGTTGACTGAATTGTTCATTCAATCTTTACCTGAGCCTTCAATATGTTCCCATTTTACAAACCATAGTTATTATTTTTGCCATCTGCATTTGGAGTTATCACCAGCTTTCTGAAGGGCATCTTCTTAATAGTCTGCCTTCCTCTGCTCTGTGTTGTCTCTTTTTTTCCCCTTGTGTCTACAGCCTTTTATGTCACTAGAGAATAAACTTGGTCCAGGCTTCCAGCATGGTGACCTTAAGCAACCTTAATATTTCTTTAAGTGTTTAACCCATTTAGTTGTTGAGACCTGATGGGAGACACTAAGAATAGGTCCAACACACCCACACTGCTGTCACTTGGAGGAGCGGATGTGTGGCAGACATCATGCAGGTAACATTAAATTGGATAAACTGTATTCTGGAAGATGTCTTAGGCTGCCAGAGCTGCCTAAGAAGAAATAAGAAGGAATAAATTGAGTAATTAACCTGCAATGGTGCTACCTATCTGCTTCTCTTCTTGTTTGGGTTTATTCACTATGGCATATGTTAACATGGTTTGGTACAGGTACCTAGAGAAAATTCTGCACACACATGGGTACATCCTCAGTCTGTACAGTCACCGTTTCATGCTTGGAAAAGTTGTCACAGGAGTAGAATTACCTTCAGCACTGTCTTTTTTTCCTGTTGCCTCTTCTATCAGGAAGAATCAAAGGTTGTTATAACCTTTCAGCCAATTTTGTAGCATCCTTGCTGTGGAAAACTACTGCAAAAGATGGCCATGGACAGCCTTGGTTGCTTCATCAGGGTGTGGAAGGAATGATTGGTGGTAGCCTGCGTGCAACAGGCAGGAATGGCTCTTGGAGGAAACAGGAAGAGCGTGGCTGGTGTGGCACTAGAGAATTCGAGCAAGGAAACTGGCTTATAGGTATTGTGTTGGGAAGGGAAAAGTTAATATATTCATTTAGGTGCAGATGAGACTTGGAATTTAACTAAACTGGTTTTTTTTTTGCTCATGTGAAAGCATCTCTACCCTATGCGTAAGATGCTCAGACCAAGGAGGAAGAACAGTTCTTCCTACTACAAGCTATGGCTGAGCAACAGTGTGAGCTGTGTCAGTAGCAAACAGGACCTTTCTTAATCCTTTGCAGAGCTTTTGGGTGGATTCAGGGTTTAAATATCCGGCTAGAGTGGCTGAAGACCAGTAAGCACAGGTGGAAGCCATAAAACTCAAGTGGAGTTTCCTATCTTCTCATGCCAGACCTCACCATTTCTGGTTTCTTGGGGATATGGGTTTTGTGCTTGCTCTTGCTGGGTTTCCCTCTCCTATCTCCTGTCTCATAGAGCTGGGAAGTAATTAGCTAATGCTTGGCAGATACTCAGTAGTGACAGTCCTGTATAATGTTTGTAAGCTGTAACAAGAAGGGGCTGAATTGAAACTGCCCCTGTTAAATTGTGTGTACTGTGAGCAGCGATACTGGAGCACATTACTGGAGCACTAAGCAGACATATCCCCGAACCAACACTTTAAAAACCTTAGCTTATTGATGTGGTGTATCTGAATATGAATTGCCTACCTATCTGCAGTATAAAACTGTGTATTTCAGACAGATAATCTCTGAGTTCCAGGTATTCAATACCAGTACACCGGAATCCTGGGAAGAAACTGACAATCAGAGCCATTTCCAGTCAGAGACCAGTTCAGCTGTTGGGGTTATGTGATCTAGCAATGGTAAACACCCAGCTAGAGCCAAGTGGCTTCTTGTCATGATGGATTTTCATTGTTTGGCTTCTCTTTATTGGAAGAGAACGAAGAACTGAAGAGAAATAAACCACCCTTTGTTGTTAAATATGTATAGATATATATCATGCATTAGTAACATGTCATTGCAAGCAGCAAACTGAATCTGTTTTTCCTTTCTGTATAAAAGTTTTAGATGGCCAGAATCTAGGTCCTAGTGAAGCATCTTTCAAACAAAGCATATTTTGATACTCCATTTTCATCAAACACCCTTGTCTTTGATGTTTGTTCAGGTGAGAGGAGCTAGTCCTCTCCATGCTGGAGGTGCAACTGAATGTAGCTTGCAATCAAGCTGTCATTTTAAAACCTGCAGTGTACAGAGGAAGGTAGTGCAGTTGTCACCAGAAGTGGAGGTAGGGGGAAGTCAAGGAAGACTGGTTTCAAGACAGGAAGATGGAGACCTTAATCTGAAATATAAAGCAGTGCAGTGTATCGTATTGCAGTCATGGATAATGGTTAGAACAAAGCAGGCTGCTTTACTTAACAGTTAGGAATGTCTAATGAAGTCCTAGTAGCTTAAATGATACAAATGAGTCTTCACTCCTCACACAATTAAGTTTTCCATGTTACTGGCAAACATTACACTTGGAGTAGAGTAACATGAGCTTAGGTTTTCTCAAACTGATTATATATGGATTTTTGTCTGGCTTTAGCAGAGTGTGTGGGAGAATTTTGCCTGTTAGTTTTTATCTTACATCTTGTGGCTAGTGACAGACTGCCTCTTGCTGTTACAACACCAGCTACGCCTCTTTTCATCATTAATTAAGAGAGGTTACATATAAATTAAGTAAACTAGTCCTGGGGCTATTTGTGAGAATGACCACAATGACACAGGACATGCAGGGGAGATGGAGGAAAAAAATGTTCATGGTTAACAGTTTTCTCACATTTTCTTCTAATATTTTTTTCTAATATATTTTCCTTCAGGTTAGGGGAAGGAGTTCATAATTAACTACTAATAATGCTGAAAAGGTGCCGCACCCCAGTGTTACAGGAAGGATGGTTGGGGACGCCGGAAAAAGAGGTGACCTTTGGATTGCTTTTGTTCAACATGGTACAGCTCAGCTGAGTCATGTTCACTGCATGGTTGTTTCTATCCCGTCACAGCACAAAGCAAGATTATATTAGCTTAACATGTTGTTATAAATCAGATGGAAGTAAGTTCAGGTTACCCTGCAGTTTAGAGACTACAGTTTAGCAGATAATTGGTCACTAGCTAATGTATGGTGACTCAACTGATAGCAGGCATCTCTCCTCAGCCTCAGGTCCTTACAGGATCACCTCACAACACTTGTGCCTTGTGATCCTGACTGCCAGCATATGGGGTTAAAGACAGGTCGCTTTGGAAGGCAAGCTTGTGTGTTCAAACATAAGATTCTCAAAGGTGCTAGGCATAGAGCTTGCTGTTTCTTTCAAAAATCCTTGGAGCTATTTGTGTAGAAATGTCTGCTTAATTGCCTGCCAGCTGAAAGCTTTTGCTTTCCATGCAAAATTAAGTCTGAATGACTTTAGCAGTGTCTCCCACAGGTTGTTCTCAATGTAAGGATCCTGGATTATTTATGGTATAAACAGCACTTCCCTACCCGGGCATTAATTTTCCTCCATCAGCCTTGAATTTCCAGGGAGAATATCTGAAGTGTGTTATGCTGCCAGTGTAATGGAAATTTCTGTCCCTGCATTAGAAAGAGCAGTGTCCCCTTGGGTTTGATTCAGTTGTCCTCATATTGGTTTCTAACGCTATCTGAGACACCCTGGGATATCTGCAATGTCCTCTTGGGTCTGGTCAGACCCAAGGATTTGGTCAGACCCTCCCTCTTCGTGAGTAGCAGCTGGAGCCTTCGTGTGATGCAGACACCAGTGCAGGCATAGAGCTGCCTGCTGTTGGCTCCTTTGGTCTGGAAGAAAGAGGCAGAAGAGCCAGTCCAGCAGCACCTGACTGCTATGCTACTGACCGCTTGCCAATGTCAGCTACTAGTGGTTTTACCACAAGTGTGTCAATGTTTGAAGCACAGCTATTAGTAAGAGAGCTTCTCCCCTCCCTCTGCAGCTGGAGACATTGGAAATTTCAGTTTTCCTTTTCAAATGGGTTAGCACTCATTCTGGTCTTCTGGTGGCAGAGACAACTTCAGTTAAGATGTCTTTGAAAAGTCATAATTTTTTGTTGAAGTCTTTTCTTTCTCAAAAACCCAGGTCTTGCTGTCTCATATGGGAATGTCATGTATGGCTGAACATCTTGAACATTCTCATTATCTCCAGCATAAGGTTTAGTGTTGCCAAGCATTTTCTAAGGGTTCTGCCTGGGGAATTTCTGGAGTATTTGAACTATAACACTGTTTACAATGGATGAGCACTAGTCTGTGCAAAGTCAATGCCAAACTCTTATAGAGCCACTCCCATCATTGCAAAGGATTTGCTTTGTGGACTACATCAATGTGAGCGAGTATTACTGCCTTCCTGACTTAAAAATCGTGCAATTTCTAGATTTGCATTCTGCTAGTGCTAACAGCTCTGTTGGATGTATTTTGGATCAAGCACATAGGGTATTTATATGGCTTTAAGTTGTAACAATACTTGTTGTCTCTACAGTGTGGAGGGAAAGAGATTTCCTGTTATTTGTTAGCAACTAAGTCATACAGTCATGAATGCTCATGGTTAGAACATGTGTATTGCAGCACTTACTCATACAAAGCATTTCTTCTAGAATGGGTGCAAGACCAATTTTTAACTGATATTATGCACTGGTCCTGACAAATCCTTTATGTTCACTTTGAGACTCTTGAGTGTATAAAAACTGAGAGGGCTTCCCACATATTGCTGTTTATCAGTTGACTGGGAGGCCATGTGCTGGCCTGAGCTCACCTTGCAGCAAAATTGCCTTGTTCTGTGTGCCATCCTACAGGGAAGCCACCCTTTCAGAAAGGCAGTGTACAGAAGAAAGGTGAAAAGTCACTCTTTGTGCATGTTTTTCTCTCCTGAACAGCACTGTAGTTAGTCTAGCAAAGCTCAGAATGCTTCTCTCAGCGGCTTAGCAATGAAATCTGCTGGGTGAGCTGAGGTAGGTTTACATGTACTGATTTCTTCCTGCCCTGTGGCTTCGTGCTATCAGCCGTGAGGTAAAAGATAGTTTACATAATTAGAAACTATGCAGTCAGTTTTCTTTAAACATCATGTATCCATTTTTGTTCCCTTCCAAATGGTTCTTTTCCTCTGCTTCCTCCACTCAAGCCCAGAGAATCTGGTAAAAAAAAGACTAGTCAAGATGGAGCTAACTCCTTGAGGACGAGCTACCATCCAGGAGTACCAGTGAGATACTCCCTCTAATCCCCTGCAACCAGCTGAGTGTTTTGCCCCTGCAATTGAAGACTTTTGTCTTTGAGAATATGAGTAATGCCATGCAAAAGCACTTAAAGTGTCATAAACAAAATGAATGCATCAGGCGCAATCACAGAATCACAGAATATGTCAGATTAGAAGGGACTCACAAGGATCATCAAGTCCAGCCCTTAGACCTGCACAGGACCATCCCCAACAGTCACACCATGTGCCCAAGAGTATCATCCAAATGCTTATTGAACTATATCAGGCTTCGTGCTGTGGCCACTTCCCTGGGAAGCCTGTTCCAGTGCCCAATCACACTCTGGGCAAAGAACCTTTTTCTAATATCTAACTTAAATCTCCCCTGACACAATTGCAGACCATTCAATGTCAAAGGATTGCTGTTTTCAGGAAAAATGCATGGCTTGCGGTGGAGTTTGGGGCTGCTATTCCACTGCATGGTTTGGTGCTTACAGTATTGCAGCTTTTTGTAATCCCAGCCAATTCTCAAAATGAACTAACAGCTCATGCAGATTTTAAATGTCTAGTTCTTGTCTTCTGTGTCTTGTTAAACTAGACTTTGAGCTCTGTCTTCTCTACTTCTTACCCTCCTATTGTAAGAATGGCTCTCCATTGCTTTCATTCTCTTGACAGCCCTTTTAATGTCTGCTCTAGGTGTAGTTCATCTGTGGCAGTAAAATTGTACATGATGCTCCAGGGATAGTTTGTGTTGCTGTGCATAGCATACTACTTCTGTCTCCGAGTAGCTCATCTCCAAAACTGACTAAATTTGTATTCTCCTTTTTGATGGCTGGATCATAATCCTGGCTTCAAGCCATTTCTGGATTGCCTACAGCATGGTCATGTATTTTCCCCTTTTCTGTGGGTGATCTTTCAGAATTTGAGTTGTTGTTTAGCCTACAAGTGTTGATCTTGCACTTCACCCTATTGCATACTATTGTGTTTACTACTAGATTCACTTTTGAATTAAATACTGATTTTTTTTTTCCATATCCCTAGGATCCACTTCAGCCTCTGTGTACTGTTATATTAGCCTGAGAGCTTTCAGAGCTGAATTTTTTCTCCTTTGTCCTTACTTATAGTAACTATTTTGATGAGACCATGCTATTAGGTGTATAAGCTCTTTGAGCTCTTTAGGATGCTCTTCTACAAGCAGATGACTGGGGGCTGTGCCTTCAGAAGAGAGTCTGGGTGCAGTGTGTCTCACACTGTGCACACCATCTTTCTCTCTGTCAGTGGAGCGTAGGGGTCACTAACCACAGCAGCACCAGGCCCTGCAGCAGGTCCTTGACTGTCCACTCAGTCCAGGTCTGCTCCCCTGCCAGCTGGGAGCGGGGAGTGACTTCTGTCCATTTGGCTCTGAGGTGTTGTCCTGGCATCCCTTGCAAATGTCAAAGAGCTATGTAACCAAGGTCTCTAACATTACCCAGATGGACTCAGAATTTTCTTACTGACTTATCTCTGCATATGCACAACACAAGAGCTGGCTTGCCACTGCCAAAACTTCTCCCCTTGTAGTTGCTGCATGCTGGACTGTGCTGGCCTGGCTCCCTAAACACATGGTGCCTAGCAGTGTCTGTGCAGAGCAGAGATGATTGAGAGGGATGGAGGCTTCTTCTGCTTAAGTCCGAGAACCTCATCTCTCCCCATGTAAGGGAGGTACCCAATCTGTTTGTAACATGCAGACACAACCTGAGAAACACAGCTGTCACCAGCACTGTTTGATTCCATGTCCACACCCAAATGTTTTGTGAGCCTGACTCTCTGCACCAGCATTCTCTTTTTTTAGCAACCCAAACCAGGGCCTGGCCCACCCAGTTTCAGCAGGCAGGAAGGGTGAAACATCCTGAGAACCCTGCCTGACTGCAGGGAGCTCTTCTGTGTGCTCAGCACAAAGATATTGCTGTGTTGTTATTGCAGGCCTGTTATAGCTAAGTATTCCATGTGTATGTCTCCTGCTTTAGTGTAAATATGTACAAGTACTGGGGTGAGGGCAGTCCTCTTATATCCAAAAGAAAAGAAAAAAGAAGTAATCCTTAAAAATGCTGTGTTCCAGCTAGTAAAAATCCTGAAGCATGGACTGTCAATGTTTGCAGTGGAAGGTTGCCCCTTATAGAAAGATTGTGTCCCACCTTGTGTACTTTTTGCGGTACTGAGTGTTAAAGGGTACCCAAAGCATGGTCTTCACTTTTCTGTGTTTCCTGCATATAACAAAGCTCCAGGCTTACTAGACAAGTCATCTGTGATTGCTGCTGGGACACTTTGAGTGCAGGAGGGAATTTGGATCAGTCTGCCAGAATAAGCCCTCTCTGAGTGCTGACACTGTGAGGTGCAGGCAGTTGTATACAGCCTGCTGCATACTGTGTATACAACACTGTCCTTGCTGGTGATGGTCTAGTGGAGCTCTGCACAGCATGGACAGGAGCAATGAAATGCAACAGGTCATGGGTTGTGTCCTTCACATGTTGGTGGCTAGTTGCATGTTGTCTTTGCTCCGTGTTCCTTTATTTGTTCCTATAGCCTCAAATTATCCTTGCTCTTTTCTGGAGGCATGAGAATAATATAAATTTCCATTTTTTTTTCCCTCTGATTAGGGGAGTTTAGTTTCTTGTCATTTGTAGCAGCTTCAGCCTACATGGACAAATGATCCAAGGTTTAATTTCCAGTATTTTTGATTCTCATCTTACTGTTCCTCAGCACCACTTTCCCTTTCCTGATTTAGAAACCATAGCTTGAGATCATGCCCACTTCTATTTGTTTGAGCCTCCTTCTTCATTACAGACTACTGATAACCTGGAATTATTTTTGTTCTCTTATTTTTGTTGTTAATTTCACCTTTTGCAATAGGAATAAGTTAATTAAATGTCTCTTTATTTTAAGACCATCTGTGTAAAACAATTATGTTAACAGAAAACACAAATACCATATTTCTTTTCTTTTTGGAGTCATCTTTCATCCCCTAGGGATGTATCTAAATCCAAAAACAAATTATAAGGAGGGATATTTTTTCTTAATCTCGCTGTTCCTTTTCCTCTTTTTTATTTTACCTTTAAAAAGACTTGTATCTTAGTCTCCAAGCACGTGTGTTGTTGCCTGTACCTGCCTAGTCGCCCCTGAAGTAATGTGAAGAAATCTTCAGCTAGTGGGTATCAGCACAACTTAGTGCTGGGTAACCCAGAGAAGTTGAGATGATTTGAGTCATCAGTAGACCTGCACCAGCCTATCAGTTTCTGTTCTTGCACTAAGTCCTACCCAGGCAATTCATTACAGCAGCAGCCAGTTGTTCTGGCTTCTCAGTGTTTCAAGAAGAACTGCCCAAGGAGAGGTTAAATACCGTGGTGATAGCATGTACTGTGGGCAAGTCTATGTCTCAATAGCATTTACGGAAGAAAATGAGAGCTGTCGCGGCAAACATGATGAGGAGGAGTCACAGGGGTTGCTGAAGCAATTCTGGTGACACATTACTAGAGCAGGATCTTGTTAACGGATTAGTGTTTAAGGCAATTCTTCAGCATTCTGCAAGTCAGGGCAGTTCTGGATAATGTACATTTCTCAATTAGGGAAGAGACTGACAAGGTAGCAGGAGGCTCCAAACAAAAAAATTTCTTCACAGTAATTTAATAAGGAGGAGAGTTTTTTTAGGATTAGCCCAAGTGAGAGACTGGGTAAATGCTGCTTGACTCAAGCCTCAGATGAAACTATACAGTTTGCTTTTAAGGGTGCAGGAAACAAAACAAGGGTGCAGGAACAAAAAAAAAAAAAAAGTGAAGGGCTAAAAACATTAAATAATTACTGCTGTATCCACTGCCTTTGGATCCCCCTCCATCTGTTTGCAATATGCGTGAGTTCAGTTAAGTTGGTAGCACAGCAATAGAAAAGGACAGCTGAAGATTGAAGTTTGCTTCTGCAGTAAGCTCTACTGTAAGTAATGTCCTGCTTGTACACAAACTGTTTGGACGGGCTGCTGCTGAACAGAATCTTGGATATTCTATAGCTTGTGCTGATACAGTTCTAGCAAAGCAACCTATTCTGTTAGTGATTTGTTGGGGGCAAGTCAAAGCAGTGTTCTAGAAGGAGGAAGTTACCAAATGCCTTTTCAAAGTCTGAAACAGCACTTACCTTTGTTTGCTTATGGCTCTCTTAGTGTATTGTTTATGCAAGGAATGAGAATGAAGTCATAGGATGTGGGATTATTTAGGTGACAGTAAAATGACACTAAACGTACCAGAGCATTTGTGGACCAGATGGGATAGTGAGCACTTTGTGGGGAAACTCCAATCTCTGTAAGCTATGTAGGAAATTTTGGGGATTAAGATGAAGCTGTGAACCTGCTCTGCGAATCTGTCACATATCTACTCCTTCATGGGTTTTCTTCGTTGTCTTTAACAACAGAACCATGGTTAATTAAGTGACACACATGCCTTGCTACCATAGGGTGTTTCTGCTCACTTTTAAGACACTTTTAAGAAAATTAAAAACTAGTAGCTTTGTATTAAGTTTTTTCATGACACAGTTCCTGCAGTTACTGTGCCTGAGTTTTACTTTGATTATCATGTTCAGGGGAACCTGACCTCAATAAGATTATCTAGTTTGGACATACCAGGTAGACCAAGACTCAGCCCAGAGCAGAGTTCAATGGAAAACTTCAAGTTCCAAGCATATTTTGACTTGAATTAAACAGAAAATTAACAAAATAAATTTCCCAGTAAATTCTCTGACAGTGGTAATTGATCACAGCCCTATGACAGTCTCAGCTACAGCAGCACTACCAAGTGAAAAACCAAATGTGGATGAAGGTCCTTGCACAATGAGAACTTGTCTCCCAAAGTTTCATAATGAAAGATACTCCCTTAATAAAATCAGAAAGAAAAAGAAAGGTTTAGTAGCTATCATTTGTGTGGGCCTGATAAGGGATGTTCTCTTCTGGGAAAGGACACTCAAATTTAGGGGCAAGTCAAGTCATAAGGTGTGTTGGGTGTATACTGTGTTTTTTTCTTCATGTAAAATTTTGAATATGCCTTTCCTGAGTACTTTAAAAGAATTATTTAAATAATTCTTAATTAATATTTAAAATGTTGCTAATATTAGTGTGCCACTAAGAAACTTGTGTGCAACCATGAGGAAAAGCATAACCTATGGAATTTGGACTCGCATTTGTAACAGTGGGTAGCAACAGAGCTGTGTTGCAAACTTTTTTGTGACTTTAATTATACAGGCCTAACCTTTTCCATTCCAATTTACACTGCCTGTAGGCAGCCTGTCTTTCCTGAACTGGCTGCAGATCACAACTGCAACAGAGCTGCAGTGTCCTGCACTGAGGACTTGAACTCTCTTTGACTTGTGGCTACCAAGGTGTGGTGAGGTCCCCACCTCAAGAGCTCTACTTGTATTGACTTTTCTTTCAAGGAAGAGCAATTTGTCTGGCAGGACCCTCTGTAAATGCAAATGTTCTCTCAGGAGATTTCTATTATAATGTTAATTTAGGACTGTTATGAATAAAGTGGGTTTTGTTTCCTTGGCAGGTGGCTTGGTAACTGAGCAGCTTTAGGGGAGAGAATATGAAGAATATGCTTGGCTCATCAATCACTGCTGCACTATTGTCATCCCAGTGTCCACATGTGAAAGAAAAAGTAACTTTCTGCCTTGATTTCAGGTAAGTTCCCATTGTATACCATACCTCACTTGCCAAATTCTGGGAGAATCTTGGAAAATTATAGTGCATGTCTGAAATTAATTTCAAAAAAGACAGTGGCAAATTTTGGTCACATGCAAGGTATGAGGTGCTGTTACTTTAGCCTCTTTCAGACCAGAGAAATGCCATCCAGCTTCCCTGAGGGGCCACAGCCCCTTTCTGGAGTCCGATGTGTCATCAAATACAGACACTACACAGAGAGGGCTTTCTGTAGCCAGGAACTGTTGCTGCAGAGCACAAGCTTCCTCTGTACCTGAGCCTAATGCATTGTTGAGTGCAGAGAAGCATGGTACCTACAGCTTCTTTGCAATTGGACTAGATGATCCCTGTACTGTTGAACTGTTCTGATGAGAGTGTGCCGTGGTTCCTCAGGTGACTAACAGCCAACTAAAGACACCAATACCTCCTTCCTGTGGTTACTGACCTAGCTAGGCAGGTCAGACCACATTTTGCTTGGAAGACATATGGGGAAAACATTGATTCCAAGCTGGCAGTTGTTCTATCACAGGACTAATAGTACTTTATTGTTGTTATGAAGGAATGTCTGGCGGTTGAATGAACTAGATCCTTGTGGAGTAATCAATGGAGGACACCTAGGGAATATGAGATACAGCAGTCAGATTATAGTGCTTCCTGAGAGCATTTTTTTAAACTTCTGGTGTTTTGAGTCAGGGAATTCTTGAATCACAAAGGTGAAATCATCATACTTAAGAGCTCTTTGTGGCATTTTCTTCCCTGAAAGATTATTCCCTTTGAATGTGTAAAATATTTGACATTTTACATTCCTTGCATGCATCAAGGAATCACATACCTGATCTGATATTATATGACACTATTTTCTTTTTTTAAATATGCTGCTCTTGTTTGAAGTCCCAGATGAATCAGGAACCAAGTCTGTTCGGTACCTGACAACTGAACCATGTGTGGCTCTTTCCTGTCCCTTTTTACCAGCTGCGGTTTCTGCTTCAGGGAAGTCTTGTCAGTACAAGAAGGTATTCAGACACCTGGTGCAGAGAGCAGGACTATTGACCAGGAATATTACATCCTTTATCATTTTAGTGCCTTCCTGCCATGAAACTAGGGCTAGAAAAGCCTTTCAGTGTCCTGAAAAAGCCTCCTCCTTCCTTAAGCAGCAATGGGGTTTTTGCCTGCCGGTGAGGCTGTTCAGGGATTGCCATGATGGCTCTATGTTGTGCATTCTCCTACCCACGGCATAATCAAGTTACAAGAAAGGGCTCTATGTCTGAGGATCATGGGGTGCCTGGAATGAATATGTCTTTGCACCATGTACACATGGGTCAGGTAATCATGTGACACTTGATACTTTACCTTGGAATTGTCACCCTCTAGCTAGGCTTCTGACTGCATTTCTCTTGCACATCTGGACTGACTCGGGTGTTCCTATTTGGGATGGCAGTGCAGCTTCCAGTTAAAGAATTGAGAAACAATTACATTTTATGTAATGTTTATTCATTAACAACTATATTCATCCTGTTTTGTAATAATTGATGCTGAGACATTGTCTGAACTTAAATTATGAGAAGCTGAGGCTTATCTTTAGCCGATGTTTTATTCAAAAGAAGCTGACCTTCTCTGAAGACAGTCTTCCTGTTACTTGGGTATGAACTTAATATAAGGTGAAAGGAAGAGCTCCAGTCATGTAAGGTGTATTTGCATCAGTGTATTACTAAGCTGGTGATCCCTGAGCTGTAGAGGGGTCAAAGGAAGGTCATTAAAGTGGAGGAAAAGAGTCCCTAGAGGTTAAAAAGTTTATTGCAGCAGAGCAAAGAAAATATGTGCCGCATATGTATCTTGTGATATTCTGTCTTCTTTACTTGCTTTCTGAAACAAATCTGTATATAGGGCTTTGTGGTCACACATATCTTCTAGTAAGTTTGGGGGTAGTGAACAAACTTAAAATTGAAAAAAGGGTTCCCAAGAAAAGATTGAGAAATGTTACTTTATGTTAACTTTAGGTCAGAGTTTGTGCTTGTGTTAATTGATTGCCAGCTAACTTGCTGTCACTAGCAGAAGTGGAAGTTCTTATTTAGACAACCTGCAAATATTTATATCAGAAATGTTTATGACATAGAAGAATTTTTCCAGGACAGAAATGTGTGTATCACTAGGTGACCACAATTAAAATTATCACCTAAGGAGTCAAAGAAGAATGAAAAAATTGAAATTAGCTATTGCTATGAGGGCAAATTCTTTTCTGGCCAAATGACCAATTTCAACGAAGTTCAAGGGAGTTAAGAGGCACATGCCACTGATTATCCATCCATTTATGTCAACTCTCTATCTGGCCTAGGACTAAACATTGTTGCTTTTGAACATGCAAATTTTCTGCACTGGTCCTACCCATAATTTCTGATTTGTTCTTAATTATACCAAAGAAGGAAATACACTCCGCGTCCTTGCAAAATTTTCATGGCTCTTCTGATTTGGGGTGTTGCAGGGTGTAGCTAATGCTCTGAAAAGGCTTCAGGATTCCTGGATGAAGGGTGTGATGAAAGAAGTGTATTGTTATTGTTTTACGGGAGGAATCATGCTACTCGGTAAGCCTCTGTCACTGAGACTTGCTGGACTTGTTTGTTCTGACTTGCCTATGACTCCTTTCTTTCTTAATTCAGGAGATAAAGCCTCAAGTCTATGCTGAGATGCTGCACAGTGTGTTGTGATGTTCAGGATAGTGCATCTCCTGGACAGAAGAGCTTCTTGCCAACCTCTCAGTGGTACACAAAGGTAAGTGCCACAGGCTTCTGTCTTGCTCCTTGGTAGTTTGGGCAGCATGGCTACATTGTGTGTGAATTTATAGGGTAGTCTGAGCTTTGACCAAGATTGTGGGGAGAATGGCACCAGTTCTGAGCTTGCTTCTGATTTGATCTGCCTTTCATCCATCAGTAATTCTTCTGACATTTCAGCCTTTCTCCTCATCTAAAATGCATTTGTTCTCTGAGAATTCCCCAGCTCCTCTGCAGCATGGTGTGACAAACTGAGGTGGCCTATGTGGATAGCAGGTGAGAGTCATCTCACTGTAACTTGACTCTGATCTACTGTCTGTGCTGGTGCAGTTAGAATGCATTGCAGTTTCAACTGCTGAACTAGAGGATGAGTGGAGAACAGTTGGTAAAACTAGCTTCTTGTGCTCTTGTTTATTTTCACGGACTTTGTATGCAGCCAGTGAAGTGTTAATCTGTGCAGAATCAGCTTGGGAACACACCAAATCTGGCGCCGGACTGTTTCGCCCGCCCTGTCTCGGAATGAAAATCAAACTGAAAACCCACAAAGACTACAACTGCTAGTGTGGTGCCTCATTTTTGAAGTAGATTTCAACCAGTCTAAGAAGGACAAAGGGAGGCAGGCAGAGCTATTTTTGAAGGCTGAAAAGCAGAGACATACTGCCATAATCTGTGACTGCCAAACTAACAGAACAAGATACTTTTCTATGACCAGCGCGGCTGGAAGTGGAAATTGGAGCAGTAAAGATGATGTAGAAGTTACAGAACCTTATCCTAAACCTACTATAATCAGTGGCTTGTACTTAATATTTTCTTTACACTGATATGGCCTCTGACATGTTGATGCAGATTGTAAAATCCTTATGCAGTGAGTAGACCTCCTACTTCTATTAAAGCTGATTTCAGAACATGGGACTCTTTCTCAAGATGTTACGTGTGGCAGTCAACTGTAGAAAGACACAGTATTGATCAAGGATATTTCAGTTGTTGGCATAACAGTTATATCCCACAGACTATTGAAGTGGTACAGGAACCTACCTCTATTCCAACAACTGAAGAGTTCCTAACTTCCAAAGAGTTGTATGCAAAATGGATGAGAGCATAAGGAACAACAAACCTTTTGTGCTGACTGCAAAGGTGATCCAATTGTCAGGGAAGCTTGTAAAAGCACCATTTTGCCATCATGGATATAATAATAGTAAGACATCCCAGAGACTGAAATGCTGCCCTTGAATCTTGATGCAAGTAACCAGAGCAGTATTTGGAGCTGTTGTCTTTACCCAGCTGAAGTGTCTCTTGGGAAGCAGCAAGACCTTGGTAAAATTGGATGGTTAAGGGGAGGAGCTCAATTAATAAGTGGCAAATACATTACTGATGCTTTATCTGACTGCAGAGGGGTGGCATGCAGCACCTACTGTTTTTGTGGGATGTTCAAGGGTGTGGGGAGATCAAGCTGATTCAGTGTGACGCATAGAAGAACACACATTTCGTTTCTCTCAGCAGATCACTTTAATGTTTAGAAGTCTTCCATCATATCAGAATTGCTTTAGGAGAAATTAAACATTGAGTATTTGAGACTGGTGGGTAACTGACCTCATCCAAACAAGGGTGTCACAGTACTTAGGCAGGCACTAGCTTCTTCTGTTTCAGTTCTCAAAGTATTAGAGGTTGTTGTCCCATTCTTTTAAGTGTGTGTGTCCTGAGTATGCCACGAAAGAGCATAGGAGATGTGTTAGGTTGGTGTGGTTGCTTGTGGTAAAGGTGGGAGTGAAATCAGAATATCTTGCTTTGTGGCACTGTGTTTTTGCTAAAGGCCCCCTGCACTGAGCCAGATGTATTCCAGTTGCTGCCATTCCCGACCACCCTGCCAAGGCAGATAGCTTCAGGGACCCAGTTTGGATTTTCCAGTCTCACCCGCCAGGCCAGAAGATTAATCTCTTCAGTCGTCCTGTGAAGAGTGTCTAGTAAGAATGATTGTAGACATGTGCCTGAATCCAACATTGACTGGAAAAGCTGGATATGGCCACAAATGTGGAGAGATCCGTGAATGAAGATGTGCCACCCAACCTCTGCCACTGGCTCTTCTGAAAGTATTGGATTATCAGTTAGCAGCTGTATAATAATAAAAAGTACAATAATAAATTCATTATAGGAAGGCAGCAGCAGATCACATAGAAGAGGTTGCATGTTTTTGTCTGTGCAGAGTGTGGCAAAACACTTCACTAAATAGCTGGTACCAGAAAACATTACTCTAAAGGCAAATCTAGTTTGGGGTGCTATGAAGACTTACCTTAAGAAGTAAAAAAATGTCGAGGGCAGATCTGAAACAAAACAGGGTAGCTGTTCCCTGCTTATCCAGCAGCTCAGTGACTAGGGACACATGATAAAGTTATGCTTCCTTTTCCTGTCTGAGCAGACATTTTCTGATCAGTTTGCTGGTATCTCTTGCTGAGGCTTTTGATAACTCACAGTAACTCAACCAGAAGAGATGGATAAGCTCAATAGAGTGAATCAAGTCCTGTCATGCAGAGGTGGGAGCTGAACATTCATTGTGAATGAATATAGTAACCTTTTAGGGAATTTGGTACATGATGAGAGAGGAAAAACAGTTTGTCACCTGTGTATTGTGCTTGTCTTTTGTTTTTGGGTAAATGTTCCAAATTCAAAGGTAAAAAATTCCTTTGGTACTGATCAGGAGTCCAACTTGAAATCTTATGTGTTTTCTAGTTGATTTCACAAGGAAGAACAGACAATTTCATCAAATTTCAAATTTCAGTGCAACGCCTCTTCCTAATGTGCCAATAACTATTGATGTAGCTTTATTTCTTGCTGTATTTCACTTATTAAAGTGTCCTGTATTGAGGTTTGATTTAATATCTAAACATATATATCTAAACATAACATTAATGTATTTTAAATGTTTAATTCTATAAAAACATAGCTACTTTCATAGTAATCATTTTGTTGTTCTTTTTTTTTTCAGTAAGGAATAACTTTTTGGTGATTAAACCACAATATTTGGCTCAGACCACAGTGTGTAAGCTAAGAGGCTTAATAGTTTGCTTTTCCAGACCCAAATTAACTGTGATATGAAATGGAGAGATGCTGCTGTCTCCATGGATTATCTTGGGCCCTTTGGGAATGGTGCATGTTTTCAATGGGAACAGGGATTTTTCGCCGATAGTATTGCCAAGATAAGCAGTTTTGTACTGAACTAAAAGATCTTGGGTTTGAAACTTCTCACAAATTCACTGCAGACTGAGAGCTGCCAGACAGGCAGTGAGGAGGTGGTTTTCAGGACAGAGAGGATTTGGCTTTCCAGGTGTCCCAGGGGAGTTTGGATGCTGATCTCTTGCTAAGGTTTGCTCCTGCAGTATGAGAGTTATTCACGCTAGAGAGTGAATGGATTGATGTTACCTGAATTCCCCTGTCTGCCCCACTAAGAGTTAGTTTGCAACTTACTGGAGTTTGGGCAATAAAAAAAGTCAAAGCATGTGATAGAAGGAAGCAAGACCTGTGGGGCTGTAGAAAACACCTGACTCTGGAAGGCGTCTACACAGACAGCTATGGTATTGGGGGCCTTCTGAGGAAAATACCTGTCTATTAAGTACAAGCACTGCCTCTTTGGCACAAAAAGAAAGAAATCATGCATCCATGGTTGAAGGCAATGAAATAATTTCTGCTTCTGCTTTCATCAGCATTGCAGAGGATCAGTGCTTCTCTGGTCAGCTAGTGTCGATGAAGCAGGATTTGCTTGGTTATTAGAGTGCAGAGAAGACCATGTCTGATTCCTAAACAGGGGGTCCCACCTGCCACTATACTATTTAACTATGGAGCTGGTTGTCCCAAGCACAGGAATCCATGTCAGGTGGTTATTCTGGTAAAGCATGACAAGCTTGCCTTCTGTGGCACAATAGCAAAAAGGCTACGGGAATAAAGAGCTAGTTGGAAGTGTAACATGTATGAATGATGAATGCGTTGAGTGGACATAACCTGAACAAGAACTGGCTTTCACTAACCATCCTAGCCTCTCTCTCAGCAGAGCTAGGCCAACCTAGTTGTGAGACAAAACAGACGAAACCCCCTCAAAATATGGGGGCTGCTGAGCTGGCTTCTGCACACAGACAGTACAGTTGAAGGATGCTGACAATTGTACAGTGTAGGAGTTGGTGAGACTTGGTGCTTCCATTGCAAAAGAAATTTTTTTTCCTGTTCTGTTACTTATCTTAGCAAGATGGAAGTTGAAAACATACTGGTAAAGGGAGGAAACATTCTTGGTTTTGAAAAGATATTTCCACTTTAACTTGTATCTCCTATATACAAATATATACTCTACATGCAAATTATTTACCTCTATGGGGATGTCGGTTGACATCTTGGGGGTGTTGGTTGATGAGATTGAACATGAGCAGGCAAGGTACACTTGCAGCCCAGAAAGCCAACCATGTCCTGAACTGCATCAAAAGAAGCATAGCCATTGGATCCAGGGAGGTGATTCTGCCCCTCTACTCCGCTCTTGCAGAGTACTAGAGTACTGCATCCAGTTACAGGATTCTCAGCATATTCACAGGATGCAGGACCTGTTGGACCGAGTCCGGAGGAGGGCCATCAAGATGATCAGATGTCTGGAATACCTCTCCTATGAAGACAGCTGAGAGAGTTGGGGTTGTTCAACCTGGAGATGAGAAGGCTCCAGGGAGACCTTATAGCACCTTCCAGTACCTAGAAGGGGCCATAGGAGAGCTGGAGGGACTTTTTACAGGGATAAGACAAGGGGAATGGCTTTAAACTGACAGAGGAATTTAGATTAGATATTAGGAGGAAACTCTTCACTTCAAAAGTGGTGAGGCATTGGAACATGTTACGCAGAGAATATATGGATGCCCCATCCCTGGAAGTGCTCAAGGCCAGGTTGGATGGGGCTTTGAGCAACCAGGTCTAGTGGAAGGTGTCCCTGTCCATGGTAGAGGGATTGGAACTGGATGATTTTTAGGGTCCATTCTGACCTAAACCATTCTGTGATTCTGTGATATGAAAGCAGAAATATATGGAAGTGCTTCCTTTAAACTGTTTTCTGAAAATAATTCAAACTGAAATCAGTATCAGAAGAGGACTAGGCTTTTATTCCTTATCTCCCATGTTTTCATTTCCCCTGGCACTACAGCAGTTCCTGAGGTATCTGTTTCTCTTTGCAAGCCTGCATGACCTGTAGAGAACAAGTAGTTCTGAAACATTGGAGGAGAAGCAGGTCTGTGCTGCCAGTGTTTGTTGCTGTAGCTTGTATTTGCATGAAAAGGAAATAGAGACAGACTGTTGGAAGGACAGTGCTGCTTGTGAGAGCGTAAGTCCCACAGGCAGTGAGATGCTTGGCTTTCTGAATCTTAACCTTTGTAGCTGAGGCATAAAGCCATGTCTTGAGGAAATCTGTGTACATTTCGAGAAACATAGCAGTTATAATACCAGAGTACTGTTACCTCAACATCTGCAGAGTCAGCTACATGCCAGCAGGGCTGTGCTGTGCTTGCTCTGTGCCAAGAGCAATGAAGAGATGGTGCTCCAATTGCCATTCAGGTGGAAGCACACCAGGGTGAGGGCAGTTGCAGCACAGGGAACCAGTCTGATTGAGATGGATGGTAGTAGGGGCTCAGGATGGAAGCAAAAATTCTTCAGTGAGGAGAGCAGAATCAGATGCTAAAGCAGCATCTTTCAAGCATGAGAGGTGGCTAGCTGAGGAGGGGCAGAGGCATGTTGCTGAAGTAGGCTGTTCTAACGAGCCAAGAGGCTTGCCCTTGAGGGTAATAATTCACTGCCCATGAGGTAGCCTGCAATTCCATAAGCTGGGACTGTGAAAGGCTGTGAGCTGTGAGATGAGTATGGGAGTGCTCCATGGGAGGCTGCAGTGTATTAAAGAAACAAGCAGAACAGTCCCACTGGTCTTGGGTTTTAATCTGAATCTCTCCATCAGTTAAACCCTCAGGGTTAATGGATAGTTTATACAGTGAATGTCTAGATGTTGAGGAGTCAAGGCATCACTGGAACCAGTTGAGTTCCAATGTGTGTTATTCATATGCTTTTATTGCAAAGAAAGTAACCTTTGCCAGCCTGGGATTTCAGGCTCCTATCAACTGCCCTACAGTCTATTTTGTGGAGCCTTGCCATCAGGGAACTGAGCCCCTCTAGTGGGGAGAAAACTCAGGCTGTGCATTGCTAGAATTGCACCTTGCACTGTAAAGTAGGAGCAACAGAAGGAGAGGTACAGGGCTTCTCTGTAGTATGTGACTCTGAAGCAGAAGACTTGTTCCTGGTCACCTGTCCTGTGTATTTTGGTAACACTAAGCTGCTGCTTGTGACTACCTGAAATTGTGATGCTGACTAAAGCTATCATGTTTAACTTTTTTTTCCCAGTATGCCACCTCTTTCAGCAGGTAAAAATTAGCCTGCTTCCCTTAAGTAAGGGACTAGACTGGGATACCTGACAGCACTCTGACTAGCCAAACCCAAGGTTTTATGTGAGAACGTTAAACTTTTAGTTGCTTTCAACTCCCCTGTCACTTGCTCAGCCCACCCTGACTGTCTGCAAACCTCTCAGCTGCTTCCTCTGTAGTGCTATTTTGTTATTGGGGGTTTTTTTGTTACTGTTGTCAGTTTTTGTTTTTGTTTTTGCTTTTGTTTTTGTTTGCTTTGCTTGCCATCTCTTGCTTGTGGCTTTACTTGACTTTCTTGCCATCAGAGCAGAGTGTATAACAACATTCTGCTTTTCCACCACTTCACTGTCTTTTGCTTTTGTGCACCATACCCTTGCCTTCACTGCTCATCTGCCCCCTCAGATAATTTCCTAACACAGAACCTCTACTGGTATCCAGCTCTGTTTTTATTGTGCCTTTTTCTTTGACACCTTCTAGTCAGAAAAGCTGCACCGACTTATTTTCTCTGCCTGCCTTTCTGCCTCTTCCTGTCCCCAGCTTCTCAGATGTTGCTCAAAAATGGCTGTGCCACAAGCCTGAAAAGGGGAAAACAGCGTTTAGTATGTCTGGTCCACAGCAATACAAACACAGATCAGTGGGCGTAAAACAGCGTGGTGACTAGCCAGCTCAGTCCTCCTCCCCAGGGCTTCTGCCATTTTTCACTCCAGGCATGTCTGAGAGATTGTCTCACATGTTTTTCTGTTACCTTGTACTAATGCAGACCATGATGTAGAGACTCAGTATGTAACATGACAATTACCACACAGTGTGTTGTGGAATTACTGGGGATCCTAAATATTGTACTTAGGGTTTTGCATCATCCTTGTACAAAGTTACTGAGGACATGTGAAAAATGCAGTTTTCCTAATATTCTCTTACTTAATGCTGCACTGGAGGACAAAAGTGGAGGAAAAGGGCTTATGCGCCTTTGTCCATGTGTGAGTCAAGTTCTCAACTCCTTTACAGATCCGCTGTTGGCTTTCAGCAAGTGCCTAAGTCTGGATCTTGTTGCCATGTCACATTTACACATGAGTAGCTCTTTCTCTGACAGACTGTCTGACAGGAGACAAGATGTGGTCTCTTACAATGTATATGTGGCTTTGTTGCAATAAACCCCAAACCCTGTGGGGAATCAGTGGATATTACTACTCATACCAACTAAAAATAACCAAAGCTCTCTGGTAGTCTAGAGTATCCTTGTTGCAGAAGATATTTCATCAGTCATGAATTATTATATTTATGTTCAGTTTAAGTATCTGTGTGGGCAGTCAGCTGCACTTGAAATCTGTATAATATTTCTCGATGGGAAATTGCCTCTACAAGCAATACCTGCAAAACTCTTTCTCAGGGTGTATGTGAGGCAACTGAGGCAAGTTAGAACACAGGAAATTCCCACTAAATATAAAGAAAAAGCTTTTGCCATAAGGGTGGGCAGAGACTGGACCAGGGATCCTGAGAGACTGGGATATCTTTGTCCTTGGAGACACTAAAACCTTGACTGGACGAGACCTGGAGCAACCTGCTGTAGAGGGACCTTGTTTAAACAGGCAGTCCAGGGCCCTTCCCAACATCCCTCATTTTGTGAGGTTTTTCAGCTGAGTTAAGCTGTGTACTCAGGATGTGCTATTGTCTTTGTACTAAAGCTGAATTTTTCCATGTTGTTTTCTTCAATACAGACAGTAATCCAGATGGTCAGAGCAATGAAGCGTTTGGAGCCATGGAAGATAGCAGTCATTGTTGTGTCGGTGATAGTAGGCTTAGCCCTCATCATTGGCTTGATTACATTTTTTTTGTGTAACGGTAAGTGCACCACTCTTTTTGTTGTCACAAGTCTTCAGGAATCTGTTGTGTTTCACCTGCTACTGCTGTCTGGTCTGATCATTAAGGTATATGATTCACCCCTCATGTAGAACCCACATGACAAAATTTTCTAAACCCTATTCAAGATCTGAAGTGATCTGAACACCTGCAACACTACTTGAAGCACCCTTTACTTGAATCAGGGATTTCAGTTTTGACCCTCTGTTTTTTTTCTTGTTTTGCCCTGGTGCCTCCACTGGTATCCATGGTGAACCAAAGGATAGCAGTCTTTTGTATAAGCCAGAGGTGTGTCTAGTACTCAGGCTATGCATAGTAAGCTTGATATTGAACAGGGGTTTTTTTGCAGAAACTTAACCTAGCGCCTCTAGATGAGAATATCACAGAAGGAGAGAGGGCAGAGCTCCTGGGCTTTTTGGAGCCCAGGAGTCAGTCCTGGTTGCCAAGGGTTCAGTTTCAGGAGCAGATCACAGAATCGTTAAGGTTGGAAAAGAACTTTAAGATTACCAAGGCCAATCATCTTGGCTCATGACTTGAAGCCAAATCATTCCATTGCCAGTCACTTGGCTCATGAATGAAGCCAAGTAATTTCATTCCCAGTCTCTGAGATACAAGTGTGAGTGGTTTTGAAATGCCTTCCTGCTGGAATGGAACTACTCATGTTGTCATCTCAGCTCACCAGCAGTCAATGAGGTCATGGCTTGCATTAGGACACTGAAAGAAGCAGTGGCAGAGCTACATCTCAGCTTTGCTTTTTGCCAACCCTATGTTATGGGGCCCCTCTGCCATTCACCAGAGAACCAGATTTTAAACATAACCCAACTGCTTAATGGATGAAAACAGCTCTGTGTCACCTTTTCTGTGTTGTCTTTCAGAGGGGCAGGGGCATGCTAGAGTGCAGCCAGGGAGGAGTGAGTGTGTCTACTGAGTCAGAAGGGACATATGTAGGCTGTTTTGTCTCGTCCTGTGCTCACCTCAGGCCAACAAGAAGATGGACCCCAGAGAGATGTTGTAGTGGGTGTAATTTACAGCTACTTTGGATGGTCCTCAAAGAAGAAACGAGCCCCTGGCTAGTTCATGGAGCATCAGCATGGTCCAGACCTCCCTTCTCCCAAAGTGCTGCTAAAGCTGTAATTCCACAGCTAATAGGATCATAGCCAGCGCCTCGAACCCTTACTTGTGCCATGTTCTATGAGGTACTGTTCATCTTTGAATTGTACCAAAGGAGATCAGCTGCCTTTCTTTTTTTTTCTCCTCTGTAGATCAAGACAGATATTACGATGTGTCTTTCCTAATCACCAATGTCAACTACGATCCTCAGTACAGAAGGCAAACCACGGATGAGTTCAGGAACCTAAGCGAAGAGATTGAAACAATGGTAAACTAAGATGTTTCTCTGTGCATGCCTGAGGTATGGTGAGGAATCTTGCGACTGTGTGATTGAAAATAGTCAGAGGTGATTTTACCTTCTCCTTATGTGTCTGGCCTTACCTGTCGAAATATTGCTGTAGTGGGTTAAAGATGTGTTGTTAACTGTGTGCAAGCAGATGGTAAGCACAGGTTCCAGCAGCCTTGTGGTGAAACAAACAACAACAGAGCAGAATGGACTGTGAAATTGGCCAACTCAGCTGTTTATTTTGGATCTGCATCCTCTGACGGAAATTTAGTGGTAGCTTTGGTGTTAGAGGTGGAGATCTGAAAGCATTTTCTTGTGCTTCAGAGGCTCATGAGACTGTTCTATCATGAAAGCATGTACTTCTTACAGGTGTACTTTAACATACCCTCTTCTTTTAACAGATGTCTGAAGTATTCAAGGAGTCCTTTCTAAGTAAAAGGTACATCAGGTCCCACGTTGTGAGTCTAAGGTAAGTAATGTGATGGCCTGGAATAAGCATTGACCATATGGAGCATTTCTGGTTGTTTATGCTTGGGTTATACTGGCAGGACGACTAAGCCTTGTCTGGTTGTCAGTCTCCTTCAGTGCTCACAACGCTGAGGGTTTGGTTCCCTTCAGAGGTCAGCAAGGAAGAGAAATTTGGCCTTATACTTCTGCAGGTTGATTTCCTGAACACCAGTTGTTTGTGACTATGATGCAGTAACTGGATTATTGGGTGATCCTTGTCTTTACTACTAGTTAAACTACTAGTTGGCATCTTGAGAGATTTCAATGGCTCTCTTTATCACACTTATTGCTTCCCATGGAAGCATGGGCTGCTGTTTACCACTCTGCATGGTGTACAGTGGGAGATGACTATTCTTCTCCCTCTTTGGAAAGCTCTGAAGGAATGAATGAGTCCCCTGTGAGATACATGGATATAGATAAGGGAACATAGGCATAGATACAGTAGAGGGAAGGAGGCAAGTGGGACATACAGGTATAAAGGTCCTTTGTGAGAGCTATTAAGTCTTTCCTCTGCAGTAATTATGCATCACTCTCAGTGGTAAGAGCCATTGCTTCCCTTGCCTCCACACTACTTTTTTTTGGAATTGTATTTCTGTAAGGCTCAAATCTGTTGTGGAATATTTTTCCCTAGACAGCAAAGAATGCCAAACTTCCCACAAATGTCCTTCTTCACAGCACTTCAGGGCTTTCTTGTCTTTACCTGTCTCTAGATGGAATGAGTAGTTTGCTTAATCTGTTCTGAATTGTTTTCTGATTTCTTCCAAAAGGCTCCCATAGTGTACATCAATTTAAATTGCATCACTTGGGAGCTAGACTCCAAGTGACCTCTTTACACCTTTTAAGTTGACCTAACAATGTATCTCTTCCACACTTCTTTTCACTACAGATATTTTGTGCAACTAGGCACTGGAGCAGCTTAGCTGCATCTCTGCTGTCTTTGCCTCAAGGCTTTGGTTGGTTTTCCTTTAGACTGTTGTTTTAAAATATTGGGCTCATTATTTTATAGTGATAGTAAGTGATCGCAAACCTATTGAACATGTTGTATCTAAATACAATGGCTCAAACTGGCCAATAAATGGACAAGTGACTTAAATGGAAAGAAATGCCAAAAGACCTTTTTAACTTCTGTGGCTCTAAACTTTTCAATGGCTTTCAGGAATGGCATTTGGGATATCTGTTGAAGGGTTTTAACTTGCTGTGTTATCACTGCTATTTGTGTCCTACTGACTAGGATCTGTGTGGAGGCCAAAGGGAGCAATCCCTTCTCTGCTTCTCAGCTCTACTGCTCATAAAAGTTTCCAGAAAATTCCCTCTGATCATTGTCATAGCGAGAAGCTTTTGCTGCCTCCTGACATGTCATCATCTTCCTTCACTTGTGCACAGCTATGCTATTTGTTCTAGATGTCTGTGCAAACCAGACCTGTTCTCATATAAACAGGCAGACAGTGCAAAGCAGAACCAAGAGTGTTAGTGGGCAAAGAGGACAACACCACTCTGTTTGTGTTGGTTTGTAGCCCAGATCCTGGTGGAGTGCTTGCATCTGTTGTTCTGGTATTTAAATTTGCCTCTGCTGACAGTGAAGCAACGACCTGGGGTCACGTCAACCGTGTGTTACGCCGAAGGCTGAAAACAACCTCGATGGACCTGGATGTTGACGAGTCTACCATTAGACTCACAGGTAAGTGAGCCTTAGGTTTGTGTTTTCAGCTAGGAATTTGTTCCTTATACTTTGCTGTTCATAGTGTAATGATTTTCACTTTAGTATGCAAATATGGGCTATTCTTGTTTACTTTTTTTGCCTTCTCAAAACTGTGTGTTAGGCTGAAATCCTGGGAACTTGGCAGAAGTAGCATAAAAAGCACTAAAACACGCAGGCACTGATTTATGAGTGTGAGGTCTCCTCTGTGCATCAGAGGCTTTCTCTGTATGACCTAGTTGTGTTGAATGAGACAGACCCCCTCAATTAATCAAAAAACCAACTTTGTGACCATGAGTTCACAAACTACTTTGAGGCACAGAGTGAATTGAATAAGAACCTGTATCACCAGACGTTGAAGTGCAGAGTCCTCAAGCTATTAAATAATGCAAGACTGAGATGGTTCCCTTCTTCACCCTCTGCCATTTCCTTTGCTTGTTTGACAGATTGCTGTGTTTTTAACAAAATGTGAAGCTCCCTGGGCAGTAATCCTCTCCCACAAATCTGTCGCTGGTTACCATCAGAATCTGGCAGAGGGGTTTTTGTAGGAAACAAATTCGAAATGTTGCAGTTTAGCTCCAGTTAATCTCAGCACTGAGGATTTATGAAGACTATTTTGACCACCTTGCCACACTAAAGCTGAAAAGATGCCTGTAGATGTTAGCTAGTGACTGTGAATGTTATACATGTAGATGTAACTTGGGCCTACTTGCAGCTGTGTGCTGCTTTGGCTAGCTTTGAGCCAAGGCAAGAAAGATGTATCCTGTGGCCTTACATTTTCAGTGATGAACAGAGGCTTCACTGAACTTCTCCAACACAGCGAATTACTCCTTTTACCATACTTCACTCCATGCAGAAATGCAAACCATTTAATATGTGTTTGCTGGGTACAGGGAGGGAGTCTGTGCTAGATCATGGAGTATATGAGATATACTCACTGTGGTGTTTGCTTTTCATTTCAGAGTTGAATAAGGAAAAGGGAGATAACCTTTTAAACAACTGTAAGTACAAATACTTTGTAGTAAATGTTCAGGGACATGGTTCTAGAGGTTCTGTGTTTACAAAATCCTTGTTTTTATGATACAAGTTGAAAAAAGAATTTATTCCAGATATTAGAGCAGGAGAGAGTGCATGAGACATGGGAGACTTGAGCTCATTTTCTTGTAGTCTTGCTGGCTCTGTGCTGTTTGTAAAATCAAGCATTCTGACTTAGTGGTGGGAAGCACTTGCTTTAATGTTGGGTATGGGAAGCTGGGCACGTAGATAAGCTGCTGTTAACAAGTTTGCACAAGCACTACAGTTTCTAAGGGCCAAGATTCTTGATGGAATCCTTCAAGAAACATTTTCCCTCCTACCCCTTCCTCCATGCAGAAACGTTTGGCAATAGATGTCTGTCAGATTTGAGCTGAAAGGGCAGAGAGTGGGAGAGGGAGAAGAGCTGATCACAGTGAGACTGAGGCAGTGGCTCAGCCCTGGAGATTGGTAACTTCTAGTCCTTCTCTTGTTCCGTGTTCCCCCTTGAGGTCTTAAAGCTCCTCTGGAAACAGGGAGACAGCATAAGTACCCTCCCAGGGGACTGCACCAGTCCCCTGCATAGTCTCAAAGAGTTTGCATGTTAGCTTTCCACCTTCAAATGGACTCTCAGAATAGGATTTAACTAGCAGATGGGTAACACATGATTGTGCAGTTGGCACAGTGGCTGTAAGTAAATTGTTGGAGGAAGAGGACACTACTTTTTTGTTGCTGCTGTCAAGGCTAATCTGGAGGTGACCTGACAAAATCCTTTCTTTCTGTGTCTCAGATACACAGCCTTCCGTTCTCATGGGAGTATATAATAGGCTGGTGTGTCTGGAAACTGGCTTAAAGAAAAAATGCTGACTCTTCTACCAAACTTCCTCGTTTACCCTACATCTGTCCTGAGACACTTGTGACCATGGCACTTGGTTTCCCTGCTTTAGTTGAAAGCCATCTCTTGACAGACACCCTGCCCTGTTACATGTGCATGTGCAGCCATGAGGGCCTTCAGTCAGCTAAAGCAGAGCTGTCTTCTTTGACAGGCTGTGGAATACGAAGAGAGGCATTCTCCTTCACAGGAGTGGAGAGAATAATTGGTGGGCAGCGTGCACAGGATGGAGAATGGCCATGGCAGGCCAGTATTCAGCTTGATGGGACCCATCGCTGCGGTGCATCAATCATCAGCAATACCTGGCTAGTGACCGCAGCCCACTGCTTCAGAGGGTAAGTCATCAGCGCCTTTCTGATCCTACAGGCCTTAGGACTCTTGGGTGCTCTGACCTTTTGTGCCCCTCTGTATCTGCTGAAAGATAATGAAGTTTGATTCTTCTTTTTCCCTTAGGCAAAACTGGTCACATTGCTTTTTGTTGTTTAAATGGAGAGCTAAGCTCCTTTGAGGATCTTGTTTTGTGTGGCTGTGACATAACTCAAATATCTTACAGAGGAACAGATCCTCGGAGGTGGACTGCCAGCTTTGGGATTCTGCTGAGGCCTCCAAAACAGAAAAAACTTGTCCGAAGAATTATTGTTCATGAAAGATACGGTAACGTTGTTCTTGATCATGAACACGATGTGGCTGTTGTGGAACTTGCCTCTCCTATTGAGTTCACAAGTGATGTGCACAGTGTGTGTCTTCCTGAAGCATCTCACATTTTCCCAGACAACGCTTCCTGTTTTGTCACAGGTTGGGGAGCTTTGAAGAATGATGGTGAGTGTCTCTTGCCTTCCTGTGCCCTGTGTTTCCAATGATATCAAGGATGTATCTTGTAGCCTACAGTTGAATTTAATACTGAAATATGTACAAAAATCGCTTCGTGCATTATGCTAAAGAGTATCTGGTGATGATGAAAGATAAAGAAGGGTTGTGTTTGGGAACAATTAAAGGATTTGGCAGAGGGGGGAACTTCCTTGTTTCTGAGGTGTTGTCTAGGTAGCTCCCTTAATCGCCTGCGATGGCAGAAAACTGTAGAAAAATCTGTCTACTCCTAAAGTTTGCATGTTTTACGTTGCATACTCTGTCTGCAAATTGTTATACCACTTCTCCTTCTAGGCAATAGCGTTAATCAGCTTCGACAAGCGGAAGTGAAAATTATAAGTACTGGGATCTGTAATAGTAGACGAGTATATGGTGGAGCAATAACACCTGGAATGTTGTGTGCTGGATACTTGGAGGGGCAGGTGGATGCTTGCCAGGTAAGTTTGTTTATAAGTAATAGTAAAAAGAAATAGATGGAGTGGAAAGTGATGTTTTCTAGAAACAAAATACACTTGAGGGATTCTAAAGTTTATGGGTTTCAATATCTTGACAGATGCAAATGAAGAGCTTCATGGCTCATGGGCTGAAGTCTCAACTTCAGTGCTTGGGGTTTATACATAGTGCACATAGGAGAGAACAGGGATGTAAGGGTGTGGACCAGGAGAGACTGAATTAGACATAAGTTGTCAGTCTCTGTCTTGCCAGTAAACTGTGTGAAACTTGAATCAAGCTGAGGTCTAGCGAAAAATACCTGTCAGTTGTAACAAAACTATTTAAGACTTGGATTAGTGAGGTGAACACTGTTTACTTTATTCCTGCCTGTTGACATTTTTCTCCTTAGGGTGACTCTGGTGGGCCACTGGTGCATGCGAACTCCAGAGGAATCTGGTATCTTGTGGGAATAGTGAGCTGGGGAGATGAATGTGGAAAGCGAAATAAACCAGGAGTGTACACACGAGTGACTTACTATCGAAACTGGATCCATTCCAAAACGGGCATCTGAAACCTGGAGCAGGTCAAGTTTTGTGGGCTGTTTACAGCTATTCCTCTGACACATTCTGCTCTGTGGTCACCGTTTAAAGAGCTGCTGGCTTAGCTTGTGGTCAGGTATCCAAGCTTGGAGTATTCTAGGACTTGAAAATGGTTTGGCCTACAGCCAGACAGGAATGGACTTGATCCATGTGACAGTTGTTTGCTCAGGAAGTAGTCTGTCAGAGGGACAACTACCTTCATCTATATGCAATAGACTGACCCTTTTTTCTCCATGGTCAAATGTCTTGGCCCCAGCTCTGATACCCAGGCAAAGTGTTTGGGCCCAAACAATCATCTACCAGCATCCAAGACAAGTTATAACTGAAATGTGGCCCACCCATTTGCTGTGTTCTCACAAGGCCCTATCTATCCATAGACAAGCTACAATCCAGCTCCTGACTCCAAGGCTGCTGTGCTTCTGAATTCTTGACCTTTTTCCTGCATCATTCCAGGGAGTGTACTACAATTAAGAATGGAAGATGGCTTAGAGAACTCCTGGTTTCTAATATCATGTTGGACTGTTACCTAACTGAATAGAGAATTTTTCCTTGCTGTGCTGCCCTGAGAAAGGAATTTGTGGAAAACACCAGCTTATGTCCACCGTCTTTGACCAAGTGTATGCATGCCCACTGATCACTTCATATATGACAGCATTTGCCATGAGACTAACTGCTGGACTTAAGACTGAAAACCACTTTATGTTCATACCAGTCTGTTGTCATGTCAGAGCAGTTGGCTGAATTAATTTCCATTTTTAACTGTCCAGATTGTATTTTTCTGAATAAAAGTCCTTTGCTTTTTGTGCAGAATGGACAATTGTAACGATATCACTATGACCATTGTGAAAAAAATCCTCCCAAACTTCTTATTCTTGCGAATGCTTTTCTCAAGTCTTTCTAATTGAATATGTGCATCTTCAGATATATCCTGTAAAAAAAAAAAAAGGGTTTGTATTACAGTGGAAATGCCTCCTTCAGAGGCAAATCTCCTTCAGAGCAGGGCAGAACTCCTGACTGACCCACTAATTTCATGTAAAGATCTCTCTCTTCTGACAGAAAGTAGGAATTGCCTGTGTTGCATTGCCAGACTATAGCTAACTCCTTTGCTCTCAACCACACAAAGCTCATATTCTCTCTGACTTGATGTTTTCAGGAGCCCATGTTTCTGTCTGCCAGGTAGGTCTCAAATACTTTTTACAACTCGGCAGCAGAACACGCCTATTCCTGGTGAGGGTGCTTTCCTTGGTGTGTCTGCAGGTTCTCCAACACTTTATGTGCTGTGGACTTTTTGGCTAGATAAAAAGCCACTCAACTGCTCTTTTCTCCCTCTGTGGTCAGAAGAGAAAGAACTCAGCAGAGAAGATACTGGCCACACTGCCAATACTTGGAGCTGGTCCAGGTACTAAGCAAGGAAGACTCTTACACCAGAAAAGGCTAACAACAGGCTTTTGGCATGCTCTTACTTAAAAGGAATGGGGGAAAGGCCCTCAGTGGTTACAGTCTTAGGATCAGAGTGTTGTCCAAGTTGAGCACAAGTCAGTTGTCATAGTCAATGGCAGTTCAGGGACACCCTCTGACTGTGCAGCTCACTGCAAATGCTGCCAAACAGAGCAGCAATCCATCCAGTTAACAGAAGTATTTTGATTACATATCCTGCGATCTGACTGTTTGCCAGTACAGAGATCCATATTCTTCTAGAGCCTCACTGAAGATACTGGAATATTTGGATGCCCAGAGAAAGTCTGTGGCCGCTGTGTGTTCTATAGTTGTATATACCTGGCATTTAATTTTGTTTTTCTCAGGGAACTTTTCTTGTGGAATGTTGTGAGCTTCAGAAACAAAACTCGGTGGCTTACTTTCTACATAGGGAATAAAAACTGTCACAGTGGTTCCATAGGTCTGAACCCAATAAATCTCATTTTAGTCCCTTCAGCATAACATGACTTTGAAGGATATTGCTTGTAAAGGAAGCTCAAAACTGATGTATGACAAGTATACATGATTTTTTTTTTCTTGGCAGTAGTAATTATCTTATCAGGATGGTGAATGAAATTTGATCTTTATGAAGAAAAGCATCATTACAAGATATCATGGATTTCCAGTTTTCAAAGTACTCTAGGCTTGAGTTTTCAAAGCGCATAACAGTTTCCCCATCCTGCTGGATTTCATTGTAACTTGGACACTTAGGGTTTTCAGTCTTGAAAATACCAACTTTCTCACTGGTTCCCCGAAACAAGTAAGTAGATGTCCCAAAAATTAATTTTGCATCTGCAAACTTTCTGATTGTGCTTATTCTGGATACAATGTCCAAAAGCCTTAAGCATTTTGCACTGTATCAAGTGCTGCAGGTAATCTCCTCCTCCAAAGGGGTGCACACAAGGTTGAAAAAGCAAACTTGTCACTTGCTTAAGGAGCTGCCAGTTCTGAGCATTTACTCAGAGAGGTACAGTACCTGATCCACCTTAATGCTGAGTGCCAGCACAGTGCAGCCAGGAGGATGGGGATGAAGAGGACCTGGTATCTACATGGTGTATGCCTTGTGGAGTTTTTCCTTGTAGAGGCTGGAAAAGTCCAATCCAGTTTCCTCTGGAAGCTATGTCGTTTACATGCTCTAAGTCCTCTTGATCTGAGAGCCTCCCAAAAATGGTGTCTATCAAGAAGAGCACTTAAAAGAACATCCCTTATCCACTAGAAATGTTGGTGTGGATGGATATGATGGGTCTGAATCCCTTACTTGTGGCAAAGATATGCTGATGTCATTCTTGTCTGGCTTTTCCTGAGGGAAATTATGGAAACCTTAAGCCAAAACTTTTTATCTGGTTTAGGTGGTCTAGCAGATATTTGTATCTTTTAAGCTGCATTCTCACCTATTTGTTGAGGAATGAACATTTTCACTCAAGGTAGAATGGGATGTATCTAACTATACAATCATGCATGACACACAGGAATGTAATTTATATGTAAATTTAATAAACCCTGTTAAATTTACCTTCTGTTTCATGTACTTGCTAATTTCCTACATCACAGCAAGTTACTGTAAGTTGGAGACTCCTCTGTTTTAGAATGTATTACTATGATCCCACACCATGGATTTATGTGCTGGGTTTTATGTAGCCTTAATCTTCTGGCTTTATTGACTTGTTAGAAGAGTATAACGGGAAGAAGAACAGAACTATCAGAAGAGCAAAACATCATCCAGACTTGGACTGAATTTACCCACTTGGCCAGAGGTTACTCAAATTTATGTGCAGATAAATAGGTCCCATATCATCCACTAGAGGGTGAATCATATTGTACAAGAACCTTAAGCTCCTGGCTGCTGGTGTTGCTCTGTCTCAGCTCAGTAGAGAGGAGCAGGAGGACAAGTCACTCTGTCCTGCTGCCTTGAAGTTGCAGAGATGCCATACAATAGTCTTGCAAAGTCTGGTGGGGGCTACAGCCATTCAGTTCTAAGCATAGGCATCTGCAGCACTGGGTGAGTTTCGGCCTTTTCTGCCATCAGGAAGGTGGCATCAGATGCTCTCCTTTGAGTATGTTAAGCACAGTGGGTTATGGCTGTGAGAGCAAGGGGCTGAGCCGGCTTTGTCTGCTCACCCGCAACACCAAAGCCAGAGCTTTGTCCTGTGGAAAAGTAAATTGTCAGGTGTTGTTGGTATCATGCATCTGTTTTCTGAGCTCATCAGCCTTCTTGCAAACAGGATAGCAAAGGGCAGCAGTAGTGTTGAAAATTTGATAGGACGGGAGGTTTACAGTGGCATGCAGCTGCTGCTTGCTTTGATCTCCCATTTTGACAATTCTTGATGATTCTTGTGCATCAAAGACACTGATCAGATTTCTTCTTGTTCTTCTCTTGTCAGGTTGGAAATCTTGGTTTGCTAGTACTGTCCATATCCTGAGCTAGAGGATGCAACCCAAAGAACCCTGCCATCAGGTCACCTTCATGCTTGACCCTTAGATGCCATACCCAGCACTGTTATCCCAAACTTGTCTGGTGCTGTTGCCTTTGCACAATCAATGGAAACATCAGGACACGGAAGGGAAAACCATCCATTTTGTGCCACCTACGTAGAAAAGAGGTTACCTGAGAGTGAGCTCAGCCAGGAGGTCTCACAGGGAGGCAGCAAACCAAGTGGGATCCTCATTTGGTACTGTGCAGTCCTGCCTGATGCATGCTGCATTTTTCAGTGACTAATCTCCTGAACTGTGTCTGAAAGGACAGCCAGAGTCAAAACAGCTGCGGGATGAAGGTTACTGCAGTGTATGATAAATCATGAGACCACTGACAAGAATTGTATGTAGGATCTCGTACGCTGCTGCAGAGTAAACTAGTACAGGTAATAGCTCTGGCAGAAAGTATCTCAAAGAGCCAGACTCCATTTGGCTTCCACCAGGCAAGTCAGCTGCTAACCAATATTATGAAATCAATTCCAAGCTACCTATTTTCTGGGCATGTAAAGGTGTAAGAAAAGCCTTGTTTTGTGTATGCTGTTTTCCACAGAGATCTAAGCATTCCCAGTCAGTCCCTCTAGCACTTCAGATGTGTGAAACAATGCTGCTCTTCTTTTGTTTAATTTGATCTGTACCTGTAAAGGATTTGTTTTTCTTTCATTGGCCTGGTTCTTTGTAGCCTAGTCTAAGTCATGTGAATATCTCAGACACTGTCTCTTTGGAGATGCTGTGTGCCTTGACAGGGAGCAGAGGATTCGCGCAGTGGATGTAGAGTCTGGCTAGTTAGCCTGATGGGAGAAAATGCAGGCTGGCCTGTTCCACTGTACCAAGCAGCAGCTCTGGCTGGGCAGCTGCAGGGGACAGGAACAGGTGTGCCACCTTTTTGCCTCAGATGGGGTGACAGGCTATGAATTCTTTTTTAATGACTCTGGCAGTGGGGGACTCCTATTCTCTAAGGGTGTTGCTGGTATTTTGGGCTGGCATCCCTGGCTGCAACTCAGATGGGTGTAGCAGTTTCTGTTACAAGGACCTGGAAAGAGGGACTATTTGGAAAGCAACCAGGACAGGATCTAGCATACTTCAGAGCTTGAGGCCATTTCTATAACATCTGAGAGCCTCCAGGCGTTCAGTATCTCAATCAGCCATGGGCATGTAATAAAATCTGGCCCCAAGTGACTTTTCAAGGCTCAAGATAAGGACTTGGCTTCTCTCCCAGCCCTTACATTGGCTCAGGAGAATCATTCTATCCTTTTAGAGGATATTCTGGTTTTGGTTTTCTACTTATCAGTTACTAACTGCCATCAGTTTTTAAGAGCCTTGGCTAGGCATTTCATGTAGTAAAGGAATGCATGGGATAATAAACTGGTGAACTTTTTCTGTCAAAACAGTAAAGTTGTGCAGCATGTCCACAGCTGAAGTTAAAAAGTATGAAGCAATGTAGCTTACTCAGATATTCCCCTGAATTTTGGAGGCCAAATGCAAGACATGTTTGTGTTTTTCAGGAGAGGGAGGCCTGAAGCCATAACTGAGCTGTCAAGGTGTGCTGATGGCAAAATGAGTGGACTAGGGAAGGATTTCATTGCAGTGTACCAGTTTAGTCTTATCAGATTCTCAGAGAATCACGAAGTAATTTAGATTGGAAGGGATGTACAGAGGTCATCTTTGAGCCCCCTGCTCAAAGCAACTCTAATTCAGGTTGTTTAAGGCCATGCTGTTTAACAGTGCTTCTGTCAGTTCTGTAAAATATCACTGGCAAGAACAATCACTTCTCATTTTAAAAGCAACAACTGACTGTTTTCTTTGGTCTAAAATTCATGGCCTGGCTTGAGTAACTGGCAGACAATTATGTAAAACATCTTTGCTTGTAAATTCCGAAGATGTTATTTCTACAGGGCTGGCCAATGGTCTTCTCTAAAGGTATTCTTTGTCTTTACAGCCTGTGAGCCTGTGTAAGTGTGCAAACATAAACCAAGGTAGTCTGTTATTACCATTCTTAGGCAAGCAGTCTGTCTGACCGGCTGGGCTGACTTTGCAGGGTTAAACTGAGAGAATGGTCATTACATCTTTTTACACTTTTATTCACAAAATCCTGTGCACCCACATTCTCGGATTTCCACCCTACACTTTGACAGCTAGCTTCCGTACTGCTTCCCTAGTATTAACCAAAAAGATTAGTAATTGCCTAGCTTACTGAATAACACCCTAATACCAACCACTTTGCAACTCGATAACTTATTGTTAGGAAAATAATTCCTTAATTATTGTCTTTTCTTAGCCTATCTGTACCATTGTTCCTGGGGGACAGGTATGTGTAAATTGATTTTGCATACTGATGCAACACACTGACCCAGGCAAGTGTATTTCCTTGTTTCACACTGTTTTGCAGGACAGCTTATTTTACTGGCTAATTAATTGGAAAACAAAAGCAACCTACTTAAATTTTTATTAGGCAGACTGCAAAAAATTCTTGATTGTAAGAAAACGGAATAATTTCTTTGTAAGATCTTCGTTATTCGTATCCTGGGGTAGTAACAGGAAGGTCTGTCCTAGTGTGCTCTGAAAGTTACCAGAAGTTCATTCAGTTCATTCTGTTGTCCAAGACCTTTCCTCTAGCACTTCTTCCTGAGACCCTTTGCAATTCTAATGAATGCTTTTTATTCTTATTTCAGGGCTCAAGATTTCAGGTAACTGTTGTCTCAAAATCTACATGTTTGGTAAAACCTGCTTCTCCTGTAATATGTTTCTTAGGTAACCCAGGTGGTTAGAGTCGGCCATTGAACTTCTGCACACACCAGGGACAATTCTCCACATCTCACAGGGTAAACACTTCAAGGGCCACCTTCTCCCAGTGTTTCCCAGTGTAGAAAAGAAAAAAAACTCCAAATATTTTTAAGGTATTTTCTTGATTCCTTGATCTCCAACATTCCATTAAGTGCTGGAGTTCCTGTGTGTGTGTGTGTGTATGTTTCTCAGTGGAGAAGGGAATCCTTTGTAGACAATTTTTTTTTCAGTTTTACTAATTTTGAAAAAGAAAATAGCAGGGCAGGGGGTAGGCCCAGGGAGGATATTAGTACTTGACAAGTACCTGTGCATTCAGTCAGTAAAGCCACAGGTGAGGTAGGTAACTGCAACAATGCCCTTTCTACAGGGAGTGAGGAGAAGCCAAAAAACCCAATTAATTTGATCAAAGCAAAGGATCAGCTTTTCTCATTATCCTCAAAATGGTGCTTATAAAATTGCATTGAAATGCCTGCGAATGGGAATCTTTGGAGAAAGATGAAAAAGGACTTGGTATGATCAGGTAAAATTTTCCTCTTGCCTTTTTTTTTTTGTTCCCTCCTTTTATGATGAGGTTGTTTCTGGAAGATAGTAAGTGTTCCCATAAAAATGACTGAAACCTTGAGATTTCATTGGAAAAACAAACACTTCAAACATTTTGCAGAAATGTAAGTGCATCAAAAACCAGAAACCAGAGGTTTGGTTTCCAGTAATTTTACTTTCTGGTTTGGGATTTTAGATGTAAGTGCAGATTTTCTCACTAGTGAATCTCTGCTTTTTCCCTTTCCAGCTGGCTCTGAAGAAGCACATTTGTGCTGGGAGAAGGGAATTCCGAGGAGATTGGTGGCCCTTTTCACAGAGTAAGCATTTTCCACAGGCGGGGTTATGCCAACCATTAAATGACTAATATGTAATTAGGAGGCTGGATACTTATAGTTGTCTTGTCCCTGATGCCAAGGGAGTCCAGAACAGCTGTGGATGAGTGAGCACCGAGGTAGATCAGACTTGGCTGACCAAGCCATTTACATACATGTTTGGTTTTGTGCTGGCTATCTCAGAAGACAAGTGACTTGGCGTTGCGGTCAGTGTGGTACCTCTCCCCTGTGGGTTTTACAGTTACTGTATTGTAGAAGGTGCTGCTGCTAGGGAGAAGGCATGCTGTAGGGATAAAAGTTGGACAGAAAGGGAGTGCTGGAAAAGGGAGATCTCATGCATTTCCTGTTCCGCTGTAGTGAAGAACAAGTCTTCTTGCTTGGGCCGGTTTATCTGCTCAGTCCATCTCTGCCTGCCTGGGGAGCTCTTTGATGCGGAGCTGATCCGAAGGTTGCAGTCTCCTTATCAACTCCATGCTTACCTCTGTTTGTTTTCATTTTGAAGTTCGTTCCCTCATTTTGCAATAACCCACAGGGTGCTGGGTGTTGCGCCAGCCGTGCCTCAATGAAGGATCTTCATTCAACACCTTTCCCTTCCCGTCACACCAGTCAATGCGACTCCTGCATTTTCCAGCACCATTCGCTGCGCAGACCAGACTTTAGCAAAGCCTTCGTTGGTGGCCAGAAAGGCTACCAGACCTACAGGGACCTTCCATGGGATCTTCAAAAGTAGGTGACATGTTTTAACTCAGCTAGTCTAACTTGAATTTGTAATGGTGGTAAAGGATGCCGTCTATGGGAAAGCTTTAGGATTTTGAGGACAGAGATACAGAAGAGAAATCTGTTTGTTCTCTTGCCTGATTTTGGAGCTCATTCCTCTATCGCTGCCTCTTTCTTCCTCTTAGACCTAGAGTGCATCAGTTTGAAGTGTTCAGCCTGAAAAAGGGCAATAAAAGGAAAGCTAAACAGTAAATTGCAGGCTGAATGGGAGGTTTTGGAGATTGTGGACTGGATGAAAAGAGTAACATGTGGCTGGAGTGAGAAATGCCAAGGTAAATCCTTCTCTACCATGGCTAGTAGCACAACCATTTGCTGTCCTTTTAGAAAGATGACGTGATGGCTTAGGTTGACATTTACCTTTCCTCCCTGTGATCATCTCATCCGGCCTCCAGCAGGCTTTTATTGCAGAAGTGCAGTATCCAGGAAGCTTTTTTGTGTCAAAATCAAATGTAGTAACATGATTTTTGGAAACTGTGGGGTTTGGTAGGTCTAGTTGCAATAATATTTCCCCCAAATCCTGCAAAAAATCCCAGTCAAATCTGTGATAGCAGAGCAACCACACAAGGTTGCTGTGTGGGGTTGTGAGCAACCACACAAGGTTGCTGAACCCCACTGCAGGGGTTCATAATTCTGGTTTGATCCTTGTATTTTAAGGAAGAAGCCATATTTCTAGGGAGTAATGAATGACAAGGTGTTTGTTTCTGAAAGTACTTTGTGTAGTCAGAGATGCTGGAAATCCTCAGTTTTGTTTTACTGTAAAAATAATTAGGGCAGCACTGAAAAGTTCAGAGTATTTTTACAAAAATAAGTCTTCCAGCTGCAACACTCCACTATGCTCTGTTGGGTCAGAGCATGGACTGTGTCTCAAGTATACAGCAAATCTCTTGGAATTTATTTCTGTTCAACACAATGGGTTCTGAATTCAAGTGGTAATGGGAGATACTCAGTCTCTCATGAGTTTTTTTTCTTGTTGTTGCCTCAGGAATTGATGAAGCTTCAAAGTTTGACCTCAGAAACAAAATCCAAAAGATTCTGAAATATTTTTTTAACATCCTAATGATTTGGCTGGGTGGCTGCCTTTTTGTGTGGATTGTTAAAGACTAAAATATTAATCTCCTCTCTGGCATTGCTTTGGGCAAATGGCTGTGGATGATTGCAAGGTATAACTTACCTTTTCTATCCTCAGTATTTTAAAAAATTGGGTTTTCTAAATAATTTCTGGGTATGCTGAGATAGAAACATTGTTTCTGGATGGACAAAAATTATTATTGATGCAAAATTTAGTGTTTTTTTTTTCATTTTGTGGGAACAATATCATTTTAGTTAATATGGTGTTGACTTTGCCAGGAGAAGATGGATTTCAGCTTTTTGTTCTGGGCTCCCTACTGATACTCTGCTCAATAACCCAAGATCCTCTGCCCTGTTTAATATTCACAAATTAAAAATTATGCCGCTCTAACTGTCAGGTGACGAAGAAATCCCCATCAGTTTTGAATACCAGTTTGTGTGTGTTAAATAAAGAGGGAAAACTAAGTGAGAGTTCTGTACCTAACAGAATTGAAAAGCCATGTTTTTTTCTAGTTAGATGAAAATCTAGTTGCCAGGTCTTGTTGACATATACAGTGGTGTAAATAATTTTAATAACAGTGTGCTAGAGGGTAGTTAAACAACATCCGAGTACAGTTTCTTTACCTCCTCGTTAAGAAAGAATGTAATTGTTTAAGTGAATGTTTAGATTATTATAAAATCTAAAGTGCATTAGTGAAAAATTTGTGTTGGATAGCTAAATACTTTCATGTTTGGGAAGGGGTGGAAACTGTGTGGTCTTAATCAAAGCCCCTTTGCAGTCTGTTAGAAGCTCAAAGTTCTTTGCTGGGCAGGGATGTAGATCTGAATGTGGAGCTCTAAGCCTTACTGTTTGAGCTCATCTTCCTCTGCCTTAGTCCCTTATAAGAGGGGTGTTTCAGTATTAGCTTTATCCAGTTCCAAGATGCCTTTTTTCAGAACATTTCAAGCTAAGTTGGAATGTGTGTTCCCTAAAATCCTTCAGGAAGCAAAGCTGCTAAGGAAAACTGGGCGGGGTAGACAGCCTTGCTGGTCTTGTCCCTCTGTTGTGCTGTGTCCTGCAGTCTGGAACACAAGTGCAATGTCCTATCTGCAACTTCCTTGTGAAGATCTTGTGCCCTGGCAGGGTGAGGTACAGAGCAGCTGGTGTTGTGTATGGTAGTCTAAAAGTGAATATGCATGTGGACACATGCAGTGCCACTTGCACCAATTTGTCATGCAGTAGGTGGGCAATGTGAATGCAAATTACAGACTGCTGAGGTGTAGCAGGAAATAGATACCAGCCCTGGTACAAGGACACTCATGTGCCATTGGCATTAGTGGGAGTTAACCTTGATTATTGTAGGAGGCAGATGTGGTTCCTGCTTGGTGCCAAACAGAAACCTATTCTGTCAGTTTGTCCCAGAGCACATCCTGAGTTTAGGAAAGACTCCACGCCTGATTTGAGTCATGGAGAATTGTTTCCATTTGTGTTTTGCTGCCACATGTGCTTAGTTTCTGGCTAATTTAGACAGCAAAACTAGAATGAGAGGCTCCTTCTCCGGAGCCTTAAAATCTAGTCATGTTCATTCACTGAGCAAGCCCCGGTGTAAGATGCCCTTTTCTGGCAACTGCTATTCGTCTTAGAGAGTGTTTCAGAAGTGCTTCATTTACTGATTTCTCACAGGTGATTTTATGTTTGAGCATTTTGGATCAGCGTAAGACTTTAAAATCAAGGCATTCTGCTTCCACCACATACTCCTTCCATGTGTGTGTTTCTGATTACATATGGACCCTCATTTTAAACAAAGCCAAAGTAACACAAAACTTGGGATGGCTTCATTTGACATGCTTCTGATACAAAACAATCTGAAAGCTTCATGTGGTTTGTGGACAGACTTGGTGGTGACAGGGGGACAGATTTTATACAGAATTGAACATGGAAATTTTCCAATTTCTCTGCCGCTGGACAATTGCCTGGGGTTTCAGTACCAGCTGAACCACTTGTCTAAGGATTTTTCTCTAATTTCAGCAGTATTTTTCCCATGTAGAAATTTACGAAAATACGTTGCTAGATTACAGCATCTCACTGTTTATCGACCCAGCCCAGCAATTGTTTATTATATATCCTGGTTTAACCCCAACCGGAAACTAAGTAACATGCAGCCACTCACCCCCCACACACACCACCCCCCATCCCAGTGGGATGGGGAGGAGATTCAGGGGGAAAATTGTACTGAGCATGATGCTCTATTGTATGAAATATTCCTTTGGCCAGTTCAGGTCAACTGTCCTGGTTATGCTCCCTGTCAGCTCCTTTTGCACCTGCTCACTACCGGAACATGGGAGACTGAAAAGTCCTTGACTTACAACAAGAACTACTGAGTAACAACTAAATCATCAGTGTGTTTATCAACATTATTCTCACTCTAAGCCTAAAATATAGCACTGCACAAGCTGCTATGAAGAAAATCAGCTATATCCCAGTTGAAATTAGGACATAAATACAGAAAAGTGTATTATTATCCAGAAATGTAAGCTTCTAAACTACAGGGGAATTTGGATACTTCGGGTCATATTCTGAGTAGACATAAGCTGTCACAGCTGCACACAAACTATGATGACCACAGAAGGGCTGGTCTGTTGTATGAGACTTGCAGAACTGCTTTGAAGTGATGTTCAGACTTTGAGTAAACAAATTAAAACACATTACTTGACTAGTATTTTTGTATTTGTATATTACAATTATTGTTAAGGCTGATAGTAGTTTTTATAATTTTTTTTTCAAAGCACCTTAGGAGAGAGGTACTATATATATTCTAAAACAGTGGAGAAGATTTGTCAATCTCAGTATGCCTCTCTTATAAGACCAAAAACAAAGGACACGTAATAGCCCACAAGAGATCATCTCTAGGTGACTGGTTTGGGTTTGGCTTTTCAGCTGTCTGTCCTGTCAGCACCTTTCTTGAGCAGACACTGCCAGTGCGTGCATGCCAAAGCAGAGCCTGTGCTGTCTTTCCTGGTTCATGCTGACTTAGCTAGACACGGTCTCCAATATGAAGCTCACTGCAGGTAATGGAGGGGTTCCACAGGTGCCCAAGAGTGCTTTCAGCCCCAGTGAGGAAGGCCTTTGAGGTTTTTCCTCTGAAGCAGGCATTTTTACTCAGAGAAGGCAGTTGTATTTCTGCTTCTTTGCAAGAAGTGAATATAAATTCAGGTAGGTGAAAGACACTAATTTCTTTTGTAAACAAACAGTTTCAGGCTGGAGTGAGACAAGTGCTTGCATGATTTATTTATGAAATGTTTATCATATGTTTATTGAATAGTTCCCTTAAAAAAACATCATTAGGACATTAAGTAAGATTTTTAATTTTTCTTTGAGACTGACTTTTTTCTCCTGATACTCCTCTGTTACTAAGCGTTGACAAACACAATTAACTGTGTCCTTCTTATGTCTGCCTTGTAAAATGCAGAACAGGAGGGATCCCTCTGGCTCTATACTCATTGGTGTGAGCTCCTTGTTGAGGAAAACACCTTTGTGTGTGATGGGAAAGAACACAAGTGCAGAATGCAGGGCTCCAGATCACCTACCACTGTTCAGGAAAGGTCTCAGTGGGTATTTCTAGGAAAATGAGTCAGTTGAAAAACTAAAACAGTGTTTGGAATTATTAGGAAACAAAGAGAGGACAAACAAGTAAAATTGTTATTTCAGTGTGAGAAATTTTATATAAGTTTTTGTTGTTTCTCTCTGTCAGCAAATATTTCACTCCTCTTTCTCATAGGACAAATCTTAATCTGGGACTTGGCAGTCTTCTGCCAAGAGATAAAATCCAGTCTGTGATTGCAGTGTATTTAAGATTACTGCACAGGCATGGGGAAGAGGGAGGTCCACTTATGCTGCAGGCAGAAAAGCCCTGTCAGAAAGCCCTCCGAGGTCAGTGGAAGCTTTCAGCTTCAGGTATTTGGTTCAGGCTTAAAATTTTCATTTCCATTTCTACTCTGGAGGACTTCAGTGACCTCCCCAGATGATTTGTTTTTAATCCTACTGTGCATTTCTAGCCTATGCTCCCTGTTCCCCCTCTTGGAGGCAGACAGTTCCAAAGGAGTTAACAAGGATTATTAGACTCTTGATCTGAGAAAATAAATTCCCACTGTTGAACTTTATCAGCTCCCTGTAGAGTATTCAAGCCCTGACAGATCATCACATGGATTGAAGCTGTTTCAGTTCTGGCATGGTTACTTCTCTTGTGTGTGCTGAACCCCTGTAAGTACTGTTCAGTTTTACACAGTGGGACATGTTGTGAGATACAATAACTAATGTCTGTGGAATTCACCTTGGGAGATACAGCAAAGCAGCAATGAAGCTCTAAGTTAATGGGAATGGAAAAGTATCAGTTCAATGATCTTTATGGGTTTGTCTCATGGATGTCTTTGAAAACCTGGATATGAAATCCTCCTGGTCTGCAGCATGTCTATTCAAATGGGGAAGCATCCAGATGGTACAGGCTAATCAAGGATATGTTCCTTGAAAATACCTTTTGTTTTTAGAACCAATTTTTTTAAAAAAATAAATTAGGAATGCAGAATAAAATTTAACAGGCATTTCATGTTTATATGTAGAAGGAAGGAGGAAAGTTTATTCAAACAAAACAAAAAGAAAAAAGACGAAGACATCCAAGTCCTCAACAGTAATGCCCCCTCCCCATTAAGTGACTTTCTAAGACGTATTTATTAAACAGCTTCTTGTTTGAAGAAATTCACTTTAGAAGCTGGTGCTGAGACCCCTCTGCACCTCTTTGAAATGATGTACTCAAACAGGTTTCATGAATTAAGTGTAAGTCACGTGTGAGTAAAATTACACGTGAGAATAACTGTTGTGGACTGGGGTTTCTCTTTGACAAACGATAATGTGGAACTTGAAAGAGGAAATAAAGAAGAAGAGTTATAAAAAAATGTTACACTATGTACAAAAGAATGTTGAAAAAGTTTCAAATTTATAGTGCTCTATTTAACTGTGTTCCAGTCATGTTACTTCTGGTCTGAAACCGCTGTTTCACTGATATGATAAGCAGTAATTTCTTCAGGCTCACCTACTGCGGTACAAGGTGGCATTCAGACTTTCAAATGGGCTTCTCCAACCTGGCATTTTGGTTTGGGGCTATGCCAGGATCATCACAGCTAAAAGACCTTCTGAGTGTTTTCCTTCTGTGCAGCTTAATCAAGACAACAGCCTTTTAAATGACAGTATCTACAAGAATAAAAAAGTAGGTTGTCTTAAGTTGAATGCAATTTTTTTTGGTTGTTTTGTTGGCTTTTCCTGTAACTTACTCTCACTTCAAACATGGTAGACACATTTGCAAAGCATATAAGCCATGCAAAAGACTATTAGCTGTAGTGGTGGGGGAAAAAACCCAACAAACCATAAAACAACAAATGCATACGGAAAATTAAAGGTAAGTCCTGACTATTTATACTTCTTATTTTCAATTTCTCCAGTTAAAGTTTTAAGGCAACTTCCATACAGTATTCTGAGAAATAACTTTGGAGCTGCTCTTCTCTGGACTCTTAACAGGACTATTTAATTTGCTTTTTTTTTTGTTTTTGTTCTGCTATGGATTCACAGATGCATTTTAAATCAAACTTGATGAGAGGTTAATAGGTGTTTTACAGGGTAGCAGGAGGGAAGGAAACAGATAGGAGAAGCAGGACAAGTCTTGACAGATGTGAGTAATATTATTCCCATTTTCTTTCAAGTAAATATCATGATATTCGGCCTAAGTCAGTTGTTTTCCAGGCCAGAGTAATAAGGCTGTAATTGTAAGGCATTGCAATGGAATTAGAATGAAATATCAGGACCTGCTTTGGTGTTTATGTACCACACACACTGTGATTGCTGTCTCTTTCCTGCAAATAGTTGCAGCGTTTCCTTGCAATTATTTCAATTTATTTTAATATATTTAAACTTATGGCTCATGAGATGTATGTTCTGGGAGTGAGCTATGTGTACTTTGTATGTGGGAACTCAGTAAGGTGTCTTGCAGCCTCAGGAGAGGATCTCTGCAGCCTGGTAGGCTATACTTCAGCCTGAAGGTAGGTATGTCTGCATGAGTGAGTTGTCTGACTCTAGAATGAAGAACTCTTTACCAAAAATTGTTGCTTCCTGTTCAGTGTTTTTTGTAATGGCTGATAATAAAGAAGAAAAATGTCTTTAAGGGATCTTCAGGTGTCTTTGAGTTTATAGACAAAGGCAGGATTTGCTGTAACAACTATTTTCAGGCAGTTTTTGTTTAACTATAATACTGACTGTCCATTGACTTTCCTTGAGTTAATTCAGATTAGTACCTGTAATTAAGAGCACAGCAGAGAGGAGTATCTGGCACGGTTTCCTACCCATGTCTGCTCACATGTCCTCGCCCTTCCCTGTCATTCTATCACTTCAGCAAATACTGCTTAAAGCAGTGCTTTCTTTTTGCTTTTAGATTCAATCTAAGTAAAACAGGAAGCACAGGCTGGCCCTCTGAAATCTCTTTCTCTTTTTTGTCCAGCTCTGCTTTGATGGTTGAAATGGATTGAGCAGCTTAAATGATGTATAGATGTATACTATACAACTCATGGGATGCTTTTAGCCAGTTGCTGTATGAAACTTCACCTAGCTGAAAAATAAGTTTTATTCTTGCAGATTTATAGTTGTGAGTCACATAAGAATCTTCGTGGGGCTCCTATCTAATTTGGCCCTAATAACAGAAAAACCCAAACCCTCAAACCTGCTTGTGTTCTTTCACTTCCAGCACATCCCAACATCTATTTCAAAACAGCCTTGAGTCACGGTTTCATTTTCAAGGGTGTTAGATGAGAATTCAATTAATATTGCTAGGAAGAATCAGCTGATGCTGACTCACCAAGAGAGAAAACTTTAGCATCTTTTTTTTGGGGGGGAGGGGTGTTGTTAAATAAAAAAGAATATTTTATTAATCTTCTCCCTTTGTTGTTCCTAATTTTCCCCAGAATTCGTCAGTCAGCTATCAAAATAAGGCATCTTGAGCCCCGGAAAATTGCCCTAATTGCTATTGGAACAGCAGTGGCAGCAGCTATCATCATTGGTCTCCTAGTTTATTTTCTGGCATATGGTAAGTTTTACATAATATATCACTGTTCCTATGCTTAGAGCCTTTCCTCAGTCTGCCTAAACCTCACTTGTGGAAAAAACACTGGCTTCTCCAGAGCTCTCTTTCCTTCCTCATTTAGCATCTTTGCAGATCTCTTAGGAGCATTTCCTCCTGTGCAGGATGGTTTAGAGCTGTGGTTTCTCTTGGCTTTCACTTGTTTCACTTTTTTCTCATGATCTACTTCTGTGATGAAGTCAATACATAAGTCTTCTTGTATCCCTTGCGTGAGGGACAGAAACTTCTGCATGTCTGTCTCTGGTGTTTCACTGCTCCCTGTCCCTGATCACCAGCAGCTGCCTGCCAGGGCTTGGTTGAGTTGGCAGGCCAGTGAGGAAGGTAACTGAGCAGTAAGATGCAGCTTTTGATCCTGTATGAGCCCTGAAGTGCTGGTGGTTGGCCACAAGTGTAACTGTTGGGGAAGTTGGGCTTTGATCACCTAACTCAGTTGAGTGCTTGCTCCAGGGCTTCTAGCCTTTGGAAGCTGTGTTTGAATGGGTTGGATACAGGTGAAGGATCATTCACTCCCTAAATGTCTGGATATCAGTCAGCCCCAGGCGTTTTTCTAAAGTTCATTTATCTTGGTGCTTCCAGTACTGCCTGTTGCTCTTCTTTCCCTTACAGATCAGAAGCTGTTCTATTACAGTGCCAATGTAAAACTCACCAACATCCGGTACAATAATGAATTTTCCAGACAGTCCTCAGGAAGGTTTAGAGACCTGAGCGAGAGGGTTGAGAGACTGGTAAGTTTGGACCATTGTGCCTTTCCATGAAGGACTGTGTGATAGTACAAGAGTGATTAATGAGAACAGCACACTCTTAGACCACAGGTGCCAGGTGTACCCTTGGCCCCCATGGTGAGCAGAATGGATAGCATGAGAGTCATGATCACACCTGGCAGACCAGGCACTTCCACCTGTGTGTTCTAGTGCGTCGCCTTTCTATCCCTGTAGTGGTGAAGCAGATATTGACTATAATGTCAGCTTCCTCCTATATCACTGATCATTTTTGTGTGTTCTCTTTCCCTGCCCCGACCCTGACTTTGTGATTTATGTCCCATTGTCTCTAAGGAAAACATTCTTTTACACCCTCTCCTTTATAGGGGTGGGGAACTCTACCTGTTGGGCTGTGACTGTAGGTTGAGAAAACAACACACAAACCCTTTTCCTGTGCCTTTGGTATGTTTTGTTGGGAAACGCTCCCACAAATAGCAGAGACTGCTGAGTGGCTCTCAGTCATACAGTAGCTATGGAAATAAATAGACACATTGCAATTTCCTTTCTTGTTTTCTCTTTGAGACACTACCCCACGGATGCTAATTACAGAGTTCATCTCTATACAACAATAAGTATGTGATTGTGCTTGTATCTTTTTGTGTTTCACTCACCAGAATCTGATGCATATCTCTTACCTCCCATTTGGCAACCATGCACAGATACCCAGTTCATAGGACAATCGATGCTTTGCTCATGCCTATCATTTAATTTAGGGCCATGTCATTTGCCCACAACAAAATGTGAGCTGTGGTTTTGCTCTGCAAAAGTAAGGTGCTGTGTAGGGGATCTGGCTGTGCTAGCATCTCTTCACAGATCCACTGCTGAGGGCCTCAGAGACCTTAGTTGCCCTCTTGTCTGTATGCATTTGTTTTCTTTCTGCCCTTTTTGCCCACTGGGACCGTATCATATTTCCCAAGAGGAGCTTCTGGTGCATATCTGCATGTATAGAGTCTTACACAAGCTGTCTTCACCTAGGTGCTACTATCACCTAATAATTGCAGGCTTTTAACCTTGTGATATAGGACCTTGGAGAGGAAATGTTCTCCCTCACCAAGAAGACATTGTGTATTGCTGAGGTGAAAGGAAGTCAATGATTGGGAAGAAGTCTGAGGAATAATGCTTCATTGACTACAATTGTATCACTTTCTCCCACTCCATTCCCTTTTCCTTTGGCAAAGAAACACTTATTTTAGCTAAGAAGTTCTTTCAAACAGTGTCCAATGCAGTCAGATTTCCTCTGAACATGGCTATCAATTTAGATGCTTGAATGGAAGCCAATGCTTTAGAAATCCTGTCTCCTCTCTGGGTGTTGAGCAGTTCTGACAGTAGTAACAGTAAATACCACTGCTGGTTGAGCAGTGAGAACCATTATTTCAGAGCATGTTAATTGTACCTGATACATAACACCATAACAAACATACATAGAACTGTGTTGCCTTTCCTTCATTCCTTTGTCTTTTCTTAAGAGCCGCCTTTAATTCTACCTTCCTCTCTGAAATTTTATGAATTCTTTGCTCTAATTTTAGATCAGCTTATATAAATGGTCCCTGGCATAATCTTTGACTTTTTGTGGTTTTAGCTTCAGGTGCACCATCTAACAAGGATTTGTGAGATTGACAATTGTCCATAAGCTTACTGAAAGCAACTCCATATAGTAAGGAACCAGTATGTTCCTTGTAAGTCTGATTTTATAATAGCAAAACTCACCTTGTGGTGATAAAAACTCAAAGCAATCTTTCCAGACATGCATGATTTCTTGTCTCAGAACACCTGCGTTTTTCTTTTCCACATTTTTACGCCATCTCTTTAATAGAGGAACAGAGAGTTGAGTTCTTTATCACATTTTCTGATTTCTCTGGATTCACCAAAATCCTTTGCAGTCCTTCCCTGGCTGGTGTCAACATTTGGATGTCCAAGCCTTCCCATTGTCATAGTATTAAGGATACCTTGAGCTCATGTTGTGAAACAGTGAGTCAATGAAGATAAATGCAATGTCTTTCTCAACACTTGGTGCAAAGTGAACAGAAGTGAATCATCTCTGATAATCAGAAGCATTCAAATTACTTGAGTTAGTGCAACTCCCTGACAAGTGCTGCCTTCTCCGATCCCTTCCCTAATGAGGACTCCTTCGTCTCCAGAACAACCCTGAAAGGAGCTCTTTTCAGAGTTGACGTTTCACCAGAAAAAAATGTGTTTCCTTCCGTAGAGAAGTCTACCATACCTTCCTTGGGGTTGGCAGGAAAGATCTTGGTGTTTGCTTTGGTTTCCAGATTTGAATAGTAACACCCATTGTGTGAACAACATTCCTGACTCTTATCTCATTGAAGGTGGGAAGGAATGCAGCCAGATCATGCCAGAGAGCTGATGAAGCTGGTGCACCAGTCAACATCTCAGGACTGACTGGAAAGTCTGGAAAATGTCTTCTGGGGTGGAGCTGGGGGGACTGAGGAACAGATGATGAAAGGTCTTTGCTCCTTGAGTGGCTTCCTGCAAGTGGATGTGAGAGTTTCCTTTGTGCTCTCCTGAAAAAGCACACCTGAATTAATGCCACTGGGGAAAGAGATATTCCAGCGCACCACCGCCTCCTTGTTTTTCTAGTTGGACCAGTCCTTCTTCCCTTTCCAAGCTAAAGTGCACTGTGCCAGACTGTCCCTTCTTACACTAGTTAAAAAAGGTAGAGTCACAGCCTTAGGGACTCCTTCGCTAAGGATCCTCTATATTATATGGGCTCACTCATTGTGTGGCTGATCTTTTACCCACTAGTTTTGTCCAACTCCTGCACCAGATTTGGATTTTTTTTCTTTTCCCACAAAATGTATTAATTCTTTTGGATTTCCCAAGAATGCCTTGGAGACCCTAACTACTCTTGCAAAGAACATCCTGGGGGGAAATTTTCAAGGCCCTGCTTCAAGCTTTGCTTCTTCAGCCTCTCTGGCACACCAAAGTGTGGTAGGAGCTGAGACAGCCAGATAGACCTGGGTGACTGGGATGATTCCAATTGCCTACCCTGGGCAGCTGCAGTAACTGCCCTGTGTGCAGGAAGAAGGGTGAAGGGGCATTGTGTCCAGTGTGGAAAGTCATCTTTGACTCCAAGAAGGAGGTATGCAATCAGGAGAGCTTGAAATGAGTACAACATCAAGCCCATCTTAATGGGAATTGTCTCAGCTGAAGGCTGGAAAGTCTCTTGCTGTGAGAGAGAAGTGGATACCAAGTAACCACAGCATGTAACCCCATCAGTGCATTTCTGGTTGCTCAATAGAATCAGACACCAGCCTTTACCCTGCCCACCAGTAGTTTGTAAATGCACCTGTTGGGTCTCCTTTGCCACTACAATAACTTCCCGGTACTTTCTCCCGGAAGCTGTGGACATTCTCCTGTTTGATGACAGTCTATGCAACCCTTCTCCTTTCACAGGCACCGAGTATCTCCCTGTCTCCTTCTCTGGCCAGAGCTGTTCCCAGCCCTGCTGTCAGGCTGCTTCTCCCTACCTATTCCACATGTCTCTGTCAAATCTTGTGTTGGACACTTTATCCTTTCCAGATTTTGGGGTTATGCCCTGTCTGTTATCCCCTATTGCTCCTGCTCCCATGTGATGGTAAGCCAGGCTGGAGCTGGGCGGGTGGATGTTCCTCAGGTGTGAGTGCAGTGTGGCTCCCTCCTTGGCTATTTGGGGAGAGGTGAGGTGAGGTGAGGTGTTTGTTTTCCCTCCTTGAGTGCCTTGAGCCATTAAATGGATGGACATGGATTTCCCCTGTTGTCTCATACTCTACAAGGCACCTGGGCTATCCTTTTCTTTCAACTATCTGAAACCAACATAGAACTGGCTGGATCTGGGTAGAGTGGTTGGGGATTATATTAAAATGATACCTGGATACTTCCCCTGGGAAAATACTGCCTATCCAAATATTTCTATTTAATTAATGGAATTTCATCAAGTAATTCTCGGCTCAGGACTCATTACTGTGTGTCAGGACACCTCTTCTAGAAATAGACATCTTGTTTCACTGACACCAAGTGAGTTTGTCCTATCTGATAGAGCTGAATTAGTGTGTGTTTAATTCAGAAATACTGAGACACTTTTGATACCGTGGGGAAATGCTGGTGGCTCTGCCTGTTCTCAGTCAGTTGAAGGGGTCACTGCCGAGTCCCTGTACTGGAACTGGGAAGGAGGAGGGCAGTTTTCTCTCTTAGCAGATGATGATTTTAGAGGTTACTAAAACAATTCCCTCACTACAGGTGGGATAGAGAAGACACAGCAGAGCAGGCAGGTGCCATGCACCTCTTTCCCCACACCCCTGTCCTGTTCTCTGTGCTGCAATGTGGGTGAGGATCCCAAGGACTGTCAGGTGCAGCATTTGGTACTCAGTTCTTTGCAGCTCTGCACTGTCCCTGCTGCTTTGTGGTTCACAAAGAGGGCTTGTCAGCTGAATTCAATGCCTCTGTTTAGCTGCCCTCTGGGCTACCACCTCAAAAGACACCAGTGGGGAACTATGGGAGCTCACCTTTTCTTCTGCCTCTTCAGTTGTGCAGATTCTCATCTGATTCAGCACAATTCAGTTATGACCAAGGAACAGTTTGCCAGCCTGTGGGCACTGATATCTCCTCTGTGCAGACAGGGAACTAAGTTGGAGAGACAGCTGAAAGGCCAAATCCATAAAGCCACTTCAGCATCTGGGAAGAGATCCCTGGAGACAAGAAAGAATTTTTCAGGTGCCTGTGGGTAATCAGGAAAGGACCTGCTTAGTTTCTTTGGCACACTTGGATTTTATTTACCCTCATCACAGTACTTGAGTTGTTTTGTGTTTGTTCTCTCTGAACTCCCGTGTAGACATCTATGCTTCCATGGAAAGTATAGCTTTAACACCTGATAACGTTGTGTGGTGGAAGAGTTAGCCTTCAACTGGATGCTTGTAACAGAAATATTCTCTGCTTTATACTCAGGGATAAGCTTGCAGTCATCCCAATATGAGGAAATATCTTGTATCATGTGAATTTTGAACAGCTTACTGTAACATTTTCAGGGGTAGAGGGTCAGTCAAAGTCCTGACTAGGGTCTCCATTCTGAGCTGAACTCAAATGAAGCCTAGCTGAAAACACTAACAACACCAGTGAGTGAGCAGATGAGACTGCTCTTTTATGGCACTTGGCCATTTTGGGTCAGACATGCCTCAAGTTTTCCTGGGGAACGGAAGTGTGTGTGTATTTGGGAGAGAGAGGGAGGTGAAACACAAATTCCTTCAGAGTCAGGAGCTAGCTGCAAATCTGGCTGAAACTGTGCACAAGGTGTGTTTGTCACACCTTCCACGTGGGCGTCAAGGTAAAGCTCAGAAGCTTGTTCCTTGCTCTATCAGTGCCTTATGGTCCTTGGGCTGGAGCAGATCCCCAAGGCAGTGTTTCTGAAACACTTCTGAAGACTATTTGCTCTGGGAGACCAGATTGTGAGGACTATTTTAGTAATGATAACTAAACATGCCCCAAGAAAGGGGAGTACACTGAAGTTCAAGGGAGTCTAACATGACTCTCATTTTTATAAGAAATGGGAAAGTACAAGTATCTACAAGTATAATGTAGCTTCAATTGCTGTCTGTGCTATTCACCCACTTATTTTCCACTCTCAGCCCCTGAAACAAAAGAAAATTTAGTATAAATTGGCCAGATCACAGAAATTATGGTACCTACATCAGCCAGGTCTTTCCAAGCATTTTCTGTCTTGCAACGCCAAGTAAGAATGAGTTCTGAGTAAGAATGTTCCTGGTTGTAATAAATTTCAAGAGAGATTTGGTAGTGTTTTGAGATAAGGATCCCAAAATCTAAAATTTAAGTCCTTATTTAAACCTAAGCATTCTTAGGCTCTGTATGTGCTTCCTCCAGTGCTTATTTAGAATTGATATGAGATGTAAAGAACTGCACTTTTATTGAAAGATTTTCTTGTACATCACTAAAGGCAGTTTCATTTACAAGTGAATCTACAGTACAAAAGCCAGAATAAAGAAGCTTTTTGAATGAAGTTTTTTAGAGACTTTTTTATAATAGTCTCCCTTTTTTCTTATTCTGAAAAACAATACTGAAAAAGGGGAAAAAAACCTTTTATCCATGTAAAAAATATATTTAAGGAACATTTTGAGAAAAAAATGTACCTAAATAAATGTAGGGCATTTGACAACCTCTGCTTTATAAGCTTAATTTTAAGGCAATGGTTCTCACAAATAGGAAACCTTGTCCTTGGACTAGCATGATTCAATCAGTGCCCTCTATGGGTGACTGGGGCTAGAACCAATACAGAAAGGATTTTCCATGGTAATTCAGCCAACTGGGAAAAAACGTCAATGGATCAGTGGCCAAGATGACAAACTGATGACTTGTTTATTTAGCTCTGGAATTAGAGGTTGACAGCACACTTGACTGTCAGTATGAACATATACAGGTGTGGCCTTAAAGAGATAGGTGAAGTGCTGCACACTGAGAGAGGAAATAACTCAGAGAAAACACCTGCAACTCACTTGTGATGCTTTTTTTAGAAATTCCTATTGAAATTAAGAGAAGAAAAAGACCACTGGCATATGTATATACTGCATTGATTTAATAACAGAGATGTTTTCTTGCTTTAAATTTCATTTCCAGTTTTTTCTGTATCCATGGGTCACAAAAGTATAGGAAACAAAAAATATATTGAGGAAAATATGAAGCATTTTCAAATGCTGCTGTGAGTTGATGCAGTGTAGTGCATGAAGCTGTAGCTTAGTGTTTTTCATCACCTGTAATATCTCAAACTGTTGGTGTGCTCCACCTAAGTTGCATGAATTTACAGGATGAATGGTTAGTTATCAAAAATGTGACTAATATCCAACCTTTTCTCCCACTTAAATTCAGTGATCCTTCAACTTATTTGATTCTTTGACTTATTAACGAAATATAATTTTCTAAAATAATAGGCATGCTGATTGATTTTTCTTTTTAATTTTTTTTCTTTATTCAGCAAAGCAGAAGTTCTAATTAGCATATACAAGTCCAGGAAAATCATGAAACAACCCACTGCCAATAAATAAGTAACTCTAATTCAGATCAATTGTGCTTCATGACAATCTAAAAAATGTGCACAAGGAAAATGGATATGAACCTGAGCTGGAAAAGGAATTCAAAATGATGTAAAGGGCAGCTATCAATAGTGTGTGTGATTAAGGGTAGAACCTTATCTTAATTATATATCCACAATCCAGAATTGCTGCATTGTTTGCAGGTAATTATATCAATGAAGTGATTCAAGATGTGAACTGCTGATCACAATCTGGCTGCTCAAGAGAGTGGTTGCTTAGAACCTGGTGTTGTCAAAAGTGAGAATCCAAATACAGTACTGAAGTTGTGTGGTTGATGGTATCTGGGCACTTGCAAGCTGAACATACCACCAGTGATCTTCCTTAGATTTCCTAAAACTATTCTTTTCCTAAGAGGCATTTGCTCTTGTATTTCAGCTCCTTACCTCTAAGTACCACTTAAAAAAACCCAGAGGGGACACAGTCATTTACCTGGGAAAAGCGTACTTTTGCGGGGGCGGGGTGAGGGGGAAGAACCAAACACAAAGTCCTTCTCTGGATATTGGCACAGGTGGTTTTCTCTCCAAACTTGATTTTCTCTCCAAAAGTTGGAAAAATCTCCTCTCTAAGTGGACAAAATTTCAATAGTGTGAAAGTTTTAGGAAGCTAATTATGGATAATTGAAAGCAGGGAGTAGGAATGGGAATACTTAGGTGACCTTCATTCCAGCTGTCACTAATACACCTGGCTATAATGAAACACTCGTGTTACTACATGCCTTTGAAATTGGTTGCACTAGGCATAAGCATGGTACTTTAAATCCTGATGTTAATGCCATGTATTAGTCCTCTTAATTTCTTTTATCCGAAAGACCAATCTTTTTAGGAACTACTGTACAAGGACAATTATTCCTCTTTTGCCGCTGACACTTCCAGGAACCATCCAGCTGAGCACCTTAGTGCATTCAGGCAGTGCTTACTCACCCCTCAGCTTGAGGAGTCTGGTCAGCTTAAACCCTGTGAAGAGTTTGTGATACCATTTGCAGATGTTTGGGGCCACACAAACATCTTGCCTTCTGTGACACGTGCTGTCTTTGTGAATGTGTGGTTTCTGATAGGAAAGTTTCTGATCTTCTGGTTTGCTGGAGGCACATGGACTATTACACTCACTCTCCTTCAGGTCCATTTTTTTCACCTTGGGCAAGGACTGTGGCTGAAGGGTTATTGTGTAGCAATTGATATATTTGTTTCCAAGGAGAGAGTGTGATGTCCACATCCTGATTTGGGACACTGCCAGGTTCTTTTTTTTTTTGCTGTCCCTGTCATTCTTTCTCCTTGTGTCCTCCCTCAACCCCTTAGTCGAAAGCAGGGCAGGAAAAATGTCAGGTTCTCAAGGGAGCTGATACTGGTTTTATATTATGGGCAGCTCAGGGGGGCTCAGCAGGTTGCTCTGTAAACTGGGGAGAGTCACTGAAGCAAGTGGTATGTTTCAATTAATGTTTGTAGTCAAAGAGATTTAAAAATCACTAATAATAGGCTTTACATCCTGAATAGTTAGTGAAGTAAGAGGAAGAATGTAGTATGAGGATAGCTGTTGAAGGACTAAACTGGCAGCAGGCAAAAATACAATACTACTGAGCAACAAGACAATTTGTGTTCCCAAATCTACTGAATGCTTTTGAACATCCCGTGGAAGTAATTCAGTAGATTAAGCAAATACTTCAGGGGAAAGTTCTATCAAACTAGATTTAAGAAAAATTTTTGATAAATCCTGTTACACTTAGTGCAGTGGCAGAGCAGTGTGTGATGGGAGAAAGCAAGGGCTTGACACTGCTCACCTTGCTGGGTCCCTTCGAGATCCAGCTACACATCTGGGCAAGCTCAGCTCATGTCAGTTCCACACCACACCAGTGTGATGGGATCCCTGTCATGTGACCTACTTCCAGATCTTAGGGGTTTTTTGGGTCCCAGGGAGGCAGGGCATAATGGGTGACTCTGAAATCATAAAGATCTTAGTAGGTTACTCACAGGCCTCAGAGGGTTAGGCATGGTGCAACACAGGAAAAAGTGCATGATGATGAGATCTGGAGTTCAAGATGAGATCTGAGTCAAGACAGGATAGGAAAAGAAGGCTTGTTCATCAAGGTATAAAGCAGGTTCTGCCTGAAAGGAAAAAGGAAGAATTTCCTTTGTGTCTAGGTTTGTACAGATGGGAATTTTTTACCCTTACTGCATCTTTGGTACCAGCCACTATTAGTTATTGTATTGGATGGGCCAGCATTCAGGAGTGAAGTACATTTTGTCTTAGAAAATCATACTGCACAGAGAGAAGTTTAGTAAAAAGAATAGAGGATATGAAATTAAACTCAGGAAGTACAAGATGTCACTAAGCTAAACTAGCCAGCAAACATTAGCTTAAAGAAAATCTTGTTTGGACAAATGCTAAAATAAAAGCTGTCAGGAAAATGCTGCTCACTTGAAAGGAGCAGGACCTGGCACTTGGTTAAGAATGCTCATAGACCTTGCCTGCAGCAGTAGGAGATGTCACCATTGTTCCTAGACAAGGACCAGGAAAACAAATGAGATACACTTAATCAGTGGTAAATTTAAGGGATCTGGTCATGATAGTGTCACTTTTGAGTATTGTAATCAAACCAGAATCTTGAAAATGAGTGTTCATGCTTCTCTCAAGCAGGACCAGGTCCCACCTAGTTACTGGACAAAGTTCTAGTTGCTGTGGCATCCAGGATTGTGACTCAAGCTGAAAAGAAAGCTATAAGCAGGCAGGAGAGAAATGTTTATCAGAAGATGAACAGTAAAAACCCAATACAGAACATTAATCTTTGAAAGTTGCTATCTGAAGTTATACTCCTACATCTTTTGCTCTTTTATAAACTCTGTATGGATATAAAGATTACTGTTAATAATTCAGTTACCAAAATCATTGTTGAAGGAAAGAAGAAATTTGGGTAATATTTGTCAAAAAATTCATCAGCAAGTGAGATACAGGGGCCACCGTGAAGAGGTTTGGCTAGACTTTCTTTCCTGATAAGATACAGCAGATCACAAAAGTGAAAAACACTAGGTCAAGTTTGAAAGTGTTAAAAGCTCTGAAAGGCTCACTGGAAACAAAACCACTCTCCAGTTACTTCTTTATTTGTTGGTGATGTAGTACTAGGGCAACTCTTAAGGATGGGAAAGCTAGGGATAAGTGGGAAAAGCATCTACTTTCTCAATCAGATATGAAAACATGAAAGAGAATGGAAATAAAACAAATCTAGTCATTTTGGTATCATTTTAAATTGTATGCTTCCTGTTCACTCCACAGAACTACCATCCATTTTGAATTTAATTTTCCGAAAATAGTCTCTGTTGCAGATAGTTCAGTTGCATTTGGACTCCTTAGATTCTTTCTGTAAAAAGCATTGTGTGGAGTTGTGTTTTGTCACTGGAAGTCTTTGTCTCTCCTGCAACACGAGGTGTTCCTGATCAGACTGTCTAGAACATCTTGGAAGTGATCCAAGCTGAGGAGAAAAGGAGAAATCTGGACATGTTGGGAATACAAAAAACACAGTTATGTGAGCTCCTTAGGCTGTAACAAAGATACACAAGAGAATGGGTGACAGAAGTAAGGATCCCTGTATCTGCTGTAGAAAGGCAGATGGAAAGTTTAGGAAAAATACTTGCCACCTGAGACAGCACAGGTACCTTGAAAACACAGCTTTCAGGAGGAGATAAAGGATTTGGGAATGTCATACTGACTTAACCCCCCCTTGCAAGGGATTATGAATTCTTGTCCTCTTCAGTCCCAAGCTGAAAGTCACTTTGCTTTCGCTTTACTTGTTAGCAATGTAGAAGCCTGAGGTGTACCACAGCCCAGCTCCGGGCTCTCTTTGATTGCAAAGCACCCAGCAAAGAAGTCCCAGGGATCTCAAAAGTTTTTAGAGGTAGTGCAGTCAAAGACAGCACATGCCACTGCGTGCCACAAAGCTGGCAGTGCTGCTTAGCTACATGTTTCTGCTTACACAGTCATCAGTGAAGCAGTTAACACTGTGACAGAAACGATAAGCAAATGTTATAATTAAAACAGCAAAGAAAAGCAACCCCCCCTTTTGCCTAATGGCAAATACTTCCAATAACTGAGGGGGATCGTGGTGGAACAGGCTGCAGAGTTACAGGAAATAAACCACTTTATTTCTTACTGTATACCCTATAAAGTGCAGTCAGTGGTAGCAGCTGGCGGTCTGCAAAGCAACAGGATAAAGCACATTCTGCATATATACAGTAGTTTGTTGAAGGTGGTATATTTTTCCATAGAATTTCATCTGTTCCAAATGCCAAAGTAATAGCAGATAACTGCCAGTAACAGCAAGATAAAACATCAACTCAATGTATGACAATTAAGAAATTTTTTTCTTTTACTTGCCAATGTGTGCTTAAAATAACCTTTAAAAATAAAATGTGCAGTTTTCATCTTGAAATTATTCTAATTCAGTATCACTGTGTAATGACAAGAGGCTTCATCTTATGACAGCCAAGGCTGGAAAAGAGGTGTTTTGTGTTCCTTGGGAGAAATCAACCCCAGATTTCGTGCTTTTGTTTCCATATCTGAAAGATTTCAACATACTAGAAGTTTGAGAACTTTTATTTGTTTCTTTCCTTTGGAAGACAGAACATCTTGAGACTTGGCTAAATCAAACTGCCTTTGTGGACTAAAAACTACAAAAAAGAATACTTGCATGATGTTGCAAAGCATTTCTATGTAGTTTTTCCTGTAATGCATTTGATGTTTACAGGATATGTTCAATTTACTGTGTCTTGCGGATAGGAGGAGTTACTGCATAACTCACTAGTGACTTTGCTATTTCTCAATCCTTCAGTGATCCTGAGCCATTCCTGGCAGAATTTCATGCCATGTGATATCAGACTGTGCTGTCTCAGTCTGATCACACAACCTTGAGACAGCATTCAGCCGACATTCAGCAGGATGTGGTTAAGCAGGCACCAGTAAAGATGTCATTTGGAAACTGATTCCTTACGAGTCCTAGATTTCCAGTTTCTGATGAGAATTGCTTGACAATTGCTCTAGCATGTGGAAAATCACAAGGGTGATAGGGGAACATAATTCGAGATCACTGGTAGCTTTGCTATAGATTTCTATAGAACCAAGGCTAAATGTATCAGAAAGGACCCCTACAAGAGAGGCTCTGCAGAGCACAGCATACTCTACCCCCTTTAGGGGGCTGTGCTTTGGGAGACTGCAGCAGTGTGTCCCAAGGATATTTATGTATTTCTCATTATGCCTGGGAGTGGATGAGAAAGCACTATAGTGGCACACTGATGTAGTCATCGGACATTTAGAAATTTGCTTTTTATAGCGTGCCTTAGGTAAAATGGGAGATGGTTAGGAAAGGTCTATAACAAATGTTATATAGAGGCTGGGCTGGATTACATTTCTTGCCTCTGTAAGCTGTGAGTTTGTAATTGAGTACTGTTTTCTGAATGCTCCTTCCAGCAATATGTCTGTTTCTCTCCTTTTTTTGTTATCTTATATTTTTCTTTTTTCAACAGATCGACAAGACATTTTACAATTCCATTTTAAGGGAAAAATACATCCGTTCACGCTTAATCAGAGTGAGGTATGTGAGATAATAATAAATGCAAGCATCTGAGATAAAATGAAATTTACAACAAGCCCAGCTGGATCTGATTCAGTAAACTGAACTGTATGTAACACCAGAGCATAATCCCTAATTCAGTATAATCTTGTTTTGAGCCATGTCCTCCTTTTGGATCTTGATGCAGAAGATAAACTTCAGTCAATCCAAATTCTATACAAGTTTTTGTTCAGATCTTGAGCAAGCTTTAGCTAATAAAGCAAATGTAACTAAAGCTATCTAAGAATAAAAACCATTTTCAAAACTATTTCCTTCACTGTAATGCAGATGCCACTTCTAGTATTGCTGTTTTGCTGGGCTTGTCGAGTAAAATTGGGCTGTGCTGATTCAGAAGGTTCCGTTTCTCATTTTGGCTTTAAGAACGGGAATAAGTAGGTGCCTAGGGAATAGCAGCAGCACAACAGACTTGTTGATTGCAACAACTGCTCCTTGGTATACTCCCTGCTTCCACATATTTGCCACTTGGGATTTCTTGAAGTGGTTGTAATTTGTTTAGCAGCCCTCGGTGTAGTTATTTTCCAAGGACTTGTCCACTATCTCCTGGCTTTTTAAATCCATGCACCTCAGTCCTTTAGTAAGGGTTTACTTGTGAATCATTCAATGATTCTTTGGATCATTCAATGATCCCTAGTTCTTGTGCTGGAAGACGCGATGAAAAGCTGATCACTATTCCTCTCCACGCAGTTAGTGATACTGGACACTCCCATCACATCCTTTCTCTTTCTTATATCCCATAAGATCCACTCTTTTTCAGTTGAAAGTCCCATCCTACTTAGCCATTCCTTGCAGAAACTCCATGTTCTGTATCTCTTTCAGGTCTCCTGTTCCTGCTCTTTGAGATGAAGGGGTCAGACTCATGGTTGTGATTATCACTGCACAATGTGGGGCTTTTCTTCCTCTTTTCTTCTCTGTTCAGCTGCCAAAAGCCTAATGTTTAATTTGATTTTTTTACCACTGTTGAATGCTGAAAATACCCTTTTTGTATAACTGTCTGTTGTAATACTAAGGTCTTGTTCCCTAGTGGCAGTGCTCATCGCTTTGCATGTAAAACTTAAATGTCTTCAGCATCACACGCTAAAGCTGCAAGACTAAGATCTAATAAGATATAAAGATCCAATTCTTGTGAAAGTATTTCTCCTTGCTCTTACATGGTTTGTGACATGCTGCCTCTTCATCTACCTTACTGTAATCCCCAGTTACACGTAAGTCATTATTTGAATGTAGCTTTAGGGGTATTTTTTGATACTAGAGTGTTGCAAGTGTAAACAGGGTGATTTAAGGATCTGAGAGGCCAGTTTGTAGGGATAGGTAATATTTTTCATTGCTTCTTGTTCCCAAGGACAGACTGAGGTACTTGCTGTGATGTTTGCTGTGTTGGATGCAAGATTTGTATGCGCCAAAGCTTGTTGGCTTTTTCATATACACAAAGTTTATTCCTCTTCTAGGGCTTAGACTGCAGGGTGTTTTGAACTGGGTCATTTTTGTGGGTTTACTTGAAAAATACTGGGCATATTTTTTTGGCTCGGTATAAATAATGCATTAGCAATGATGCCCACTGCTCACTGAGAAAGACAATACTAATTTGACTAGGTATCTTTGGCTCTGGATCCTTGCCATATAATAAGAGATTCAAGGTGGGCTATACTTACCTGAGGGTTTCGAGAGGCGTGGTGTGCTTGCAAGAGTTGATACGGTAATTCCAGTGTGGCATAGCACAGGAAGAGGAGTGGGGGGAGAGGTGAGGGAACACCTCAGAAATGCAGAGCAACACCCACAGCTGGATCAGATAATATCTGGAAAACAAATGGAGTGGCAGTCATTCTGCAGTTGTCACAAATGAAAAAAACAGTCTGTTGGAAAGTTCATGTATGACTACTCAGTCTCAATTATGAGATCCTTGAGGCAAGGAGTGTGTCTTTGTGGTCTGCTATGAAACAGTAATGTTCAGTAACACACGGCCTTTTACTTCCCTTCACTGGCAATATTGGGAATGTCTGTTTCATACTGGTATGTGTTCATTTCAAAGATCATAGCCTGATCACTTGGCTTCTGTATAAGCTACCTATCTTCTACTTTTACATACTTTTCCTTTATATAATTACAAATTTCTGAGACAGTGAGATGTAACAGAGACATTTTCTCTTTTGCTTTCCTGTCTAAAGACAGAACAACCTGCTTGTAGCTTTCCCTCTGTATGAAGTAACTGTAATTTCACCTGTTGTGGCTTGTGTCATTGCTTCTTGGCTCAGGTGGGAGGAGGCACAGAAGAGAAGATTCTCGGTGCAAGCTCTTATCTTCTCTGTGTAATGACCATGGATAAGCCATCTGCAACCACAGAGCAAGATTTACTATGCCAGATTAGACACTTTGGTGTTTGTAGTCTAGCATTCTGTCTCTTGCAGTATCTGGTGCTCTAAGGAAAAAGAAATACTACTACCAGGTGAATTCAGCCTGTTAAAGATTTTCCTGTCATTTCTTTCCTGTGATCTTACATAGAAACTGTGAAATGTGTGTCTCAGTGTGGGTGCCATTTGTACTTTTCGGTGAGATGTTGAAGGCCCCTTCTGTGATCCATCTCTTTGACTGTAACAAGTAGATTGTGGGTACGCTGCTGAGTTTCATTTATAGTTGCACAACATGAGGTTATTAGGAACATTCTCCCAAGAGGTTGCAGTAGTATAAATAGATGGTGTGGTCTTTCCCCTTTGCTCAAGTACATTTCTGATGATGATTGGAAATTTTTATTCTATGCATGTACAAGGCCCTGGAAAAGTTGCTCTAGATGCCATTAATCACCTACCTGATGCTTCTGAAGCGCTGTGTATCCAGCTTTTCATTGCAATCAAATTAGTTCATTCCTTCCTGCTCATGTCCCAAGCATGTAGTCAGAGACTGCTTTTTGAATGCCATTACAAAATGGGTCTGGCCATTTGTTCACAGAAAGCATCACACCTTCTTCTAACCTATGATGTGTTTGACCATTCAGCACTTGCTTGGATTTCTTTTGGAAATTCCTTCTCTCAAAAATGTACAAATGTTTGAAAACTTATCTAATCCTTTATGTTATCTTGCCATTGCTACAGGAGCTAAGATAAAAGCTAAGAAATGCAGAAATGGGCTGAAGGTAACCAGACTGTTTCGTTGGTTTGTAGCCCAGATGCTGATGGTGTGATGGCAGAGGCTTTGCTCACATTCTGGTTCTCTGCCACGGATTCTAGAGAAGCCTTGCGGCAAAGAGTTCAAAGGATCTTACGGAGGGGACTGAAAAAATACACAGGGCCTCTGCGAATAAATGTCAGATCTTCTACCATCTCAAGTAAGTATGTTACGTCTCTCTTAAAGGTAGTTATTGTCATTTTCTGATTGGTGGGAATCGATTTTTAATGGTACCTGTTACTGACTCTGAATAACAGTCTTCCCTGCTAATTAAGTCAGAACAAAACCAGCAACAATGTATAAACCCTCCCCCCCAAGTCTTTCAAAAATGTGGATAAATGGGACCAGTTTTGTGACTTTGCAGCACAGCCTCAGCCCTCCTCCAAACCGCAGTACCAACTTTATGCTACGATCATGGTAATGAACAGGAGCCTTATCACAGTGCTTCAGCACTCAACAGCATAAGCATGCTCCCTATGTCTTTGCTTCTCAGAGGAGCCTGAAAGTGCAGTAAGTATAGTGGGTAAACAGCCAATGCACTGAAAAAATAATATTTCATGGGAGGATCAAAACCCTTGCAAATTCCCCAGGGTAAAGGGAAAGCAAAGGAAAATGTTCTTATCTACATGACTTCTCGGCTGGGGATTCCATCCTCTTATTTGCAAAGCAGACCTGCATCTGCAGGACATGAAAATTAACTGCACTATCTTCCCCACTTCAGTTCTGCTACAGAATTTTTGTGCAGGTGTAGGCTCTTGTCTCTGCCTTGTCTTCAGTTAGATGCAGTCAGCAATTTTTCTGGGTGTCAAACTTTTAAAGAATGAGGTGCTGCCTGATAGAAAGGCTCAGATACTCGCTCAATTTGTTTTTGCAGACCTGCTTACTCCAAAGTGCAAGGGTGATAGTACAGTACATAGGTTGGTACTTGCTGCTTGCTTTTTCACACTACACTACTCAACTCAGCAGAATTATGCAGAGGCTAGACAGCTGTATTTAGAGAACAAGAAACCTGGGCCAGATTCCATGCTGGATGGTTCCAGACTTCCTCCCACTCAGAAATAAGCAGGAACAACTTCTTGTTCTGCCTCTTGGTGCTTGAACTGGGCACATTGCATTGTGGTAATACAATGAAACTCAGATATGAGTTGTTACACACCTGTTGTTTCTTGATGGGCCAACCAGTCTTCCTCATTGGAATGGCTTAGCATGGTAGGTGACGTCCCTCCTGGCAAAGAATCACCATTTCCCTGCAGTGTTGTTTACAGGCCAGTAGTTCCTGTTCAACAAAGTGTACATGTAATTTCTCCCAGATAGAAATAGTGCATGGGCATCAGAGAGATTCAGAGAGTTTTGGGTTTTTTTTAGACAGTCAGGTCATGGGTTATTGAATTTGAATCTTCAGTTTAATTTGGTGCCTTACATAAAGGATAACATTCGAAGGAGTACAAAAATGCTTGTTAGAAAAGGACTGTGATCTTACTGATCAGCTATCTGATTAGCTGCTTTTATACAGTCTGGTAAATTTGAGAAGTGACTAAAAACTGTTCTAGTTGACCTTGAACTGCACCAGGGCTGTTACAGTAACTAGTAGCTAGTTAAAAAAATTGCTGATATAATTGAATCAGAAAGTTTTCGTTAAATATTTAGTCTCAGCAAAAGATGACATCTCTGTGTTTCTTTACCAAAGCTGTGTGATAAACTTTTGTGTTGCATTTCTTGTCCTTCCCAGCCTAACAATAAAACACTGACTACATAGGTCAGCTACTCACTACATTGTGTAACTGCTATGAGTGACACTCAGGAACATAAACAACACCTTGACATTTCTAAGAGACAACAATAAAAGGTTGTCCAAAAAAAATTTTGATCTTTCTTTGCTGACATGATTTCAGCAATGCTATGAGACTTCGGCAAGCTCCTACTGGTGTTGCCTTTTCGGAAAATCAGGCTGACTCAAGTGAAGAGTATAGAATGGAGCACTCCTGTGCTTTTAGAGAACTTGCAGGTCTCAATTTATAAAGCTTGTCTTATTCCTCACACCAGGGAGAAGTGACAATTTTCAACAGGTCCTAGAAGTCCAGAGAAGAATCTAAGTTTGGCATTTCTCAGCTTTTGCTTCCCTCCTGAAATATCTTTTCCACCATTAGAATTTAAACTGAGGAAATCTAAGAAGCCCTAGATTTTTTCAATGCTCTGCAGGCACCTTTCTAAGTCCTGCTTCATTGTACCTTTTTGCCAATTGTAACCCTTGTTTATCTTGAGGCAATCCCAGAACATTTTCATAATGACTTGTAAAAAATGATTAACCCATCCATTGTAATCAGCTTATCAAAAGATTCTGATTTAGGGGCCATGATATAGCTCAGTTTAGCTAAGCATAGCTAACTAGTAAACAAATCCAGGTCAGGCACTTATTTATATTGCATGCTAGGGGGAGTCTAATAAAGGGAACCTCCTTAAGTCTTCCTGCCCCAGAATAATCACCTTGTTCAGCACCATGTCTCAACCTGTGCTTCACTCAAAAGTATTTTGCTCCAACAAAATCCTCTAAATTGGATGCTACACTTGGGACCTTCAGCTGCAGTTCAGCACACCACTACAACATCAAGTAGTCTGTCAGATCAGGGGTACAACTTGCTTTACCTCTCCATTTCTGAGGATTGGGAATAAAGAGGTGACAAAAATCTAAACTGACAATGTCTTATGAGTTCATTTTTTTTCAAAAAGAGAGCTTGATCATACATATTTGAAAAACTTGCAAATGAGCAAAACTTAAAGGAAAACAGCATAGTATTCTCTCTGGTGTATCTCTCACTAAACAGTAGATGTTCTTTCCATAGGGCTGCAAAAATACATTTCTATTGGGGTATCTTCAGATGTATTACTATTGAAGTTCCTGTTTTCTAATTTAACTGTTTAACATCGTAGTCCCCTGGTCAAGGACAGTGTATGTCCAGACATTCCCTCTGGCTTTGATAGAAAATTGGAACTGATAGAATTCTCTGCACTTATGTACAAACCACATAAAAGCCCAAATATTTTTCAGTGAAGAATCAAGCAAACTAAGTCCTATCATCTCTGAATGGCAGCACAAGGGCCATCAAAGTGAGATATCAAAGTGTCAGATGACTTGGAAACACCCATGTTAGGACTTGCTCTTCCACTGGCACTGTAAGAAGGTGTTGCAGTTTGTGCTCTGTACAGTTCTGGCAACAAAGAGATCTACTACAAGGCTGATGTATTTTCCCCAGGGTTTCTTGGTTAGAAGTAGAGTCACCTGACAGCCTGGATTCCTACGAAACAAAGTGTATAGCAGCTTGCCAGACCATTTCCCGTTGTCAGGTAGGTTGGAAGTATCCCAAAATATATTTTGGGGAATGTTCTTCTGACGTCAAAAAGCAGCTGGTTGCAAGATCACTGGCACTGTCGAAAGTGAGTGGGAAGCATTCCCACCTGTTGCACAGCCAAGGATTTTGACCATGAACAATGAGTCATGAATTGGTTTTGATCAACAAGTCAACTGTTATTGTTTCTATTTATCTGGAATCTGGGGCTTGCTAAAGCTCCTAACAACTACAAAGTACAGAACCCGGCAGACAGATTCTTACTTCTTTATGGAATCCTCTGTGGGAGACATGCAGATGAATGTCTGACAGGGTTGATGAGGAATGTGTCATGTCAAATAACATATATAGCAGTCTGGATTTTTTACCAGCCACAACAGCAACTTGAGGGAGTGGAACTTGACATGCATCTGTATGTTGAGAAGCAGTGGAGATCTGATATTCCTCCACTTTGCTGCCTTTAGTTTGGCACAAAGTGGTATATTTCAGCAAGAGCCTAGAGAGGATGATTAAAATGGGAGGGACAAAAATGTATTTTAAATCAAATATTTTGCAAGGACATGCTTGTGATGAAGGAATTAAGCAGAAAGTCATCCTGACCTGATTCTCAGACGACCCAGATAGTTTAATTTAATTGATTTTCTAACTTAAGTTTTGGTTTTCCCTTTCTTTGCTGTGCCTGCAGAGGTTGCAAATGATTTGGGCTGCCCTTAATGTAGTAAGACCTTGATTGCAGCTGGGGCATGAATGTAGGTCAGGAAGAAAAATAATGCTGAAAAACATATCAGTTTGGATTCATGCCACACAAGTGGTACATAGCAGACCCCTTCTTGGGCTGCAAGTCAACTGGATGGAGTTGTAAGTATGCTGTGAGGTTGGACCTTTGTCTGCCACATGGACAGAACTAAGATGTGATTGATGGGAGATGGTGGAGGAGTCATATATGTGAGGACAGGTCCAGTGAACATCAGTAGGGAGGGAATGGCTGCGTGACAGGGACAATTAGAGGCACAAAGAATTTGTCTTGTCTGTACCATGTTACTCTACCTTGCTGAAAGAATGACAATTGCATCACCTGTATCTAAGCCATGTTTTGCTACTTCTACCGGGGTGCCTAATTCGGGGGAGGTAATTTCTGTTGAAAGGGCCGTGAGAATATTGGAAGGTTAGTGGGAAGACATTTTAGGAAGTGTGCACAATGTAACCACACAAGAGCATGACTTTCCTGCTGATCTCAAAGCTCACATTTTGTCATTTTTTAGGAAATTCCTGCAGTTCCTTTTGGGCAGAGTTTCTGGAACATAACTGAATGTGCTGCTCCCTGGTCTCACTCACGTTTTCCCCCAGTACTTCACATAAACTACTTCATAGTCTTCAATGTAATTAAAGAGCATTAGAGTAGAGCTATTATCCCCACCTCTGTCTACACTGCAGAACAGATGTGTTCTGTGACATTTGTCTCAGCTGCACAGGTTGGTGACCTACTGAAACTTGCCAGAGATCCTTTTTTTGCCTGTATGCACTGTTGTTACTCTACCTAACACTGAACTAGGTGAGCCCCCTGTTTCTGATGCACCTGTGAATTTCGTAATTCTCTTTTCTTTCAAGGTAGTCATTATTAAAATGTGGTAAAGGACAGCAGCAAAATGTTTCCTCTGCTCCCTTGTGCATTTCATAAAGCTGTGCTTCAAATGCATGTCCAAGAACATGTCATGAGTATTGAAGCACATACTTTTTCTTATTTATGTTTACAACGCTCTCCTCCCTCTCCTCTCCTCTCCTTTTAAGACACTCTCTGAGGAAAATACAGTTTAGACAAGCAAGATGTGGGAACTTGACATAATAGAGGATGGAATATGCACTTTGCTTTTGAGACTAGAAGTCCTGTTTTCACATACAGAAAATCAAGTTTCTTTTGGGAATCAGCATCTGTGAAAAATTATGCAATTGGGTGAAGCTGTATCAGATTTTTAAAACAAATTTATCACCTTTAATTTTGTAGCCATCTCTGGCCCTTTCTACACTGAAAATTCATAATATCTTATATTTGCTTGTCTTGCTTGCACTATGCAATATAATGTCTGATTCACGTCACAGAGTTCTGCCTGTTATTTTCCTTTTAATATAAACACTGAACTCTGTGGCTAAAATGAA